>CM038793.1:192747268-192829700 GCA_021764765.1 Vicia sativa | reverse complement strand
AAAATGCAAGTTTTTGAATGAGAAAATATGATGCTGAAATAACATAAATATGCTAAAACAATTTTTTGGGATTTTTGAATGCAATTTAATAATTAAAATGAATTAAAAGTGATTTAAATGCAAAATTATGAATAAAAATAAATATGCATGCAAAATTATATATTTTAATTTTATAAATTAAATAAAGGTTTTCGAAATAATGTAAAAAGAAAAATAATTTGATGATTTTTTAATGCATGAAACAAATATTTGAAAAGAATTAAAATAACATGAGAATATTAAATAATATGAAAATATAAAATATGAAAATAGTTTGAAGTTTGAAAAGAAAAGCAAATTGCGCTGGAGAGGATCGACCTCGTGACCCTGAGGGGTATCTACACAGTGAATGCCTTAACCGCCACGCCAATTTGTAACTTGTGTTTGGAACTTAAAAAACAGCTTGTTTTAAAATGTACGCTGTCAAAGATATAAAACAGCGTCACCAACATGGGTCTGGATAGTAAATGAATGGACGAATGAGATGCGCCATTGTGCCACGAGACCGACGTCGGAGTCAATGAAACACGACGCCGAGCCCTAGCCCGGCCGCCTCCTGGTGACTATGATCCCAAAACTTGCAAAATACGAAGATTAAACAAAAGGAGGACCCTACCCCCAAATCGACCCTCCTGAATCCGTTGGTGGCCTTAGTTTTCCTAAAAGTGTACACCTCGTTCGAACAAAACAGACCAAATGCTCAACAATGGTGGTTTACGCTTACGCCTAAGCTTCCATGAAAGGTATCATTCATGCCTGCTTTGATGCCCCGAACTCAAACAAACAAACAAAAACGATTAATGATGCGATTATGAAAATCGAAATTGAGAAAGATATTAAACCGTGAGAGTTAGAGAGCGATCCGCGTACCGCTTGATGTAAGGACTGTATAGCTTGTCGAAACCCCGAACACGTTGATGGATAGATCGGATCAAACTCACTGCAATTTGAAATTCGATTTTTCAACTTTTCTTGAAAAAATTTACAGGGTTGTTTCTGGGCTAGGGTTTCGTGGCTTGTGATACAACTTGCTTGGTATTTATAGAAGAGTTTGAGAGGAAAAGAGTGAAAAAAGATTTGATTTGGAGCATTCATTTTTCAAATAAAAATCAATTTTGAAAGAAATTTGATTTCCTCAATGCATGATCATGCACGAATTTGGCAAGTGTTTTGGCCCTTGGACCTCAAGTTTGGTATAAAATCGTACTTTTGAAAAATATATTATTTTATATTTTATATAATTTAATTTTGAATTAAATGTTCTAAAATTCAAAAATAAATTAATAAAATAGAAAATTGCCATGACCAAGCATTTATGGGTCAAGAATAATGTCATGAACAAGTTGGATCAAAAGATTTTAGGCCCATTTGAAAATTTTGCATTTTGACCAAAATGTCCTTTGTGCAATTGTCCAAAATTGCCCAACTTGTGAATAGTGTATCTTGCTCAATTTTCCATATTTTTGAGTGTTCTTGGACTTTTGAAAGCTCTAAGAGTCATATAACCAACCTTTTGGTCTCATCTCAATTTGGAGTTTCCATGCTCAATATATCCTCAAAACAAAATGTTGACTTTTTGTTGACTTTGAAAATGACCTATAATGTTTTGAGCCATACCTCTCAAATGAAGCATTTTTTGGACATTCTTGTGAGACATGAAGTTGTAGAGAATGGAATTTCCTTCAAAACAAGAGGTGGTGGAAAAATTTCTGAGAAAGTATGAAGAAGTTATGATCAGTCAAAGTTCAGTTGACTTTTCACCTAGAAACCCTAATTTAGAAAGTTTGACTTTTGAGCAAATCTTGAGTTTTCTTGATGAATCATGATCAACCCTTGATCAAATGATGAATGTAACTTCAAAATGAGGATGTTGACCAAAAATTATGAAGTTTGACTGTATGTTGACCACAGTTGACTTTTTGTCCAATACAACTGATTTTCAACCATCTGAGCAATTGTCTGAAGAAATTTGACTTGTGGGGCTTGAAACTTGACATGGAGAATCTCTGAAGCATATGAGGAGGCATGAAGACCATTGGAGATGTTGGAAGTCCATCTTGATCTGAGGATCACCAAACCCTAATTTGGGTTGATTGTCTAGAGAGGTTTGTCCGATCAACCTTGAGGAATCCTCGTATGGATGTATGAAATATCTTGAGAAGATGGAGGGAAAATTTGGGGTATGACATGCCCCTGCTCAATCTTCTTGTATCGAAGGGTTATATTGGCATGCTTGCCTTCGTGACCAAGATGATGAACACCGAGTACACCTGAAAATTTGCACTCGCTGGATGATGCGGGAATGGGCTTACAGATGCCATTTGGAGAAGCTGGAGATTTCGCTGGGGATGAGTCGTACGCTAGACTCGAGAACGTTGATAGGAGAATTGACGGGGATGGGCTTAAGATGCCATCCGAAGGGTCGATGCTGGAGTGAGCCGCACGCTAGGCTCAGACGCTTCGAAGGAACACGAAGATGGGCTTAAGATGTCCCGGAGGGTCGACGTTAGACTTTGCGCTATCTTTGAATGAAGTTATTGATTTGTATTGATTTTTAACCAAATATGCAGATTCTCGAAGTGGAGAAATGTTGAGTAGTCGGAGATGGGCTTAAGATGTTATCCAAGGCAATCGAGTCGTATGCTAGACTCGTAGTTGCTGTTGATAATAAGAATGATTCGAATAGATTCGTGCCGATTACTCGAGGGAAAGTAGTTGGAAAATGTGGATATCTTCCTCCAGCATTGGTGTTGATCCACCCTGCTATCGAGGATAACTTGTGATCGCTCGGATAGGGTTTCCTTCTCGCTTTGGGTATTAATCCGGATCCGTTATCGGAGGACAACGAGGGCGGTCGCTCGATAGTTTTCCGCCGAGATTCGGGCTTAATCCTCGGACCACCGTTTGAGGACAACTAGGGGCGGTCTTCAGATAGTTTTCCGCGAGATTCGGGCTTAATCTCGGACCCTGTCGGAGGACAACTAGGGGCGGTCTTTCGTATAGTTTTCCGCCGAGATTCGGGGCTTAATCTTGGACCCGTTTATGCTGTATGATCAACCGTTTTGGAAAAACAAGAGAAACTTTGATAGAATATTTGTTAGTCTTATGCAAAGTATGATGCATGACAATGTATGAATGACATATGCATGAATTATGACTTTATGAGTAATGTATGAATGATAGATGTTGTGATATTTCAAAACATATCCATCTTGAAGAAGATGAGATTGACTCGCTCGGGACGGAACGGATGGAGACCCCGAGAAGAAAGAAACTTGATTCCTCCGATGCACTATCCGACCAAGTCTTAGGCCTAGATATTGTTGAGGAAGGTGGAGATTGAGAAACTCGTTGTTGGAGATCCCATACATAACCCCGCTGGGAGAGTCCGGGAGGCAATTTGTTGGGGATCTTGTATGTAGATCCTGCTTGGGAAGAATTAGGAGGCGCCTACTGGGATTTGAGTGTAGATCTCGCTGGAGAGCGTTGATGGTTGCTAGGAGACCGGTTAGCCCGTTGGAATCTCCGACTGGAATGTAGATTTTCTCCCGGCACTATCCGACCAAGTCTCGTGTCCGATACTGCACTGGAGAAAAGGGAATTGTGAGATATTCTCACGATGATAAATACCTTGGCTGGGATGAAGTGTTACCGCCGGAGACCGATGTAACATTGCTCGTTGAGTGGAATCACCGCTGTGGATTAACATATACCTACTGGGAAGGTTTGTTGTGAGGACATCGCCGCAGAGATTATGTTCATGGAATGCATTGGTGACTTTCACGCATCTCAATTCCTAGCTCAGTAATTACTTTTGTTTTCACTTTTGCATGTTTGTGATTAGATTCTTATTGTCAAATGCATATAATCATTCAAAGTAACGTTGGACTTATTGCAAACGACAATAGTGAGAAATGTAAAGAGAAAGAACTTGTATTTATTTGAAATGGCGTATGGCCAAGTAGTTTGTACACAAGAAAGGTAAAAAGCTATGCGAAACAATCCGTTAAGTTCCAACTATGCTAGTACTCATATTTCAACTATCTCATCTCCGTCAGAGAGTGAGTAGACCGATTTCGCCATTTGAATCTTGAATGTTGATAGTAGTCTGGAAGGTGTGATCCGAAGAGACATAGTCGCACGCTTAAATCCCTAACTTTGCCTAGACCGCCCTTTCGGTTTTCACCACGGATACCCTTTTGCCCAAGCCGCCTTTTGTGTTTTCGACTTCTGGGTGTACATGTTTTGTATATATCCTTAACTTTGCCCGAACCCTTGGTTCGCCAGATGCCCTTATTTTTGCCTAGGTCCATCGACCTAGCGGGTCTCTTTTCATGTAGTATTTTTGACTATGTCCGCTCACTGTGGTGTGGGAAGTCTTCACCATCCATGGTGCTTAGTATCATAGCTCCGCCGGAAAATACTGTCTTGACTACAAACGGTCCTCATAGGTGGAGTCCATTTGCCCCGGGATCACCTGGAAGAATGATGCGCCTTACTAGATCGACTTGGTAGACTGTGCTTGACCTTCTTGTTAAATGCTCCGATCATTCGCTTCGATAACCGTCCATGGCGTATGGACGCGAGTCGCTTCTCATCAATCAAGTTAATCCGTCAAGGCGAGTCCGAATCCAATTGCTTCGCTTAACTCGCCTCCGGAGGACTCGTCGAGGGTATCAACCTCGATGGTAGGACCGCTTCCATACCATATACAAGAGAAAGGTTGCCTCGCTGATGTCCGCATCAGTGCGATAACCATGAAGAGCAAATGGTAACATCTCATGCCAATCTTTGTAAGTCACCGCTCATCTTCTCAGATAATCTTCTTAATGTTCTTGTTGGCTTCCATCGCGCCATTCATCTTAGGCCGATATGGAGAAGAGTTGTGATGCTTGATCTTGAATCGCGCAAGAGTTCGGTGATCATCTTTTGTTGAGATTGGAACCGTTATCCGTGATAATCCTTTCTGGAATGCCATATCGACGATAAGATTATGTTTGATGAATCGAGCCACAACATTCTTGGTAACAGATGCGAACGAGGCGCTTCTACCCACTTGGTGAAATAGTCATTGCCACAAGGATGAAACGATGTCCATTGAAGTGTGGCTTGATTTCTCCGATCATGTCAATGCCCCACTTGTGACAAGATCGAGCGTAGCGGTGATAATCGCCTTCCATGTGGACCAATAGTAACCTGTTCTCAAAATCTTCTTAGCCATGGTGTGTCCAACGGAGGTACCAAATGCGCCTTCGTAAATCTTCCATGATATCAGTCGCGTCATCCACATACGGAGTAAGCACAAGTCGTGGTTATGCTTGTATAAGATGTCGCCGAGGAAGAATTTGATGCAAATCTTCTCATGAACTTCTTATCGTTGATGATGCCCCCTGGATATTCCCGAGTCTCAAGATACCTTCTCACGCCATAGTACCAAGGTTTTCTTCCGTATCAAGCTCATAACAATACGCTGGTTCGCTTCTCAATGATGATCCGGGGAGCCTCGTTGTCCCATCCGACCTTGAACATAGATGACATAGTAGCCAATGGTCCGCCAACCGATTCTCTTCTCGGAATGTGATTGAAAGTATTCTTCAAGTAGGGGATCAAACTCAAACATGCTCTCGATACGGAATGAGTTCGATGCTTCGATCCCACTCGCCTTAACCCGATCGATCACCAAAGTCGAGTCTCCATATACTTGCAAGAACTTGATTCTTAAATCAATAGCACTTTGATACCCATGATGCTTCAGATTCGCCATGTTATTGGTGCAACCAAACATAATCGGCGGTGAAAGGCGCGTCCGTCGTAGGGATGTAATGATGGCGCCAATGCCGCCAAGTGCTTGAGGCTCCATCAAAACCATAGTCCATCGATCCTTGTTCAGTCCTTCGTCTGGCCTCGGTTCTTCGCAATCGAACTAGTAAAACGCTCTTCGTCGAAACTCGAATCGCATAGATCGATAGTCATCTACGGCTTGATGAGCCAAATGATCGGCCACACTTCCTTTGATCGCCCGAAGTGTATTGATGTCATATTCGGTCAAGATCATTTGCCATCTTGCTATTCTTCCTGGAGAGAGCTGGTTTCTCAAATATGTATTTTATGGATCCATCTTGAAATCAAGGTAGTGTGAGTCAACATATACCGCCTTAGTCGGCGAGCAGCTCAAGCCAAAGCTGCAAGTTTTCTCAAGTCGTGAGTATCTTGTTTCACAATGGTAAACTTTTGCTAAGGTAGTATATTGCATGCTCTTTTCGACTGCACTCGCCATGTTGCCCCAACACACACCCCATTGAGTTCTCTAGCACGCTGCAGTACATGATGAGAGGTATTCCTTCAAAGAAGCGTGATGGGAGGATTCAAGGTACTCCTTGATTTTGTCAAAAGCGATCCGCAATCGCTGCTCCATTCTACCACTTGATCTTTCTTCAGTAACTTGAAAATTGGCTCACAAGTAGCAGCTTAAATGTGAAATGAATCGGCAATGTAGTTTAATCGCCCAAGAAACTCGACTTCCTTCTTGCAGGGAGCCGGCATCTCGATAGCTTTAACCTTGGCGGATCAACCTCAATACCTTTACCACGACAACAAACCCTAGAAGTTTTCCGGACCGACTCAAAGGTGCACTTGTTAGGATTGAGTCTCAACTGTACTTTAACCGTCAAATAGTTTCTACAAATGATCAAGATGTTCCTCTTCACCGTGATCGAGCTATCGTCGCCAACATAGACCTCTATCTCGTGATGAATCATGTCATGAAATAGTGTTACCATAGCACGCGATAAGTGGCACCATGTTTTCAACCGAACGGCATAACTTTGTAGCGAAAGTGCCCCACCTGTAACGAAAGTAGTCTCTCCATGTCTTCGTGGAGCCATTTTGATCGATTGCAACCGAGAAACCATCCATGAAGGAGAAAACCTTATGTCGAGCGGTGTTGTCAACCGTAACATCAATATGGGAAGTGGAAAATCGCCTTCGGACTTGCTTTGTTCGATCTCTGTAATCCACACACATTCGCATTGCCATCCTACTTAGGCACGGCACCACATTAGCAACCCATCAGGATAAGAGGTAACGGCTAGAAACCGGCGAACCGCTTATAACTTCAGCTTTGATTTTCTCTCGACATCTCAGACGATGCGACGAACCTTCTGTTTCACCGAAAACCTCTTTGTTGGCAACCTGTACCACAATATCAATGTCCAAACCAGCATGTCTTCGTATGACCAAGCAAAACCTCAATATAGTCTCGTAGCATCTGAACTAACCTTTCTTTGACACTGCTCTCAAGACCCGCTCCTATCTTGATCTCTTTTCTGTCGTCAGCACCAAATTCACAACCTCAACTTGCTCTTCGTGGTGGTCAGATAACTCGCTTTTCTTGTCAGTAGCAGCCGCAAGTTCTCCCGGCACTTCACAATCTTCCTCACTTTCGCCTTTGGCTTGGTAGATCGGATTATCAAGTCATATTTAGCAATAGCATAGTCATATTAACGAGATTCGAGTGATTCTGTTGTATCACGGGTGTGTGTAAGAAACACATAGCTTTTGAAGGGTGATAAAGTAAAGAAAGAAAACAAACAATTGAATGCAAAAGTCCAACGAATTTATTGAATGAAAACGCAAAACAATGAGATAATAACCTCGCAACGAGCCATGATGCCCCGGCAAGGCACTAGGCTTTCAAAGTTTATTGTTCAAAACATAAAGAAATAAAGTAAAATAAAACAAGAGCAATTACTCCCGACTAAAGGAGATTGGTATGACGTCTTCGCCTTCCAATTGTGAGCCCATGATCCGAGTTGAAGATCCACTTGCTGATGTCAAGTCATTATCGTTGTCTTCTATAGCATGGATTCCACTCGTGGATGCGAAAGGAAATTGGCACGACGTCAAGGCGTATCATCTTCGACCTTGATGGTGAAGCCTAAACCATCTTGTCGATTTGAAAGGAAGATAAGGGAGCTGACCCCAAATAGTACTACCTTCTTCAACAGCAGCTTGAGCATCGTTCGGCGAAACCATCCTAGGCGGAACTTGCATAATTTCAGGAGTGATAGGAGAGTCAGTAGGCATGACTCTGGGTATTGTTTCAAAAGCTTGACAAGGAGTCTCAAGAATTCACCCTCCATCTCAAGGTATCGAATGATCAGATGACCGACCATATACTCTTCTTCACCCCATACCGTAACAACTTTCCTTTCACCGGTATTTTGGTGCAAGGTAGAGGTGATGCCGCCGCCCATGTATCCAAGGGCGTCCAAGTAGGCAAGAGTAAGCGGGACGGATGTCCATGACAAAGAAAGTGGAGTCAAAAGTCTAGGAACCGACTTTAACAGGCAGAGTGAGCTCTCCAAGTACTGTTCGCTTAGAACCATCAAAAGCTCTCACAATAATGTCACCGGTCTCGTAACCAACCCTTCGACATCGATTCGATCAAAAGCGCCTTCAAAGGATATTCAAAGTAACCGTATCCACCAAAACATGAGACATGTAGTGCCCTTGCATTCAACAGATGTGCAAGGCTTTGTTATGTTTCTTTCCTAAGGAGTCAATCAAGATCGAGAAGCCTAGGCCGTTGTAGATGCCAGCTAGCAATACAAACTTCAAATTGGTCTCAGTAGTGTCTGGCACGTGAGCATTCTTCAGAAACTTCACCAAGGCTTTAGCATGAGCCTCAGAGCACAAGAGTAGTGCAAGCATGGAGAACTTGGACGGAGTCTCGTCCCAACTGCTCCACAACATTGTAGTCACTCTTCTTGATAATCTTCATTTCCTCCATTTCTTGTTTGAGGTGTCTTCAAGAACTTCCTTTGGTACTCTGGCCGAAAGCAGATGAGTCACGGTTCTTTCCTCTAGCTTGGGAATGGATTGAATAGCGGAATGCGAGCTGGAGTCGCAGTGTCTTTTGGAGGAGAGATTTCTGGAGAGAAAACCCTTCCGGTTCTGGTCACCTTACAAGATTCGGTGATGTTGTCAATGTCAGGAATGGTAGCTTCAATAGTAAGATCTTCAATGGTCAGAGGGTCTTGCTTGACGCCATGATAGTAAACATCACCCATAATTCCAAGGGATAGCCTTGTCGGAGGAATACGGAACTGGCCTTGGAGAAGTGATGATGAGAGGTGCCACCCTAGGCACAGAATCAGCAGAGGAAATCCTTATTGTGTTAACATCAGCATAGTCTTCTGGGAAATCGTCACCCCATTCGGTTGCTTTAACATCTTCAATAGGAATCTTGTAGCCAGAATGAAGTACTTCACCATGTAATCATACTTTCCACTTGGCTACCCCAAGGTATCCCACACGATGGTACAGCCATTCGCATTGTCAATCTTCAACTTAGACATTTCTTCACACGTGATAGGTGGTTTCGTAAATAGTATCTCACGGTTGTCCATCATGCATCGAACACGCCTCAACCAAGGACAACCATCAGCGCAGATGGGCACCAACGGCAATTCTCCGGCATCCCGGATTGACACCGCTTAAAGAAATTCTTCTTAATAATCATCGAGGAATGGTCAAGTCATCTATGTTGAAAACATAAGTATCTTCACCAACAACATTGGAACTCTTGTCATGGTTAGGCATAGGAGCGTTGATCACATTCGAGTCTCAACAGAGGATCAAACTCAACTGCTTAGCTTCAATCATGTCTTGAATCTTGTTCTTCAAAGCCCAACAATCATCAAGATTATGTCCCGGCTATTGGAATGGTAAGCACACTTAGCATTAGGATTGTATCTCGAGAGGAAGTGTTGACATTCGAGGAGGATCCCTCAAGGTAATCACCGCTTTCAACATGTGTTGCAAGGCTTACGACAATGGCATGTTGATCTTCGTAAATTGTCTCGCTATGTTCTGCCACGCTGCTGTCTCACCGAGGTTGTGCCGATGTAGGATTGAGATCACAACCCCACAGATTGAGCGGTCGGTCTTGGCTCGGCTTTTCCATACACAAGATTAGCTTCTTTCTTACCACCAAAAGATCTTTTGCAAAGATTTGAAGATGTCTCTACTTGAATCTTTCCACTTGATACCGCCTTCAATACGTCATTGTCAAGACACCGGTGAATCCGGGTCAAGAGTTTCCAATCGATGATTGAAGAAGGGCCTTCGTTGTTCCATAAACATATCAACCAACTCCCTATGGACAAGGGTGGTTGAACTCTCGCCGCTAGGTCTCTCCACTCTCGAGCATACCCTTGAACTTCTCATCACGACCCATAGACATGCTTTGTAGTTGCATGAGAGGGTGTCAATTCAAGATTGTACTCATACTTTCTCAGAAAGCATCACCAAGTCACCCAAGTACGGATACGGTCATTCTCTAGTCGATAATACCACTCCAATTGAGTTCCGGACAAACTCTTGAAAATAATGCATCCACAACTTCTCATCAGTGTGGGATTGATCTTCCGACATAGGATTTCAAATGCAGCTTAGGGCAAGACATGCCATCATACTTAGCAAAAGTTGGAACTTTGAACTTGGGAGGAATCACCACCCCAGGAACAAGACTCAGATCATCAAAATTCAGCCCGGACATCTTCATGTTTTCCACAGCATTCAAACGGTCTTCAAGTTGCTTGTACTTGTCATCTTCATCAGAGTATTGGCCATCATCATAGTTCTTCTCAAGCTCAGGCTGACTGCCTTCGCCATCACCCTTGTTACTTTGCTCATCCTCCTTCTTGACACTTCCTTCAGAGAGTTCAATTCGACTAACCACTCTAGGACCACCTTTGTAGCGTCTACCCATGTTGAGGAGACCAACAACCTTCTTCTTTCTGTTGATGAGCTTCTTCAGATCTTCTTGGCCTTGGACCAAGCTGGTAAACATTTGTCAAACCGAGCATTCGAGCTTGAAGATCTTTGACAGATCGCTCAAGAGCCATTTCTGCTAAAATAAATAGCGAGCAAATGAGAAAACCAATCTTCAATGTACCTGTGATGCAATGTTATGCTATGATATGCAATGTTTATGCGAATGCAATGCAATGTTTTCAAGGACCTTAGAGATTTAAATTTGTTAAACAAGCAATGAACAAACATTTATTAGTACTCTTTTATTCTTTCTTTTAAGTACAAGAGATAGTTCAAAACAATAAAAGAAAACATATAAATCCTAAACTCTAAGTCTCCCATGGGCGCCTCTGGTGCCGATGTAGGCTGATGCTTCGCCTCGTGAAGTAGCTTGGTCAACTCTAGCACTTTCTTCTCACTTGCATAACACCGAGCTTCAAAGGTATCCCTCCTTTAGTTGAACCAGGATCTCTTCAAGTCTTCAAAATCAGAGGCATGTCGGGATGGAGAACAGATAGGTATGTCACCCATAGCAAAAGTTCCATAATTACGGGTAAAATAGGCGTGAATGGCATCATGAGGTGTTGAGCTCGAGCTCGCACCCATTTGAGGTAAGGTTCCAAAGGAATGGAGTTCTGGTGCCCCAAAGGCTTGGTATCTGTCTTTTTTACCATGCCCCAAGCGTGTATGAACCTTCATCCACCGAGATCGTGGTTGTAGTCGAACACAATATCTTGGAGAAGCATATCATGCGGGCCATCTCTTCGAGCAAAACCAAACTGACGTAGAGCTAAAGAAGGGTTGTAAGTAATACCTCCCCTTATACCAAGTAGTGGTACATTAGGAAATTCTCCACAACGCTCAATGAATATGAAGTCCTTTTGAGAGAAAAGACCCAACGGATATCCGAATGAGAGAGTGACATTAGTCTTGAGACCATCTCAACCTTTGTTCGCTTCAAAACTGATGGAGGAAGGTGAAATAAACCACCTGAAAGTAACGGTATGCAACACATGAGAGTTCCTTGTCTTTGATGGTACGAGTGTGGAGAGAATGTAGGACGCCCAAGTAAAGTAGGCATAGGATTACGGGTAAGAACAACTTGATGGCATTGACATCTATGAATTGATCCGAGTTAGGGAATAGAACCAAACCATAGATTAGCAAGGCCACAATGTCTTCGAATGCATGGAAACTCATAACTTTGAGGAACTCGGCTTTCTTAATTAGGAACTTAGAAAGTAAACCCTTAACTCCACTTCTAGTTTCCCAATTGGCTTCAATGTCCGAGTGCTTAAGATGTGCGATGCGATGTCTTCGCATTTAGGAACCTTTTCCAGACCGGTGAATGGCATTTGGTCAAGAATAGGTATCCCAAGTAGCTTAGAGAACTCTTCCAAGGTAGGAACCAACTCGATAACTGGGAATGTAAAGCAATGATGCTTTGGTCAAAGAACCGAAATAGGACATGCATCATATCTTCTTCAAAACCGAGATAACCAAATCAAGTAGATAACCATGTCTTTGATGAATTGAGCATGATCGGGAATCTCGAAACCAATTCTTTGAGCTGAGAAGGTATACCCATGAAGTTGATTCGGATAGTCTTCTAGAAGCCATAATACTCCTACAAACAGAGCAAAGATAAACCCTAGGTCCTTGAAATAGTTAGAAATGATATGCAATGCGAATGATGTCATGATGTCATGTTTAGCACACACAAACAATTCACACAATGAGCCTAGGTTTAAGGCTTGCAAGAGGTATAGGTGATTACCCCACCAAAAGTTTGAGTTGGTTCATCCCTCCTATAATAGTAACCGGGTTCTAGGAATCTCACATCATTGATCTTTCTCAGAGGCTTATTTCAATACGACTACCAAGTGGTCGACCGAAAATATCCCAAAAGTCTGATCTCAATGAGCGTAGCATCGAGTATCAACCAACCTCGGTCTACACCAAAGCCGACCATCTCACTACCTTCTAATGGCTAAGATGGGTCAATTAAGGTTCTAAAAGTTTAGTTAGTGCTTGATGACACCACGCAGAAGACAAATACTATCCTCAACTTGGAAATGAAGAGTATCAGGACATCCAAAGTGTCACACTAACGTAGCCATCATGTTGACCATTTTGATATACGTCTAACGGTCGCAACGATTTATTGCTACTTACCTAAAAGGAAACCCGGATCCGAGTGTAGGATCCCCCACAAGTATAATACCCAAGCAACCCTTAAAGATAAAGCAAGCAAGTCAAACAGAAAGCAATAAAGGTGTTCTAAAAAATCCTTAAGGCATTCTCTCTTTAGGGTGTCTCCCCAGCAGAGTCGCCAGTTCTGTAATACGGTGAACTGACTTTGTAGGATTTTTGTATCGCAAATGTGCGGATAGCAAGATTCGCCACCGACTTTTCTTTTATCCAATTAAGGGAAGGTAAAAAGTACAGAAAAAACCTTCGTTAGATTATGAGTAAGGGAGAAGGTTATGAAAAGGGAAGGTATTAGCACCCCTTTCCATCCGTAGTTATCTACAGGCTCTTAGTTGCTCTTAGATCACTTTAAAATTGCTCGTGTGTTTGACAAAAATGTTTTGAAAAGGCATTTCGCTTTGACTTTGTAATGATTCATGTAGGAATGTATACAAAGTGTTCGAAATGTTTCGCTTTTGAAAAGAGTTTGAACTTTGACAAAGTGTGAGGTGAAAAGTATTTTGATAGAGCAAGCAACTAAAAGTCTTATTACCTACTCGTAATTGGTCGTTTGTTATTTTACTCCTTTAGAATAGTGCTATCCATACCATTAGTTGGTAGGTAACCCTATTCGCTGGATGTAAGCGGACATTCAAGGGACATCGGATGGTCATAGAAAGCAACTTGTAGGAAGTATCCTAGCACATTCAAGGACTATCATCATTTTCGAGGCGACAATCGAGGGTCAAGATCATGTATTCGAGGCTTACATCGTGGGTCTATGATCTTGTATCAAGGGACTATGATGATTTGTTTTGAAGGCAACGGTGCTAGAATACCTCTACGTTCGAGGGACATGACCATTTTGAATTCGTAAAGGCAACAAGAGAGAATTACCCTAAGGGGTGCATGTGTGAAGAGAGTGTGTTGATTCAGGTATTTTATCTTGAACATTAGTGAGCTATGTTGATTATTATCTTGCCATACACGCCTAGTTACTAGCAATTTATAGGGTGCGGAAATTAAAATGCGGAATGTAAAGATGCGGAAAGGTAAATGTCCTACGCTATTACATGGCTTTGGGGCGATACATAATTTAAACTTATGGAAAATAAAACCTAATTTAAACTATTACATCCCATAAACTACATTATTGGAAAATGAAAACGGTAAAAGAAAACGCCTCAAACGGAGTAACCCGAAAAGAATGAGAAATCGAAAATACGAGATGAATCGAATAAGAGAAAAATGTTAGAAAATGCAAGTTTTTGAATGAGAAAATATGACATGTCGGAAATAACATAAATATGCTAAAACAATTTTTTGGGATTTTTGAATGCAATTTAATAATTAAAATGAATTAAAAGTGATTTAAATGCAAAATTATGAATAAAAATAAATATGCATGCAAAATTATATTTTTAATTTTATAAATTAAATAAAGGTTTTCTCGAAATAATGTAAAAAGAAAATAATTTTGATGATTTTTAATGCATGAAACAAATATTTGAAAACAATTAAAATAACATGAGAATATTAAATAATATGAAAATATAAAAATATGAAAATAGTTTGAAGTTTGGAAAAGAAAAGCAACTGGTGCCGGAGAGGATCGACTCGTGACCCTCTACACACGTGAATGCCTTAACCGCCACGCCAACTTTGTGTTTGGAACTTGAAAACAATGCTTTAAATACGCTGTCATAGATATAATACAAAGCAAAGTCAACATGCGTGGGCCCGGATAGTAAATGAATGGACGAATGAGGATGCGCCATTGTGCCACGCAGACTGACGCCGGAGTCAACGAGTCACTGACGCCGGAGCCCTAGCTCCGGTCGTCTTCTCCGGTGACTATGATCCTTAAACCTGCAAAAATACGAAGATTAAACGGAAAAGGAGGACCCTACCCCCCTAAATCGACCCTCCTGAATCCGTTGGTGGCCTTAGTTTTCCCTGAAAGTGCCTGTAACACCCGGTTCGAAAGAAACAGACCAAAATGCCCTAACAATGGTGGTTTACGCTTACGCCTAAGCTTCCATGAAAGGTATCATTCATGCTCGCTTGATGCTCAACTCAAACAAACAAACAAAAACGATTAATGATGCATAGATTATGAAAATCGAAATTGAGAAAGATTGTAAACCGGTGAGAGTTAGAGAGCGCGATCTGGGCAGCCTGGGCTTGATGTAAGGACTGGTATAGCTTGCTGGAAACCCCTAGAACACGTTTGGATGGATAGATCGGACTGAAACCTACTGCAATTTGAAATTGATTTTCAACTTTTCTTGAAAAATTTGACAGATAAGGGTTGTTTCTTGGCTAGGTTTCGTGTGCTTGTGATACAACTTGCTTGTTATTTATAGAAGAGTTTGAGAGAGGAAAAGAGTGAAAAAGATTTGATTTGGAGCATTCAATATTTTTCAAATAAAATCAATTTTTGAAAGAAATTTGATTTCTTCAATGCATGATCATGCACGAATTTGGCAAGTGTTTTGGGCTTCCTTGGACCTCAAGTTTGGTATAAAATCACTTTTGAAAATATATTATTTTCATATTTTATATAATTTAATTTTGAATTAAATGTTCTAAAATTCAAAAATAAATTAATAAAATAGAAAATTGCCATGGCCAAGCATTTATGGATCAAGAATAATGTCATGAACAAGTTTGGATCAAAAGATTTTAGGCCCATTTGGAAAATTTTGCATTTTGACCAAAATGTCCTTTGTGCAATCGTTCAAAATTGCACAACTTGTGAATAGTGTATCTTGCTCAATTTTCCACATTTTTGAGTGTTCTTGGACTTTTTGGAAATCTCTAAGAGTCCTATAACCAACCTTTTTGGTCTCATCTCAATTGGAGTTTCCATGCTCAGTATATCCTCAAAACAAAATGTTGACTTTTTGTTGACTTTGAAAATAACCTATAATGTTTTGAGCCATACCTCTCAAATGAAGCATTTTTTGGACATTCTTGTGAGACATGAAGTTGTAGAGAATGGAATTTCCTTCAAAACAAGAGGTGGTGGAAAAATTCGAGAAAGTATGAAGAAGTTATGATCACCAAAGTTTAGTTGACTTTTCACCTAGAAACCCTAATTTAGAAAGTTTTGAGTTTTGAGCAAATCTTGAGTTTTCTTGATGAATCATGATCAACCCTTGATCAAATGATGAATGTAACTTCAAAATGAGGATGTTGACCAAAAATTATGAAGTTTGACTGTATGTTGACCACAGTTGACTTTTGTCCAATACAACCGATTTTCAACCATCCGAGCAATTGTTTGAGGAAATTTGACTTGGGGCTTGAAACTTGACATGGAGAATCTTTGAAGCATATGAGGAGGCATGAAGACCATTGAGATGTTGGAAGTCCATCTTGATCTGAGGATCACCAAACCCTAATTTGGGTTGATTGTCTAGAGAGGTTTGTCTCGATCAACCTCGAGGAATCCTTGAGTATGGATGTATGAAATATCTTGAGAAGATGGAGGGAAAATTTTGGGTATGATAGCTGCCTCTGCTCAATCTTCTTGTACCGAAGGGTTAGATTGGCATGCTTGCCTTTCGTGACCGGAGGTAGAAGATGATTGAACACCGAGTACACCAAAATTTGCACTGCCGGATGATGCGGAATGGGCTTACAAATGCCATTTCGAGATGGAGATTTCGCTAGGGATGAGTCGACGCTAGACTCGAGAACGTTGATAGGAGAATTGATGGGGATGGGCTTAAGATGCCATCCGGAAGGGTCGATGCCGTGGAGTGAGCCGCACGCCAGGCTCAGACGCTTCGAAGGAACACGAGATGGGCTTAAGATGCCATCCGGAGGGTCGACGTTAGACTTTGCTCATCTTTGAATGAAGTTATTGATTTGTATTGATTTTTAACCAAATATGCAGATTCTGAAAGTGGAGAAATGTTGATAAGTAGTCGGAGATGGGCTTAAGATGTTATCCAAGGCAATCGAGTCGTATGCTAGACTCGAGTTGCTGCTGATAATAAGAATGATTCGTAATAGATCTTCGTGCCGATTACTCCGAGGGATAGTAGTTGGAAAATGTGGATATCTTCCTCAGCATCGGATGTTGATCCACCCTCTATCGGAGGATAACTTTTGATCGCTCGATAGGGTTTCCGTCCGCTTCGTATTAATCGTGGATCCGTTGTCGGAGGACAACGAGGGCGGTCGCTCGATAGTTTTCCGTCAAGATTCGGGCTTAATCTCGACCACCGTCGGAGGACAACTAGGGGCGGTCTTTCGATAGTTTTCCGCCGAGATCGGGCTTAATCTCGACCGTCGGAGGACAACTAGGGCGGTCTTTCGATAGTTTTCCGCCGAGATTCGGGCTTAACTCGACCTGTTTGCGAAGTGATTTTCATTGCTTTGGAAAAACAAGAGAAACTTTGATAGAATATTTGTTAGTCTTATGCAAAGTATGATGCATGACAATGTGTATGAATGACATATGCATGAATTATGACTTTATGAGTAATGTATGAATGATAGATGTTGTGATATTTCAAAACATATCCATCTTGAAGAAGATGCGGAGATTTCTGACTTCTGTTCGGGGACGGAACGGATGGAGACCCTGAGAAGAAAGAAACTTTGATTCCTCCGATGCACTATCTGACCAAGTCTTGGGCCTAGATATTGTTGAGGAAGGTAGAGATTGAGAAACTCGTTGTTGGAGATCCCATACATAGACCCTGCTGGGGAGAGTCTGGGAGGCAATTTGTTGGGGATCTTGCATGTAGATCCTGTTGGGAAGAATTAGGAGGCGCCCATCGGGATTTTAGTGTAGATCTCACCGGAGAGCGCTTTGATGGTTGCTAGAGACCGTCAGCCTGGAATCTCTGACTGAATGTAGATTTTCTCCGGCACTATCCGACCGAGTTTCGTGTCCGGATGCCGCCGGAGAAAAGGGGAATTGTTGGGAGATATTCATTGATGATAAATACCTTGGTGGGATGAAGTGTTACCGCCGAGACCGATGTAACATTGCTCGCTTGAGTGGAATCACCGTGGATTAACATATACTCCGCTAGGGAAGGTTTGTTGTGAGTGACACTGCCGCGAAGATTATGTTCTGCGGGGAAATGCATTGGTGACTTTCGTCGTCATCTCAATTCCTAAAGCCTGTAGTAATTACTTTTGTTTGTTCACTTTTCGCATGCTTGTGATTAGATTCTTATTGTCAAATGCATATAATCATTCAAAGTAAACGTTGGACTTATTTACACAATAGTGAGAAATGTAAAGAGAAAGAACTTGTATTTATTTGAAATGTATGATGGCCAAGTAGTTTGTACACAAGAAAGGTAAAAAGCTATGCGGAAACAATCTCGTTAAGTTCCAACCATGCTAGTACTCATATATTTCAACTATCTCATCTCCTTGCTGTCAGTAGAGAGTGAGTAGACTGATTGTCGCCATTTGAATCTTGAATGTTGATAGTAGTCCGAAGCAGAGATCCGAAGAGACATAGTCGACGCTTAAATCCCTAACTTTTGCCTAGACCGCCTCGGTTTTCACCACCGATACCTTTTTGCCCAAGCCGCCTTTTGTTTTCGACTTGCCGGGTGTACATCTTTGTATATATCCTTAACTTTGCCCGAACCCTTTGGTTCGCCAGATGCCCTTATTTTTGCCTAGGTCCATCGACCTAGCGGTCTCTTTCATGCGTAGTATTTTTGACTATGTCTCGCTCACTGTGGTGTGGAAGTCTTCACCATCCATGGTGCTAAGTATCATAGCTCCGAAAATACCGCCTTGACTACAAACGGTCCCTCGAGGTGGAAGTCCATTTGCCCCTGGATCACCTTGTGGAAGAATGATGCGCTTGACTACTAGATCACCAAACTTGGTAGACTCCTGCTTGACCTTCTTGTTAAATGCTCGATCATTCGCTCGATAACTGTCCATGGCGATGGATGCGAGTCGCTTCTCATCGATCAAGTTAATCTGGTCAAGGCGAGTCTCAATCCAATCGCTCGCTTAACTCGGCCCCGGGACTCGTTGAGGGATCTCAACCTCGATGGTAGGACCGCCCATACCATATACAAGAGAAAAGGGGTTGCCCTCTGATGTCCGCATCAGAAAGGTAACCATGAAGAGCAAATGGTAACATCTCATGCCAATCTTTGTAAGTCACTGTCATCTTCTGTATGATCTTCTTGATATTCTTATTGGCGGCTTCCACTGCGCCATTCATCTTAGGCCGATACGGAGAAGAGTTGTGATGCTTGATCTTGAATTGCGTGCAGAGTTCGGTGATCATCTTGTTGTTGAGATTGGAACCGTTATCTGTGATAATCCTTTCGGGAATGCCATATCGACAGATAAGATTATGTTTGATGAATCGAGCCACAACATTCTTGGTAACAGATGCGAACGAGGCGGCTTCTACCCACTTGGTGAAATAGTCAATTGCCACAAGGATGAAACGATGTCCATTGGAAGCTGTGGGCTTGATTTCTCCGATCATGTAAATGCCCCACATTGCAAAAGGCCAAGGAGCTGTTAGGACATTCAAAGGTACTGGAGGTACGTGCACTTTGTCGCGATAACCGCACTTGTGACAAGATCGAGCGAAGGTGACAATCGCTTCCATGGTGGACCAATAGTAACCGTTCTCAAAATCTTCTTAGCCATGGTGTGTCCACCGGAGGGTACCAAATGCGCTTCGTAAATATTCCATGATTCGTATTGCTTTCTCGATCTACACAATGAGTAAGCACAAGTCGTGGTTGCGCTTGTATAAGATGCGCTTTGAGGAAGAATTTGATTCAAATCTTCTCATGAACTTCTTATCGTTGATCGATGCCCCTGGATATTCCCGAGTGTCAAGATACCTTTTCACGCCATAGTACCAAGGTTTCTCTTCGTATCAAGCTCATAACAATATGCCGTTCGTCGAACTTCTCAATGATGATCCGGGAGCCTCGTTGTCCCATCCGACCTTGAACATAGATGACATAGTAGCCAATGCGCTCGCCAACCGATTCTCTTCTCGTGGAATGTGATTGAAAGTAATCTCTTCAAGTAGGGATCAAACTCAAAACATGCTCGACACGGAATGAGGTTCGGATGCTTCGTATCCCACTCGCCTTAACCTCGATCGATCACTAAAGTCGAGTCTCCATATACTTGCAAGAACTTGATTCTTAAATCAATAGCAGCTTTGATACCGATGGTGCATGCTTCGATTCACCATGTTATTGGTGCAATCGAAACATAATCTGGCGGTGAAAGGCGCGTCGTCCGCAGGACGTAATGATGGCGCCAATGCCATTGTGCGCTTGAGGCTCCATCAAAACCATAGTCCATCGGGATCCTTGTTCGTGTCCTTCGTCGGTCCCGTTCTTCGCAATCAAGAATTAGTAAAACGCCTTCGTCGAAACTCGAATCGCATAGACCGATAGTCATCTACGGCTTGATGAGCCAAATGATCGGCTACTATACTTCCTTTGATCGCTTTTGAGAAGTGTATTGATGTCATATTCGGTCAAGATCATTTGCCATCTTGCTATTCTTCCCGAGAGAGCTGGTTTCTCAAATATGTATTTTATTGATCCATCTTGAAATCAACAAGGTAGTGTGAGTCAACATATATCGCCTTAGTTGGCGAGCAGCCCAAGCCAAAGCGTTGCAAGTTTTCTCAAGTGAGTATCTTGTTTCACGGTAAACTTTTGCTAAGGTAGTATATTGCATGCTCTTTTCGACTGCACTCGCCATGTTGCCCCAACACACACCCCATTGAGTTCTCTAGCATCGCTGTACATGATGAGAGGTCTTCCTTCGCAGACGACATCGTGATGGGAGGATCAAGGTACCCTTGATTTTGTCAAAAGCGATCCGCAATCGCTGCTCCATTCTACCACTTGATCTTTCTTCAAGAACTTGAAAATTGGCTCACAAGTAGCGCTTAAATGTGCAATGAATCGGCAATGTAGTTCAATCGCCCAAGAAACCTCGACTTCCTTCCTGCGGGAGTCGCATCTCTTGGATAGCTTTAACCTTGGCGGATCAACCTCAATACCTTTACCATCGACAACAAACCCTAGGAGTTTTCCGGACCGACTCCAAAGGTGCACTTGTTAGGATTGAGTCTCAACTGCACTTCTTTAACCCGTCAAATAGTTTCGCAAATGATCAAGATGTTCCTTCTTCCCGTGATCGAGCTATCATGTCGTCAACATAGACCTCTATCTCGTGATGAATCATGTCATGAAATAGTGTTGCCATAGCACGCTGATAAGTGGCACCCGCGTTCTACAGTCCGAACGGCATAACTTTGTAGCAGAAAGTGCCCCACTGTGTAACGAAAGTAGTCTTCTCCATGTCTTCAGGAGCCATTTTGATCTGATTGTAACCGGAGAAACCATCCATGAAGGAGAAAACCTTATGCTGAGCGGTGTTGTCAACCAGAACATCAATATGGGGAAGTGGAAAATCATCTTTCGGACTTGCTTTGTTCAGATCTCTGTAATCCACACACATTCGTACTTTGCCATCCTTCTTGGGCACAAGCACTACATTAGCAACCCATTGCGGATAAGAGGTAACGGCTAGGAAACCGGCGTTAAACTGCTTCATAACTTCGACTTTGATTTTCTCTGACATCTCAGGACGCATGCGACGAACCTTCTGTTTCACTGGGAAAAAACCCTCTTTTGTTGGCAACCGGTGTACCACAATATCAATGTCCAAACCAGGCATGTCTTCGTATGACCAAGCAAAAACCTCAATATAGTCTCGTAGCATCTGAACTAACCTTTCTTTGACACCGCTCAAGACCCGCTCCTATCTTGATCTCTTTTCTGTCTTCACAAGACTCAAATTCACAACCTCAACTTGCTCTTTCGTGGTCAGATAACTCGCTTCTTCTTGTTGTAGCAGTCCGCAAGTTCTCCGGCACTTCACAATCTTCCTCACTCGCCTTCGGCTTGGTAGATCGGATTATCAAGTCATATTTAGCAATAGCATAGCTGTTATTAACGAGATTCGGAGTGATTCTCAGGTATCACGGGTGTGTGTGAGAAACACATAGCTTTTGAAGGGTGATAAAGTAAAGAAAGAAAACAAATAATTGAATGCAAAAGTCCAACGAATTTATTGAATGAAAACGCAAACAACAGATAATAACCTCGCAAACGAGCCATGATGCCCCGGCAAGGCACTAGGCTTTCAAAGTTTATTGTTCAAAACATAAAGAAATACAAAAGTAAAACAAAACAAGAGCAATTACTCCCGACTAAAGGAGATTGGTATGACGCCTTCGCCTTCCAATTGCCGAGCCCATGATCCGGAGTTGGAAGATCCACTTGCGATGTCAAGTCATTGTCGTTGTCTTCTATAGCATGGATTCCACTCGGATGCGAAAGGAAGCTGTCCGACACGTCATGCTTATCATCTTCTCGACCTGATGGTGAAGCCTAAACCACCTTGTCGATTTGAAAGGAAGATCGTGAGCCGACCCCAAATAGTACTACCTTCTTCAACAGCAGCTTGAGCATCCTTCGGCGAAACCTTCCTAGGCGGAACTTGCGTAATTTCAGGAGTGACAGGAGAGTCAGCAAGCATGACTCTGGGTATTGTTTCAAAAGCTTGACAGGAGTCTCAAGAATTCACCCTCCATCTCAAGGTATCGGAATGATCAGATGACCGACCATATACTCTTCTTCACCACATACCGAACAACTTTCCTTTCACCGGTAGGTGCAAGGTAGAGGTGATACCGCCCCATGTATCCAAGGGCCCAAGTAGGCAAGAGTAAGCGGACGGATGTCCATGACAAAGAAAGTGGAGTCAAAAGTCCGTAACCGACTTTAACAGAGTGAGCTCTCCAAGTACTGCTCGCTTAGAACCATCAAAAGCTCTCAATAATGTCACCGGTCTCGAACCAACCCTTCGACATCGAGTCGATCAAAAGTAGTCTTCGGAAGGATATTCAAAGCAGAACCGGTATCCACCAAAACATGAGACAGTGTAGTGCCCTTGCATTCAACAGAGATGTGCAAGGCTTTGTTATGTTTCTTTCCAAGGAGTCAAGATCGAGAAGCTTCAGGTCCAGATGCCAGTGCTAGCAATACAAACTTCAAATTGGTCAGTAGTAGTGTCTTGCGGTACGTGAGCATTCTTCAGAAACTTTACCAAGGCTTTAGCATGAGCCTCAGAGCACAAGAGCAGTGCAAGCATGGAGATCTTGGACGGAGTCTGTCCCAACTGTTCCACAACATTGTAGTTACTCTTCTTGATAATCTTCAGAATTTCCTCCAATTCTTGTTTGAGGTGTCTTCAAGAACTTCCTTTGGTACTTGGCCGAGCAGGGATGAGTCACCGGTTCTTTCCTCTAGCTTGGGAATGGATTGAATAGCTGGAATGCGAGCTGGAGTCGCAGTGTCTTTGGAGGAGAGATTGAGAGAAACCTTCCGCTCGGTCACCTTACTAGATCCGGTGCTGTTGTCAATGTCAGGAATGGTAGCTTCAATAGTAAGATCTTCAATGGTTAGAGGGTCTTGCTTGACGCCATGATAGTAAACATCAGCTCCATAATTCCAAGGGATAGCCTTGTCGGAGAAATACGGAACTGGCCTTGGAGAAGTGATGATGAGAGGTGCCACCCTAGGCACAGAATCAGCAGAGGAAATCCTTATTGTGTTAACATCAGCATAGTCTTCTGGGAAATCGTCACCCCATCCGGTTGCTTTAACATCTTCAATAGGAATCTTGTAGCTTTCAGGAACAGTGTACTTCACCATGTAATCATACTTTCCACTTGGCTGCCCCAAGGTATCCCACACAGATGGTACAGTTTCATTCGCATTGTCAATCTTCAACTTAGACATTTCTTCACACTTCCGCATGTGGTTTCGTAAATAGTATCTCACTCTTGTCCATCATGCATCGAACACGCCTTCTCAACCAAGGACAACCATCGCGCAGATGGGCACCAATGACAATTCTCCGGCATCCTGATTGACACCGACTTGCAGCAAATTCTTCTTAATACCATCGAGGAATGGTCAAGTCATCTATGTTGAAAACATAAGTATCTTCACCAACAAGATTGGAACTCTTGTCATGGTTAGGCATAGGAGCGTTGATCACATTCGGAGTCTCAACAGGAGGATCAAACTCAATCTGCTTAGCTTCAATCATGTCTTGAATCTTATTCTTCAAAGCCCAACAATCATCAAGATTATGTCCCGGCTATTGAATGGTAAGCACACTTAGCATTAGGATTGTATCTGAGAGGAAGTGTTGACATTCTCGAGGAGGATCCTCAAGGTAATCACCGCTTTCAACATGTGTTGCAAGGCTTATGACAATGGCATGTTGATCTTCGTGAATTGTCTTCGCTATGCTGCCTGCCACGCTGTCTCGCCGAGGTTGTGCCGATGTAGGATCGAGATCACAACCGCCCCACAGATTGAGCGGTCGGTCTTGGCTCGGCTTTTCCGACCATACACATCATTAGCTTCTTTCTTACCACCAAAAGATCTTTTGCAAGATTTGAAGATGTCTCTACTTGAATCTTTCCACTCTTGATACCAATACGCCGTCACAAGACGTACGGTGAATCCGTCAAGAGTTTCCAATCGATGATTGAAGAAAGGGCCTCGTTGTTCCATAAACATATCAACCAACTCCCTATTGGACAAGGGTGGTTGAACTCCCGCTAGTCTCTCCACTTCGAGCATACCCTTGAACTTCTCATCACGACCCATAGACATGCTTTGTAGTTGCATGCGAGTGGGTGTCAATTCAAGATTGTACTCATACTCAGAAAGCATCACCAAGTCACCCAAGTACGGATACGGTCATTCTCTAGTCGATAATACCACTCCAATTGAGTTCCTGACAAACTCTCTTGAAAATAATGCATCCACAACTTTCTCACACGGGGATTGATCTTCGACATAGGATTTCAAATGCGCTAGGGCAAGACATGCCATCATACTTAGCAAAAGTTGAACTTTGAACTTGGGAGGAATCACCACACCAGAACAAGACTCAGATCATCAAAATTCAGCCCTGACATCTTCGTGTTTTCCACAAGATTCAAACGGTCTTCAAGTTGCTTGTACTTGTCATCTTCATCAGAGTATTGGCCATCATCATAGTTCTTCTCAAGCTCAGGCTGACTGCCTTCGCCATCACCCTTGTTACTTTGCTCATCCTCCTTCTTGACACTTCCTTCAGAGAGTTCAATTCGACTAACCACTCTAGGACCACCTTTGTAGCGCCTACCCATGTTGAGGAGACCAACAACCTTCTTCTTTCTCGTTGATGAGCTTCGATCTTCTTGGCCTTAGACCAAGCCGGTAAATATTTGTCAAACCGAGCATTCTGAGCTTGAAGATCTTTGATGATGCTCAAGAGCCATTTCGCTAAAATAAATAGCGAGCAAATGAGAAACCAATCTTCAATGTACCGTGATGCAATGTTATGCCATGATATGCAATGTTTATGCGAATGCAATGCAATGTTTTCAAGGACCTTAGAGATTTAAATTTGTTAAACAAGCAATGAACAAACATTTATTAGTACTCTTTTTTTTTCTTTTAAGTACAAGAGATAGTTCAAAACAATAAAAGAAAACATATAAATCCTAAATCTCTAAGTCTCCCATGGGCGCTTCCTCTTGGTGCCGATGTAGGCGCTGATGCTTCGCCTCGTGAAGTAACTTGGTCAACTCTAGCACTTTCTTCTCACTTGCATAACACCGAGCTTCAAAGGTATCCCTCTTCTTTAGTTGAACCCAGGATCTCTTCATGTCTTCAAAATCAGAGGCATGTCGGGATGGAGAACAAGATAGGTATGTCACCCATAGCAACAGGTTCCATAATTACGGGTAAAATAGGCGTGAATGGCATCATGAGGTGTTGAGCTCGAGTTCGCACCCATTTGAGGTAAGGTTCCCAAGGAATGGAGTTCTGGTGCCCCAAAGTCTTGGTATTAGTCTTTTTTACCATGCCCCAAGCGTATGAACCTTCGCTTGCACTCGAGATCATGGTTGTAGTCGAACACAATATCTTGGAGAAGCATATCATGCGGGCCATCTCTTCGAGCAAAACCAAACTGACGTAGAGCTAAAGAAGGGTTCTAAGTAATACCTCCCCTTATACCAAGTAGTGGTGCATTAGGAAATTCTCCACAACGCTCAATGAATGTGAAGTCCTTTGAGAGAAAAGACTCCAACGGATATCCGAATGAGAGAGTGACATTAGTCTTGAGACCATCTCAACCTTTGTTCGCTCTTCAAAACCGATGGAGGAAGGTGCAAATAAACCACCGAAAGTAACGGTATGCAACACATGAGAGTTCCTTGTCTTTGATGGTACGAGTGTGGAGAGAATGTAGGACGCCCAAGTAAAGTAGGCATGGATTACGGTAAGAAACACCTTGATGGCATTGAGATCTATGAATTGATCCGAGTTAGGAATAGAACCAAACCATAGATTAGCAAGGCCACAATGTCTTTGAATGCATGGAAACTCATAACTTTGAGGAATTCTTTCTTAATTAGGAACTTAGAAAGTAAACCCTTAACTCCACTTCTAGTTTCCCAATTGGCTTCAATGTTTGAGCGCTTAAGATGTAAGGCAGATGCGATGTCTTCGTACTTAGGAACCTTTTCCAGACCGGTGAATGGCATTTGGTCAAGAATAGGTATCCCAAGTAGCTTAGAGAACTCTTCCAAGGTAGGAACCAACTGATAATCTGGGAATGTAAAGCAATGATGCTTTGGGTCAAAGAACTGAAATAGGACATGCATCATATCTTCTTCAAAACCGGAGATAACCAAATCAAGTAGATAACCATGTCTTTTGATGAATTGAGCATGATCGGGAATCTCTTAAACCAATTCTTTGAGCTGAGAAGGTATACCCATGAAGTTGATTCGGATAGTCTTTCTAGAAGCCATAATACTCCTACAAAACAGAGCAAAGATAAATCCCTAGGTCCTTGAAATAGTTAGAAATGATATGAAATGCGAATGATGTCATGATGTCATGTTTAGCACACACAAATAATTCACACAATGAGCCTAGGTTTAAGGCTTGCAAGAGGTATAGGTGATTACCCCACCAAAAGTTTGAGTTGGTTCATCCTGTCCTATAATAGTAACCGGGTTCTAGGAATCTCACATCATTGATCTTTCTCGTAGGCGTTTATTTCAATACGACTACCAAGTGGTCGACCGAAAATATCCCAAAAGTCTGATCTCAATGAGCGTAGCATCGAGTATCAACCAACCTCGGTCTACACCAAAGCCGACCATCTCACTACCTTCTAATGGCTAAGATGGGTCAATTAAGGTTCTAAAAGTTTAGTTAGTGCTTGATGACACCACGCAGAAGCAAAATACTATCCTCAACTTGGAAATGAAGAGTATCAGGACATCCAAAGTGTCACACTAACGTAGCCATCATGTTGACCATTTTGATATACGTCTAACGGTCGCGACGATTTATTTCTACTTACCTAAAAGGAAACCCGGATCCGGGTGTAGGAAAGCAATAAAGGTGTTCTAAAAAATCCTTAAGGCATTCTCTCTTTAGGGTGTCTCCCCAGCAGAGTCGCCAGTTCTGTAATACGATGAACTGACTTTGTAGGATTTTTGTATCGCAAATGTGCGGATAGCAAGATTCGCCACCGACTTTTCTTTTATCCAATTAAGGGAAGGTAAAAAGTACAGAAAAAGACCTTCGTTAGATTATGAGTAAGGGAGAAAGGGAAGGTATTAGCACCCTTTCCATCCGTAGTTATCTACGGCTCTTAGTTGCTCTTAGATCACTTTAAAATTGCTTTTGTGTTTGACAAAATGTTTTGAAAAGGATTTCGCTTTGACTTTGTAATGATTCATGTAGGAATGTATACAAAGTGTTCGAAATGTTTTGTTTTGAAAAGAGTTTGAACTTTGACAAAAGTGTGAGGTGCGAAAAGTATTTTGATAGAGCAAGCAACTAAAAGTCTTATTACCTACTCGTAATTGGTCGTTTGTTATTTTACGCCCTTTAGAATAGGCTATCCATACCATTAGTTGGTAGGTAACCCTATTCTGGATGTAAGCGACATTCAAGGGACATCGGATGGTCATAGAAAGCAACTTGTAGGAAGTATCCTAGCACATTCAAGGACTATCATTTTTCGAGGCGACAATCGAGGGCCAAGATCATGTATTCGAGGCTTACATCGTGGGTCTATGATCTTTATCGAAGGGACTATGATGATTTGTTTTGAAGGCAACGGTGCTAGAATACCTCTACGCTCGAGGGACATGACCATTTTGAATTCAGAAGGCAACAGAGAGAATTACCCTAAGGTGCATGTGTGAAGAGAGTGTGTTGATTCGTATTTTATCTTGAACATTAGTGAGCTATGTTGATTATTATCTTGCCATACACGCCTAGTTACTAGCAATTTATAGGGTGCGGAAATTAAAATGCGAATGTAATGATGCGAAAGGTAAATGTCCCACGCTATTACATGGCTTTGGGGCGTATACATAATTTAAACTTATGGAAAATAAAACCTAATTTAAACTATTACATCCCATAAAGCTACATTATTGGAAAAATGAAAACGTAAAAGAAAACGTCAAACGGAGTAACTGAAAAGAATGAGAAATCGAAAATACGAGATGAATCGAATAAGAGAAAAATGTTAGAAAATGCAAGTTTTTGAATGAGAAAATATGACATGCTGGAAATAACATAAATATGCTAAAACAATTTTTGGGATTTTTGAATGCAATTTAATAATTAAAATGAATTAAAAGTGATTTAAATGCAAAATTATGAATAAAAATAAATATGCATGCAAAATTATATTTTTAATTTTATAAATTAAATAAAGGTTTTCGAAATAATGTAAAAGAAAATAATTTTGATGATTTTTAATGCATGAAACAAATATTTGAAAACAATTAAAATAACATGAGAATATTAAATAATATGAAAATATAAAAATATGAAAATAGTTTGAAGTTTGAAAAGAAAAGCAACTGTGTCGGAGAGGATCGACCTCGTGACCTCGAGGGGTATCTACACATGAATGCCTTAACCACGCCACTTGCACTTGTGTTTGGAACTTGAAAACAATTGCTTTTAAATGTACGCTGTCATAGATATAAAAACAGCATCAACATGCGGGCCCGGATAGTAAATGAATGGACGAATGAGGATGCGCCATTGTGCCACGCAGACTGACGCCGGAGTCAACGAGTCACCGACGCCGGAGCCCTAGCTCCGGTCGTCTTCTCCGGTGACTATGATCCTTAAACCTGCAAAAATACGAAGATTAAACGGAAAAGGAGGACCCTACCCCCCTAAATCGACCCTCCTGAATCCGTTGGTGGCCTTAGTTTTCCCTGAAAGTGCCTGTAATCCGGTTCGAAAGAAATGCACCAAAATGCCCTAACAATGGTGGTTTACGCCACGCCTAAGCTTCCATGAAAGGTATCATTCATGCTCGCTTGATGCTCCAACTCAAACAAACAAACAAAAACGATTAATGATGCATAGATTATGAAAATCGAAATTGAGAAAGATTGTAAACCGTGAGAGTTAGAGAGCGATCCGGCGCTGGCTTGATGTAAGGATCGGTATTGCTCATTGGAAACCCCTAGAACACGCTTGGATGGATAGATCGGACTGAAACCTACCGCAATTTGAAATTGATTTTCAACTTTTCTTGAAAAATTTGACAAAGATAAGGGTTGTTTCTTGGGCTAGGGTTTCGTGTGGCTTGTGATACAACTTGCTTGTTATTTATAGAAGAGTTTGAGAGAGGAAAAGAGTGAAAAGAGATTTGATTTGGAGCATTCAATATTTTTCAAATAAAATCAATTTTTGAAAGAAATTTGATTTTCTTCAATGCATGATCATGCACGAATTTGGCAAGTGTTTTGGGCTTCCTTGGACCTCAAGTTTGGTATAAAATCACTTTTGAAAAATATATTATTTTCATATTTTATATAATTTAATTTTGAATTAAATGTTCTAAAATTCAAAAATAAATTAATAAAATAGAAAATTGCCATGGCCAAGCATTTATGGGTCAAGAATAATGTCATGAACAAGTTTGGATCAAAAGATTTTAGGCCCATTTGGAAAATTTTGCATTTTGACCAAAATGTCCTTTTGCAATGTCCAAAATTGCCCAACTTGTGAATAATGTATCTTGCTCAATTTTCCATATTTTTGAGTGTTCTTGGACTTTTGGAAAGCTCTAAGAGTCCTCTAACCAACCTTTTGGTCTAATCTCAATTGAGTTTCCATGCTCAAGATATCCTCAAAACAAAATGTTGACTTTTGTTGACTTTGAAAATGACCTATAATGTTTTGAGCCATACCTCTCAAATGAAGCATTTTTGGACATTCTTGTGAGACATGAAGTTGTAGAGAATGGAATTTCCTTCAAAACAAGAGGTGGTGGAAAATTTCGAGAAAGTATGAAGAAGTTATGATCAACAAAGTTTGACTTTTCACCTAGAAACCCTAATTTAGAAAGTTTTGACTTTTGAGCAAATATTGAGTTTTCTTGATGAATCATGATCAACCCTTGATCAAATGATGAATGTAACTTCAAAATGAGGATGTTGACCAAAAATTATGAAGTTTGATCTGTATGTTGACCACAGCTTGACTTTTGTCCAATACAACCGATTTTCAACCATCCGAGCAATTGTCTGAGGAAATTTGACTGGGGCTTGAAACTTGACATGGAGAATCTTTGAAGCATATGAGGAGGCATGAAGACCATTGGAGATGTTGAAGTCCATCTTGATCTCGAGGATCACCAAACCCTAATTTGGGTTGATTGTCTAGGAGAGGGTTTGTCCGATCAACCTTGAGGAATCCTTGAGTATGGATGTATGAAATATCTTGAGAAGATGGAGGGCAAATTTTGGGGTATAGTATGGATGTTATGATCACATTCTGCTCTCAGCACTGCCATTCGCAGTTTGTTGAGTCGCAAAATATTTTTTCCGTTATTAGAAAGAGCATGTGGTCGCCAGGTTAATCTTAAACCTAATTGGTTGTTGAAAGACTATGTTTTTAGATTAATTAGTGAACCCAGTTATGAAGCCAAAACCAAGCGTGATCGCCAGGAAAAGAACCCTTACAACCCGTCGCACCCTTGAATGTATCAAGAGATAGCATTGGTTTGGTAACGTTAGGATTTGTAACGCTGATATCTGTTTCAGAGCAGAGCAACTATCAATTGCGCATTGACCAGATTTCCAGTGTAGTTTATCACCAGCCACCCAGTGTTTGTTTCGACTGAAGCTTGAAGCAAGATCAAGATATTTTATTGCGTCTCACACCACCGTCAGGTTGATCGCCGGGTGATGGGAGTGAGAGTCAAGCAGGATGAAGGATTAACCGTGGTTTATTCTATTCCCACACCTCTTAGTTCCCGCATAGGTTTGTGAACCGAACCGGTGAACACTTATTATACTTATCGCTTTGTATTTACCGTGAACTATTGAGTCAGATATCGAACATATTTCCGACATCACGCTGCCAGAATTTCACAAGATTTCTACTTTTCCATGAAGGTAGCATTCTTGAAATTCCCGGAAATGACACGTGATGTCACAGAGAATGTTATGACACAGATTCGACACTGCTCACAATACACACAATAAATTCAAACAAAGAAGAGAACACAATAAATTGTTTACCCGCCAAGGTATAACTACACCTACATCCGGGGCTACCAAGCCAGGAGGAAATTCACTATTAGTAGAATTAATTAAGGAATAAACCAACCGCTTTATCTCCTTCACTTAAACCTACCCAATGCAACTTCAATCTAAGTCCTACTTAGACCCGAGTTCCTACTCACTCCCTCAATCACAGCAGTTGATATCAACTTATTGATTAATTGAATTGTGAAGACACACTTCAATAAACTATCCCGATTTTGCTTCAAAGCTTTAATAAAGAGACAAAACACTGCTTCAAAGCTTTGAGTGATAAACAACCCTTACAACTAAATCCTAGTCCAAGGCACTTATCAATTGATAATTGCTTGCTCACAAGAGAAACTAGAATTACACAAATAACAACCTGCTAAAATCTTCAATACAGTTCAAGAGGCGCAAAGAAAGTAAGGGTTCTATTCCTATTATAGAACCTAAACTGGCTTCCATAAAGATAGCTAGGTTCACTTAATTAATCCTAAAACTTGGTCTTATCAACAACCAATTTAGGTTTTACTAAGATTAACCTAACAGCCACGTGAGCATGCAATCTAATAATGAAAGACATAATAAAAAAGCTCAACAAACTTCCAAAATTCAGAAAAATGATTCTGCAACGTATGTCACATCGAATGTCATAACATCCGCTATGACATCAATATATTTTCTAATTCCAAAGACAACATTTAGCTTCCGCTATGAGTCAGACTTTAAACATCCTTGCCAAGTAGGATTTATCTTCAATCTCGAATGTCATGACATTTATCAAGACATTGTTATAGTCTAGTTTTACCAAAAGTAATGCCAACTTAAAACACTAGCAAACTCCCCTTGGCACATTTTTGGCTAAAACAACTTAAGTCATCGAGTACCTATGCGCAGAAAAAACTAGTTCTAATCTATCCTAAGCTTAAAGAAACCGTAACCTAGAGAGAAGATAAATTCCACCCATACAAATTTCCCAAATTCCCACAATTGTCCACCTATAAATCTCCATACAGCTTCCTAATTGTCACACAAGATCTCCCTTTTAGCCACAAAGGGCCAAAGGAACTAATACAAGTACCCCAACATTCATCAAATATTATAGAAAGTACCAAAGAAATGAAGTTTACAACTCACAACAAAATTACAATCATCCAAAACAAAATAGGGAAAATGCAGAGCAATGTTAATAATAAAACTACAAATGACAAGAAACACCACAACAAACAGCTATCGATCGTGTGCCTCTCTTGTACCCCAAAATTTACCCTCTTCATTTTTATAAATAATTGGCTAACACTTAATTAATAGGTGCATCGATACATATCATTCATGCATTGATCATGGGTTTGAGATTTTCCAATCGTATGAATCATAATTTTGAAGAAGAGGTTTGTTTCTCAAAAGTTGAATATTTGAGGTTCCAATTGGGCCATTTCAATACGCAAGCGTGTCCGTGCTTCCGATTATTATCTCGCAAGTTTTGGAGTTCGATCTGCTCATCGTGGATGCCGATTACAATTTCAAGCTACAGTGAGTCAGTGGTCTGATATTTGAACCCGAACCGATTCTATGGCCTTCCGTGAGTTGTGAAGCATTGGTATTTGGCTTATCGACCACGCGATTTATCAAAAATCAAGAACTAATGATAAAATGCTATTTGAGCGCATGTCTCAAAAGTCAACAAAAGTCAAAGTTTGACCGAGTGGAGTTTTGGTCAAAATTACTACCAAAAGTCGACATTTGAGAAAATGCAATCATTTGTCAAAAAATCGAAGAATCGGTGAAAACGAGGTTTTTGCATTTTAAGTAATCTTGGACTTAGAAATTTTTTCTAAGTTTTAAGGTACTTTGTATTCACGGAGCCATGTTGTCGCAACTGTATCTTGTCCGTCTGTGGTCAAAAATTTGTGAATTGATAGTCGTTGGAAAGAGCGCATTTCATACTCCGACTTTGTCCTGGTGAAGATTTTTCCAGAAATGCTCGGATTTCGAGTTATAAAGCTCCAAATTTGAAGTTCATAACTTTGAAGTTTTACATTTAGTAAAATTTTGAGTATTTTTAATGTGTTCAAGTACTCGACTTCGGAGGCAATTTACACGTGTTTCGAGGCATTGATTCAAATTAAGTTCAACATCAAAGTTGTTCATTTAATGGCAATCTACAACTTTGCTGAAGAAATCGAATCCATTCGGGAAACATATCAAAAATTACGAAGCTCGGAAGTTACGCTTATCATTTCTCAAATTTCAACACTTAGAAATATTTTGAAGTGTTTGTTTCACGCTTTTGTCGATGTTTCGTGGTCGATTTTATCATAGTTCAGTATTCGAATCGAAAATGCTCAACTGAAAGTTGTTCATCTTACGGCGGTCTAAAACTTTGTTGAAGGAGTCGAATTCATTCAGGACTCGGATCGGAAGTTATAAAGCTCGTAAAATAAGAACTCATTATGTTTGTTAAATTCGAGTAGTTTTGTGCGCATGTTCGTGGCTGTTTTTTAATGATTCGCCAGACGAAGAAACTCCGAACACAAAAGTTTGAGTTCGTAATTCCATCTACAAGTTCCGCTTAGAAACCTTTTCGCTTCGGACGCCGAGCTGGAAGATACGGGCTCGCAGTCAGAGCTTGAAGTTGTTAAAATGCAAGACAAGATACATATTTTTGCCAAGTCAGGACGATTTCATCAAACCGCTGCGATGTTCGGGCTGTTTTCATCGATTCGATCGCCACATGAAAAACTCCAACATTAAAGATGAAGTTTGCCGTGTCCTCTACAAGTTCCGCTTAGAAACTTTTTCGCTTTGGACGCCGGAGCCGAGATACGTAACCGTAATCGATGGCTTGAAGTTGGAAATTGGTTGAATATCATGCACAAAACTTGCCCAGCCCAGGCCTAGCATTTCGTCGAACAGTCACGGTACAATTTTCAAACACTTTTTACTCGACGATATTTTCATGACTTCGAGGCTATTTTCTACATGTCGCTGGTTTCGATTCGAAAAGCTTCCAACATGAAAGTTGTTCACTCATAGCTGCTCTCAAACTTTGTCGAAGGAGTCAAATCCATTCGAGCTCGATTCGAGAGTTATAAAGCCATAAAGTTTGAAAATGTAATTGGTGAGTAGTTAAATTGCCTGTAATTTTTCAATTATGATCTCATGACTTGTGGTGCTTTTAAGCAAGCCATGTTCCGATTCGAGAAGTTTTCAACACGAAAGTTGTTCATCAATGTGTTATTTCCAGTTTTTGTTTTTGCATCATATCAAAAGAAGGCTTGTAGCTCGAAGTTTCGACACGGAAAAGGCATCGTGTGGTCATAGCGGCATATTCAGTCGGCATGTGAAAATCCATAACAACAAGCTTTCATGACAGTGAAAATATATAACAGCAAGTTTTCTTTCCATTTTTTTTGGTCGGCTCTTTTCCAATTTTTTTTCTCTCTCGATTCACACACTCTTCCTCACAACATCACACTTTCTTCCATTATTCATTTTCTTTCTAACACCACCATAAAAACTTCAAAGAAAAGCTTATAGAAAACTCTCATCACTCATTTTCTTTCCACCGCTTCCATTTTCTTCGGCTCACCCTCTCCTCTAACAACAACACGCTTTTTCCTCTCACAACACCATCCATAACCTCTCTCTCTAACGGCAATGACCTCATCCGTTTCGCCATTTTTCTCTCACGCCATTCACCTCACTCCTTCTTCTTTCAACTCACCACCACCGTAATTCACATCCATAACCGAAAAGAATGCATCAAACCAAGAACAAAAATGTAACCTCATTCTCTCTCATCTTCACGCCACCTTCTTCTTTTCTATTCCAACGCCATCACTACTATAACGGCAGAATCACAATAATAGCACCAACTTTGTGTCGCTTTTCATCGTTATGCCGTAGCTTCCATGGAGGTGTTGCAATTCTTCGAATCGATGATAACCGATGCTCTTAAAGGTTTGGCTTCAATGGATTTCGATTCATCACGGTTCATTGTCACTGTCTATTGAAAGAGATTCCAAATCTCCATTGATTTCGGTAGCAATTTCGCCTTTGAGTTCTTCATCGCCGTCAAGATTACGAATTCGAGTTTATTTCTCGTAACGTCCGTGGCTCTTTGAATCTTCATCTTCATCATCGGAACTCTCGCAGAATCGCATCTTCGATCAATTCCTCGCTCGATCTTTGGTCGCCTCCATTTTCATCGGATTTCGCGCTCAACCATTGCCCGACGGTTTTGCATCCATTCGATCAAGAATCGAATCAACATTTGTTCTCCTCTTAGTTGTCAGAATCGTGAACTCTCCACCGCCATAGTCACGCTCGATTCGGTAGATACATCTTCTCGATCGTGATTCCGAGTTTGTTTTCTTCTCAAAAGCTAAAACCGATCGCTCATCTTGAAGAAGCGTATCTCCCGCTTATGCTAGTCTTGAACAAGTGATTTTCCTCTTCAGAATCGATCGCAAGCTCTTGACATGTAAGTTACCGATACCTCTCTGAACTTGTAGTAATGGCTTTATCCGAAGATTCACGCAATTTTCGATTTAGAATCCAGTTTTTCTGCTTGCATTTTTATCCGATTTAGAACAAGATTTCAAGAAGTTGGTGGATTCAGAACCCTCTCGAAATCTGATTCGAATCGCCTAGATCTTAGGATTTTCCGACTTTCACTGGCCCGCCGAGCTCGCTCAAGAGGTGACCGAGATTGTCCGCTTCCCAAGCTCCTATGAACCCACGCTGGCACCATGAGATTAGCTCATGTAATTTTCCATAATCCACCAATCATAATTCGCCATGTGTCATTCATTTTTTAATAACAATAAAAAACTGAAATATGACTTAAGTTAATACTGACCAATTGATATAATATATATGTTACATAACAAAAAACGTGATGATGTATTGTAAAACTTGAATAAGAAAATATAATAATAATGATGTTTTGGACAAAACAACAATTGACTCGCACTAAAAAGGAAAATGGGCCTAATGTAAAACGAATCGACTTTAGTTTTATCGACCATACCCCCTTGTTAATAGGCCCAACAAGACTATAACTAGGTTCACCATTTTGTAATTCGTTTACACTCGCTTTCTACATTTCACATATTGACATTTAGTTCAATTTAGCTCCCGATTTCGATTGTTTTGACATGTAAAAATTCCATAAAAAACATATTCTGACATTTTAGGATATTAGAATATTTTGACTTTTTAATATTTTTATATTAGAATATATTCGATTTTTCGACTGATGGTGAACAGAGTCACCTTAGTCGTGCTTGGCTACTGCTTGCGCCTCCTTTCCAGCTTGTTACGCTTGTATACCCAATGATACATCCGCTTGTCTGCTTTTTGGGTCTAACTCTTCTTGTGTGTTTTGCATTTGTACACCCACGTGTGCATTTCTATACTTGTTTTTGGGTCTAACTCCTTCTTGTAGTTTTGTGTTTGTACACCCATGTACATCCTTTTGTTTGCTTTTTGGGTCTAACTCCTTCTTTGTGACATGTTGTTGTCATATACAAGCCAAGATCCTCTTTGCTCGATGCCTCGAGCTATTCTCACCGGTTTACTCTTATTGCATGGGCAAGATTTGAAGTTTTCCTGAGCATTTCTATAGCTTCATGTTGTTTCTTCGGATTTAATATCACGGTATTTATTTTACTTCATTTATCGCATTCTCTTATAGCTTTCCTAGATATCATGAGAAGTAGGGCTTTACGCCTTTCTTTGCCATGAGAAGTAGGAATAGAGATGGATGAAGGCTTCCGTAGCTGGAGCATGTTCAGAACCCTCCGTTTATTTAAAGACACGCTTAGGGCAATTCTACTTGTGATCTGTATATTTGCTTGTTTGTTTCTCAGTTCCCTTGGTTAGGTTTGGTTCTCTAGCCTAGACTTTAGGATCCACATCCTTTGCATGTTAACATAGGTAGAGATTCCTCATCTTCAACCATAGGTCTACCCTTGGTTTTTCTAGTTTCTTTTACATGTTGCATTGTGAATAAAACTAAAACTTGTTTTTCCTTTCAAACTCAAAACACTTAATAATGGTTTAAACTCCTTCTCAAGGTAAAACAACCAACCAACACCAACTCTTTTCTCCTTCTTTTGTGTTTAAAACCTTTTCACAAGTAAAAACACACACACAAAACAAGTGAGCCGAACTACGACGCCCGACTTTCCCATTGCACGCTGGAATACGAGAGCATCTTGTCACGGGCTCGACCGAGCTAACTTTGTAAATACTTCCTTCTTTTCCCGTGGTTTCTTATTTTCTTTTCTTTGCATGCATGATTAACGATTAAGCATAGATATAACACACCCTTTAGATGTAGTAGAAGTGGATACCGAGAGTACCACGGGTGCTAATACCTTCCTTCGAATAGATTCCTTACCCTACCTCTCGGCAAGACCGCCTTATCCTTTTCGCCGCGATGCTCACCTTTCTCCTTTAAGAGATAAAAAACGCTCGATGGCGACTTCATTGATACGCTTATCGGATGATGTTCAAATTGTTTCACCGGCGACTTCATGGGATCGACAGACTGCGTCGTCCGATCAGAGTCGATCCTAGCTTTTATTTTCATGTCTATTGGGTGTTTATTTATTTGTTTATCTATTTACCGCTTTATCGCACCATCCTTTGTATGCTTGCATTGCATTCTATGTGGCATATTTATCGCTTTCATATACGGGTCACTGCTCATGTGATCTGCTTCGATTTGGGTGGGAGTTACAAGAGGTAAAAGGCCTCATACCCCGGCCAAGAGACACATAGGAACACATAGGAATAGAGTGGAACATGTCAGATACCGGATGTAGATCTTGTAGTCTGGCATGTCATCCATGCTTCAGAGGAGGTTCAGTTAGGGGGCTATCATCTTCACGTAGGTGTTATGATGGTAGTTTCTCTAGGCGAACTAGATCCTGGAGTTACCTTGACCTTACCCAAGCCTTAGTTTCACCTGACATTTTAGGATATTAGAATATTTTTGACTTTTTTAATATTTTTTTAATTAGAATATATTCTGATTTTTTCGATTCTGATGGTGAACAGTAGTCACCTTAGTCATGCTTGGCTTCAAGCCCCTTTCCGCCGCTTTATACCCAATGATACATCCGCTTGTCTGCTTTTTGGGTCTAACTCCGTGTTTTGCATTTGTACACCCACATGTGCATTTCTATACTTGTTTTTGGGTCTAACTCCCTTCAGTTTTGTGTTTGTACACCCATGTACATCCTTTTGTTTGCTTTTTGGGTCTAATCAACTTGCGCACATCCTCCCTTTGCTCGATGCCTCGAGCTATTCTCACCGGTTTACTCTTATTGCATGGTCTGCAAGATTTGAAGTTTTCCAAGCATTTCTATAGCTTATGCTGTTCTTCGGATTTAATATCACTTATTTATTTTACTTCATTTATCGATTCTCTTATAGCTTCCTAGATATCATGAGAAGTAGGGCTTTTGCCATGAGAAGTAGGAATAGAGATGCATGAAGGGGCTTCCGAGTGGAGCATGTTCAGAACCCCTCCGTTTATTTAAAGACCCCTTAGGGCAATTCTACTTGTGATCTCGTGTATATTTGCTTGTTTGTTTCGCAGTTCCCTTGGTTAGGTTTGGTTCTCTAGCCTAGACTTTAGGATCCACATTCTTTGCATGTTAACATAGGTAGAGATTTCCTCATCTTCAACCATAGGTCTACCCTTGGTTTTTTCTAGTTTCTTTTACATGTTGCATTGTGAATAAACTAAAACTTGTTTTTCCTTTCAAACTCAAAACACTTAATAATGATTTAAACTCCTTTCTCAAGGTAAAAACAACCAACCAACACCAACTTTTTCGCCTGCGCTTCTTTCTTTTGTGTTTAAAACCTTTCACAAGTAAAACACAAAACACACTAAAACAAGTGAGCCGAACCACGACGCCCCGACTTTCCCATTGCACGCGGAATACGAGGCATCTTGTCACGGGCTCGACCGAGCTAACTTTGTAAATACTTCCTTCTTTCCCGTGGTTTCTTATTTTCTTTTCTTTGCATGCATGATTAGCGATTAAGCATAGATATAACACACCCTTTAGACGTAGTAGAAGTGGATACCGAGTACTACGGGCGGGTGCTAATACCTTCCCTTCTAATAGATTCCCTTACCTCTCGGTCGCAAGACCGTGCCTTATCCTTTTCGTTTCGCGATGTGTTCACCTTTCTCCTTTAAGTAGATAAAAATGTTCGATGGCGACTTCATTGATACGCTTATCGGATGATGTTCACCGGTTGTTTCACCGGCGACTTCACTGGGATCGTATGCACTGCTGGTCCGATCAGAGTCGATTCTAGCTTTTATTTTCATGTCTATGGGTGTTTATTTATTTGTTTATCTATTTACCCGCTTATCGCACCATCCTTTGTATGCTTGCATTGCATTCTATGTGGCATATTTACCGCTCATATAATCGGGTCTGCTCACGTGATCCTGCTTCGATTTGGGTGGGAGTTACAAGAGGTAAAAGGCCTCATACCCCGCCAAGAGACACATAGGAACACATAGGAATAGAGTGGAACATGTCGACACCGGATGTAGATCTTGTAGTCCGCATGTCGTCCATGCTTCAGGAGGTTCAATTAGGGGCTATCATCTTCACGAGGTGTTATGATGGTAGTTTCTCTAGGCGAACTAGATCCTGGAGTTACCTTGACCTTACCCAAGCCTTAGTTTCACCGTGAGTGGGCGGATCATGATTATTACATGATGGTGACTATGTTCTGTTGGTGACTATGTTCGCTGGTGACTATGTTCTTGGTGACTTGGTATTTTCTATTGATGATCCGATGTTTTCTTGGTGACTATGATATCATTCGGTGGCATTTTCTAGCCGCATCGTCCGATTTTTGGTTTTTCTTCAATCGAGCGTAAACAACAAGCTTGATCTGTTCATGGAAGTAGTAAACCCATGATCAATGCATAATGTATTTGCATCATAGCATGTTTATTTTTAAAAGAAATGTCGAAAAGCATGTTATTTTACCTAACCCCGCATGCATATCATTTCCGTGACTTCTTGTGGTTTACTATCAACATCGATGGATACCAACAATCAAACCAACACCGAGGCCCTAAGGAAGACTTCCTCATACTCTTTCTCAGGCATTCGACATCTCTCAAGTAAGAGCCGAGGTATTCTTGTGAAGGATCCGATTGAAAGAGAGTTCAAAAGATCATGGGAACATATTGCCACATTAATGGTGGATTATGAGTTCTATGCCATGCAATCTCTACCCGCTTTTATGATAGTGAGCTCGTGTGTTTTACCTTTCAAGATTATCGCTAGCACCTACTTGATGAGTACTCTTCCTTTGGGTATCAAGATTACAAGCGCTTGCCTTTTTCAAAAGAATGGGTACTCCGATTTTGAAGCCATTGCTAAAGCCCTTGGTTTGCTGCTAGTGAAGTAGGCAATGGGTTCCAAAGATCACACTGTGGACTTCCTGGGTTTCCTTTAGTCAAAGTCGATGAATTTGCCAAGGTTGGTAGTTGGAAAAGCTTCAATACTATCTTAGCCGCCATGATATATGGTATGGTGATTTTTCCTCTTTGAGAAGTTTGTGGATGTTGTCGCGATTGCTTTCATGAATGACAATCCGTTCCTACCATCTTGGTCGATACATATTATGCCATTCACTCGCCATGGTCAAAAGGGGCGGTGGTTGTATGTCTTTACTTTATCGTTGGTTCAACACACATTTGCCAAAGAGAGGGCATTTGTTGATTATGCTAAACCATGAAGTGGTCAGCCGAATCATCGCACTCACTTCATATGATATAGTTTGGAATACCATGTCGAGCGGTTCGAGATCATTACTAGTGTGGAGAGTTTCCAAATGTACCATTGATGGGAACTAAAGGTTGCATCGCTTATAATCCCATATTGGCACGCCGTCAACTAGGATATCCTTTGATCAAGTACCCACTGCTCGTCACTGACGAAACTATCTTCTTTGCAAATGATGAGAACCCGGTTTGCTAAATCGATTGTCGCTGCATGGAGCTCGGTTCACAAAGGGCACGTTTCCTTTGGCCAAAAGGAAATTATGCTTGATTCTTACACGATTGGTTAAAAGATCGGGTTCCAAGGTCTGCTTCCATACAAAAGGGAAGCACCTTTGTATTCTCAACCGGTTCCTTGGTTGAAAGTCCGCACCGATTTTGCTACTTCCTATTCTTCATCCGTAATCTCTCCTCCGTGTTTCGTATGTATTGAGGTTTACAAACAGCTCCAATCGGAGAGTTCACTTTGAAGGAACAGCTAAGCTCGAGCCATGGACCTAGCATTTGCTCTTCAAGATAAAAAGAGGTTATCTGCTGAGATCGAGCGAAAGACCAAGTTTTGAAGGCTTATGGCTTACTTGAAGAAACCAAGAGAGCCAAAGGTGGTAGTTCCTCTTCTTTGATCGATGACCAAAGAGTTTGACAGGTACAAGAGAAGTTGAAGAATATGCGTATAGCTAATGAGAAATTGAAAGCCAAGCATGGTGAAGAACCGGTTTTAAAGAAGCGACCCGCAAGGAAGAATCCAATGCTAAAGAGTCCCTTGAGAGAAGGAAAGAACTTGAAGTTGAAGCCCAAAGTCGATGGAGCGATGACTATCCTTTCTAAAGAGGTTGAAGATTTGAAGACTAGTGGCAATATGCTAAAGATGGAGAATATGCATCATACACCATTTGAGGGTCGAGACATTCATGGCTAAGCTTAGTAGCCGAGATCCATACGCCAAGGCGCAAGTGGCCCCTAAATAAGTAGTTGCAAATGTTATTTGATGTTATTTGATTCGACTAATCACCTCCTTGTGTCGATGGGGTTCGCCACTATTGTGTTTGTATTAATACTTTGTGATCGTGGACCTTGTATGACTCTATTTCATCTATGCACTTGAGCGCTTGATTCTCAACTGATTGTGTGTCTAGTCTTGATAATTATTGTTGTCACTATCCTATTATTATTTGATGTTTGATAACAAATTGCGTGAATGTCCTGAAGTGATCATTTCATGCATCATGCATTAACCATGCCATACATACATTGTGCATAACAAGCATTTGAACTTGGGATTTCTCTTACTCAACCGTATTTTCTACTCGAATTGGAACTTTGCCTCCGTGCCATTCAAGGCTTGAAACCGAGTGATGAAGCAACTTCTGGAACCGGATGAGATGAAAGAATGATGGGATTTCATGGACATGCAAGACTTGAGAGAAGAGAACCAACATTGAAGACTCGCCTAGGCTTGGTGATGGAAATTTTAGGGACCATGTTGAGAAAGGGAGATGACCCAGCCTCCTACCAATGTGAGTCGCTATTCCTCCTTATACTGGGAATTCTTTGAGCCCTAAAGCTAGGCATGCATCTACTCCATCACCCTGTATTCCGAGGTCTCCCTGCTTACATCCAATTCCTATTGTTCGAGAGGTCCGAAGATAAAGCTCTTCAACCATGGTCGCCACACTCAAAAGCACCGATCCTATTCCGATGCCATATGCTCGCTGCTTCCTCAACTCGCTCAAGTTTCGCTGGTTGAACTCCAAACTCTTGCCATGCCTGAAGGGATTCTATTCGAGTACGATGTGATGGCTAGGTGTGATTTCCATTCTGGGGCACCCTGTCATGATACAGAGGACTGTGTGATCTTGAAAAATGAGGTTCAAGATTTCCTTGACAAAGGGATTATCTGGTTTACTCCCACAGGGTTGAGCATACAAGTCAATTTTGCTCCAGCCGATATGATCGTTATGCCCGCCGCTATACCTCAAAATAGAGTTTGTGCTTCGAAGAGGGATAATCGACCGCTCCACCCACCGGCTCATCAAGCGCTTCATCGAAAGAATCAAAAGAAGCCGGAAAACCATGCTCTTAGAAGATTCGACGTCGTCCCAATGTCTTATGTTGAGATGTTGACACAATTGCTTGAGCTCAAATTGATAGTTCCGAAGGCCATGTTGCCATCTCCTCCTCCTGACAAGCGTCCGAATAGCTATGATACTAATGCTTATTCCATTCTCGTACCGCTAAGCACATCATTGAAGATTGCCATGCATTCAAGTGCAAGGCAGATCCGATTGAGGCAAAGTTACCGCCACACCGATGGTCATGTTCGTCCTCCGCTAGCTCAAGAAATGTCAAGACTTCAAATGCATCATCAAAAGCAACAAATCAAGTCTCCTCAACGGCAATTTCAAGATTCATTTGCATTTTCATTTGTAATCTTTCTTGTTTGTTTAGTACATGTTTGTATGCGTAACATTTTCATCTTCAATGATTATCATAATGCATTGAATATGTTTGTCTTGAACTAATCCATTTGTATACACTTTTAATTGTTTTCAAACGCTTTTGATATTCAACTCTTGTTAATAAAGCAAAACCTCTAGGGAGGATGACGAAAATATACCAAGAATTTCAAACGGTATTGCTTTCAAATAAAACCTCACGACGATGTACATGCCTTATTTCAAATCCCCAAACACGGAGATATAAGGGAGTTAGACCTCCAACCCCTTGAGCCTTGAAGTAGGAGTTTCTTTTGTTCAAAACCGATTTTAAACCAAGGTGGTAGTGTTCGCTAATCGATTGAGTGCTCAAACTCATCAAGAGTATATTTCAAAGGATATAACAATGGTTATCCTTCAAAGGTTGAGAAACCGAGCAAGTTTCAATTGTCAGCAATGTGCATCAAAGGAGGACAATACCCCAACGGGAACTCCTTATCTGCAAGGGATCTGGATCGCCATAATCACATCTAGAAAATCAAAGACAGTGTGAAGATCAACGACTGGTTCAAAAGACAAAAAAATAAAAAGAAAAAAAAGAAGCAAAACAAAGAAAAGCTCGCTAAGTCGAACTTGGTAATAAGTCGCTTAGGAAAAATAAAAGGGCAAATGTAAAGAAAAAGCAAATTGGCAAGCCATAAAGGCGAGGATAATCACACAACATCCTCAATGAAGAACAAAGTCGTTGATCAAACTCTAAGCAAAAAGGGTGAGTGGCTATCGGGTCCAAGAAATCTCGCCCCTTAACAAAGTCAAAGTTGTACGATCAAGAAACCGCAATGGTTTCTCAACCATTAATTCTCCGTGAGAGATGATTGCTCATATCGGATCAATCGAACTTAGGATCAAGAATATCATGGAGGTGGGCACCAATATTTTGAGCCTAAAAATATTTCTTTCTAAAACCGTGAACTGTGCCACGCTACAACCCTTAAAAGTCCTAATCAATCGTGGTTAATTTGAAAGCTAAGATGTGACGAGAACATAGTATCCTGACTCCTAGGAGGTTTGCTAACACCTTTGAGTTGGTATCACTCAATCTTTTGTTATTCTTCTGCACAAAAATGCGATGTTTCGACATCTTTTCAAAAGCTTTTTGCTTCAAGACAAGCATAGGATTTGCAGTAGAATTATCATTTTTAGGATAAAACATTCTTTGCATATGAACAGGTGCTCAAACATCCAGTAAGCTTGCATAATGAGCATCAGATGAATACCTTGATTGTCCCAAGGGGCAGGTTGTCTGAAAATCTATTGAACGGCCTTTCAAAGAATCATCTTAACTGGGCATTCAAAATGGTATTATATCCTTCGTGGCTCATTAAACCGGGGCAACTTTGTCAAGGTTGGCCAATCCTTTCGTAGACACAGGGCATGTTGACTATTCATGTTTCACCTGGGTTCAAAAAGCGATGTAAGTGATGATTGCAGATGTCCGGTTACTCATTTGATTGAAATTCTATATCTTGAAGAATACTCTTCAATATAGGGTCCTCCGCTGAGTCCGCCGCTATACGTAAACGGTCTCCAAATTGGGTCTTTAGAAGTTTGTCGATGATTTGTTCTTCTTGATTCAAGCTTTTACTTGTTGTCTTTTGTTTTTCGCAATGAGTCGCACGCCTCCGCTTATGCAAAACCGCCGGTTATCTTACCCGTGTTTGCATTACCTTTCCGACGCTCGGTATCCATACTTGTGTGTGGTAATCCAAATGTTTGATACTCTTGAAGAATTATACCCCGCCTTGGCCCGAGGATATTATAGTTCTTGCGACACTTCCTTCGATGTCATCATCTTGGTAAAGTTCGTCCGAGTTCGTCTCGCTAGACGCTTCTTCCCTTGCAAGTTCATCTTCACACGTATGTCCTTCCCCGCAAGTTCGCCTTAACTAGACGCTTTTTCCCTTTGCAAGTTCATCTTCTCGCAGATGTTCTTTCCTTGCAGTTCGCTCACACCCGACGCTCTTCCCTTATTAGTTCGTTTTCACATATTTGTCTTGTTCTTTTACGCTGGTTCGCCTTGTCCGACGTCCTTTCTTCTTTTCCTACAAGTTCATCCTGCACGGTGTCCTTTCTCTCGAGTTCGCCCTGACCGACGATGCTCCTCTTATGGATTTTTCTTCCATTATCGTATCTCACACAGCTGGTGCCCTCACGCCATCCTCCAATGAAATTCAAGATCCCGCTCAGAAGCATGGACGAGAAAACCCCGAGTGAAACTTCGCAAAGAATCGATGTAGCGCTTGTCATCGGATACCATATTTGGTGAATCTCCTAGCGTATGTTGTTATCGACAAATCATTATTGGAGAACATGGTACCAATCCCTGCACAGTTGACAATATTTGTCTCAAAGAAAGTCCCTAGTGGATGTTCTCCAAAGTCGCAAGTGTGTTGTATCCCGATATTCCCATAGGTGTTATCTCGATTGTTGATCGGGCGCTTGATTCCCCAATAAGTCGATATTGTTCATGATGATCTTCCCGTAGGGTTCTCATCTCTTGACATCCCCGCAGCTGACATATCTTTGTCTCCCGCCTAGAGTCAGTGGGTAACGGTGGAAGATCTTCTCCGTGTTCCTTTATTCCCCAACGGATCTCTCTCACAAGCTTCCTATGACAACATCTCATCGGGATTATATGGTAGATCTCGATATCTTCAAGTGGTCCTTCCAGATTTATCACCGACCGTGTCCTTGGTTGATCTCCATTATTATCCCCCTGGAGTATCGATTGAAGTTGGTCGCCTTGTGACCTTTGGTCGCCGCTCACATTTCATCTTTTGAAAACATGCATCATCGCATTTGCATTACCTTTAGAAAATTCATGCATTTTCATCGAATTATAAGTCAAGAGCAATGAATCTTCGCCCCGGTGTTCCAATGTCTCTCGAAATCCCAGAAGGATAGCTTTTGGGTGGGCATTTCCTTGGTGTTAAAGCCGCCGCCCATCCGGTGCAACACGCTTGGTGTTGAAGCCGCCAGCCCATCGGTGCAACACGCCCTTGGTGTTGAAGTCGCCAAGATTCCATCCGGTGCAACACGCCTTCTTGGTGTTGAAACCGCTAGTTCCATCCGTGCAACACGCCTTTGGTGTTGAAACCGCCGGCCTACCCCTGCAACACGCCTTCAAGAAGCCCTACCCTTGCTTTCTTCTTTAGCACAAGAGTTGAGTCGCTACCAATTTTGGTCAAGGTCCGAGCATCTCTCTTTCCTTACGCATGATGCAAGTTGCTCAGACAGTGTGAAGCCCGGTCAAGATTTCTAGTCTTCTCGCTGAAACCGCCAAAGACATCCCCTCGGTGCAACGATTCTCGTGACAGTCATACCCCGTGCTTTTTCGGAACAAGGATCCCTTTGTCTCCCTTCTCATAGTGTAGTGCTCGAGTCAAGAAGCCTACTCGGCACTTTCTAGCCTTTGCATCACTAACCCGTCTGTAACCGCGAATGTGGTAGTCTAATCTGTATCAAGTCTTTACTCGCTAACGCCCATGAGAATACAATATACCATAATTGCAAGTTCCACTCACATACTTCAGAATTCTCTTTACCTGATTGATGTGACTTACTTTAGGTTCAGCTTGGTATCTTGCACACACCCCAACAACAAATGCAACGTCAGTCTCCGGTCGTTAGTATAGCAAGATTCCTATCATGCTTCTATACAAGCTTTGATCAACATTTTCTCCACTTGTGTCCTTGGATAACTTCAAATGTGTAGGAGCAGGAGTCCTTTTATGGTTGGCATTCTCCATTCCAAACTTCTTGACAATACTCCTTGCATACTTGCTCTGTGAAAGGAATGTTGAGTCTTCCATCTGTGTGACTTGCAGTCCAAGAAAATAATTCAACTCTCCCATGAGGCTCATTTCAAACTCACTTGCATTTGGTTGGCAAAATGTCTCACCATCAGGTTCCGACATTCCTCCAAATACTATGTCATCAACATAAATTTGAGCCACCATGGTCTTTCCTCCTTCATTCTGACAAAGAGGGTTTTATCCAAGGCCCTTTCCGTATCCTTTGTCAAGAAGGAACTTGGTCACCTTTCATACCAGCCCTAGGAGCTTGCTTCAGTCCATATAGGGCTTTCCTCAACTTGTAGACATGATCAGGAAAACATGGATCCACAAATCCTTTAGGCTGTTCTACATATACTTCCTCATTCAAATAGCCATTTAGGAAAGCACTTTTCACATCCATCTGAAACAATTTGAATTTCAGAATGCAAGCAACCCCTAGTAGTAGCCTGATTGATTCCGCCTAGCCACCGAGCAAAAGTTTCATCATAATCACCCTTCAACTTGAGTGTATCCCTGAGCAACTAGTCTTGCTTTATTTCTGGTGACAACCCCTTCTGCATCAGACTTGTTCTTGTACATCCATTTTGTGCCAATGATGTTTGTTCCTTCTGGTCTAGGAACTAACTCCCACACTTCATGTTGCTTGAACTGGTTCAATTCATCTTGCATTGCTCCAACCAAGATTCATCGCTAGAGCCTCTTTGACATTCTTTGGCTTAATTTTTGACACAAGGCAAGAGTTTGAGACAATTTCTCCGATCTTGTAATGACACCACCGGGTGGATCTCCAATGATGAGTTCCTTTGGATGATCTTTCCAATTCGATGGAAGAATATTTGTTAGCCTCCTCGTTAAGACTTTGGTGAAGTAGGAATAGGTACATCATCCTTATCGACACTTGTGGTGATGTCTCAAACCATGTCTCAACATCACATGAGACATTATTTTCCGATGGTGATCATCAACTATGACATTAATAGACTCCATCATAACTTTAGTTTTGGAGTTGAATACTCTATATGCTCTGCTTGTAGAGTATCCTTAAAAATGCCTTCATCACTCTTAGAGTCCATCTTTCTCCTTTGATCACGATCTCGTTAGAATATAACATTTGCTACCAAACACATGGAAATATTTCACAAGAGGTTTTCTCCCTTCCATATTTCACATGGTGGAGGATGTTCCTTTCTTAAGGTGACCTCAGAACATAGCAAGTCGTATTCATAGCTTCACCCAAAATGAATAGGAGTTTCTTAGCATGAATCATTGCTCGAAGATTTCAGATAGTCCTATTCTTCCTTTCCACAACCCCATTTTGTTGAGGTGTTATAGAGACTAAAACTCGTGATTGATTCCTTCCGAGGAACATAATTCATCAAACTTGTCGCTCTCAAATTCCTTTCCATGATCACTTTTATTCGACAATGCACCTTCCTCTCTCTTTGAAGTCTTTTGCATAACTCTTTAAAAACATCAAACACATCGATTTTTATTTGATGAAGTTTATCAAGGTAAATCTGGAGAAATCATCCACAACAACATAGTCATATCTTTTTCCACCAAGACTCTCAACCTACATAGGCCCGATTAAATCCATGTGTAGCAGCTCCAACACTTTAGAAGTGGTCAGATGTCTAGACATTGGGTGTGACATTCTGTTTGCTTTCCAACTTGACACTCACCACAGACTCTCCCTTCATCAATATGGAGTCTTGGTATCCCTCTGATAGCCTCCATAGAAATGATCTTTTTCATTCCTCTGAGATGCAGATGACCAAGTTTTTGGTGCCACAATTTTACCTCCTTTTCATCTTTGTCAGAGGACACACGTAAGACAAGTTGGTGTTCTCGTATTCCACATGTAGCAGCTGTCCTTTGATCCGACCTCTCATAACCACTTCTTGTTTATCATTGATTACAAGACATTCGACATAGTGAAGTTGACTTTGAATCCCATATCACATAGTCGACTTATGCTTATGAGATTAGCAACAAACCTTTTACCAACAACACTCCATTTAAGTTTGGAACACTGTATGCCCAAGTTTCCAACACCTTTGATTTCTCCTTTAGCTCCATCCCCAAAGGTAACAAAACCGTAGAATGAGGTTTGACATTATTCAGAGATTTTGATTCCACCATATGCTTGGAACACCCACGCCAAAGTACCAATCTTCCTTGGCGTACACTCTAAGGGAAGTGTGAGCTATCAATGCCGCAGCCTCTTCTTCCACCGCTGAGTGTAGGGAACCTTGTCGCTCTTAGGCTTGACATAAGGAGTCTCGATTAGGGTATCCATATAGTCTATAGCGTATGGGTTTTATGTGTCCAAACCTTCCACAATGGTGACATCTCCATCTTTGAAACTTTTTATTCATTTTCTCGATCTTGATGTCGACCCCAATGTTGTGACATCCGCTTTGACATTGGCTTATTAGGTCTCTGCTTTTCTTCTTGTTATCAAGAAATTTCTTTGCAGCCACATACCCCGATCCATATATTCCTGCTTTATGTTGTGACATCCGCTTGACATTGGCTTATTAGGTCTGTTTTTCTTCTTGTTATCAAGAAATTTCTTTGCGTACCACATACCCCGATCCGCATATTTCCTGCTTTATGTTGTGACATCCGCTTGACCTTGGTTTCCCATGCCTCTTCTTCTTCTTGTCACTAATGTGTTTCTTTTCACCACATATCCTAGACCATGCTTATTTCCTGATTTTGTCCAAGTCGGAGGATTTCTTCCAACTTATCGGCCCTAGTAGTCAAGATCTTGACAGATTTAGTCATCCGATCAAGCTTGGAATTCAACACTATAATTTCACCGTTGAGATGACTTATAGTGACAGATTTTCCTTCTTCCTCTTCCACCAACAATCGCCTTTTTCCGCTTCATTCTCATCGGCATACTTCACCACTCGATACACCTTATAAGTATCGCAAGTTCTTCAAAGGTCACTTCCTCATCACTAGAGTCATTATCGAATTACAAATTCCGTAGTGCAAGGACAAGTTTCACGATACCTTCGTAGTCACTACTTGAATCACCATCGCACCAAGTGACGCTATTCCTTTCCTTTGTTTCTTAAGAAAGGTAGGACATTCAAATTTAATATGCCCATATCCTTCACATCCATGACATCGATTCCACCGCTGACTTCCTTTTTCCTCCGACTTGGATCTTCCTGGAGTCATAAGATCTCGCTAATCGTCGATGCAATGTCCTTGACATTGACCTTGACTTTGGATCAATTCTCTTGATGAGTCTGTTGAACCGCCTTCCAAGCATAGCTATTGCTTCGATATCTTCTGTTCATCATCTTCCTTGCATCCCTCTTCGTAGTTGGATACAAGTGCTATGCTCTTGTTCTTCTTGTCAGCTTCACCGATTCCCATCTCAAAAGTCCGAGAGATCCAACGAGTTCCTCCACCTTCGTAATGTCGATGTCTTGAGCTTCCTATAGCGCCACTTTCATTGCAAACCCGTTAGGCAATGATCCGAGAATCTTCTCACCGCCTTTTTCCGACATCTTTTCACCAAGTGCTCCCCGAGGTATTGGCAATCTCCAAGATATTCATGTGAAACTCATGAATAGTCTCATCTTCAAATTCTCAAATTTGGTAGTGAGCATCTCAAGTCTTGACATCTTCACCTTGGATGTCCCCTCATGAGTAGTTTTGAGAGTGTCCCTAACATCCTTGGCCACCACATTGATGAACTAGTCTCAAGATATTTCACAATTCCATTGAATAAGGCATTCAAAGCTTTAGAGTTCCCTGCTAGCTCCTCTTCTTCTTTGTTCCATTCTTCCTCGTGTTTCAAGACAAGAGTTCCATCTTTCTCAAGCTTGGTGGGATGTTTCCATCCTTTGTCGCCAGCCTCCAAGCTTTAATATCCAAGGACCTCAAAAGGCAAACTGCACGAGGTTTCAAAGAATCATAATTAGATCCATCCGTAATAGGTGGTCTACCCAAATCCACCTTCCTTATCCATTACGCCGTAAACTATTATCCCTAGATCTCACCCAAATAATAGGTGGTGCCCGCCCGATGCCAATTGAAATTCCGGCAATGCATACGTGATGTCACGTAGAATGTTATGACATAGTATCCGACACTGCTCACAATACACACAATAAATTCAAACAGCAAAGAAGAACACAATAAATTGTTTACCCGCTCAGGTGTAACTACACCTACATCCGGGGCTACCAAGCCGTGGAGGAAATTCACTATTAGTATAATTAATTCAGAATAAACCAACCGCTTTATCTCCTTCACTTAAACCTACCCAATGCAACTTCAATCTAAGTCCTACTTAGACCTGAGTTCCTACTCACTCCCCTCAATCACGCAGTGATATTCACATACCCCAATTTTGACCTAAGATACCACCTTACATTCGCATCATTGCATAACTAATGCCTGCATAAAGACTAATCGGTGTAGCGCCATGTGTCAAAATTAGGGTTTCATCGATTTTCATCCGATTCAAGAGACAATCAATTAGGGTTTGAGTTTTTCTCACCTCATTTGATCTATCTTGATCAAATCATCGCCCTCCGATCATCGACACTATTTCTCACACGATCAATCAAGGATCGACCAATTAGGATTTTGATCGGCATGAGTTTTCTCCGACTTTTGAGCAAGAAATGACTTTTTGGATAGAGATTGGTCATTATATCTTAGATACAACATCTTGACCTAATTTCTGATTCAAAACACCACGGTTCACGACTTTATCACCAATTTCAAACATCCGATGAATTTTCATCTACACGTAAAAGTCAAACTTTGACTTTTGGTCAAAATTTTCAAAACAAAACTTTTCCATCATCAAAATACTTCAAATGATCCATCATGATCATAAAAATCAAAGAATTTGAAAAGTCAACAAAAGTCAAAGTTTTCATACTTAGAAAATTTTCTAAGTGTTGAAATTTCTTATTTTTCCAAACTTCATGTCATTTTTCACCTAGTTCCAATTTGAATTTGAAAACACTCAAAACATGAAAGTTGTAGCTTAGAAACAAGCTTTCCAAAATGTCCAAGAACTCTAAAATCCATGGAGTCTAGCCATACTTTTGAAATTGAAACATAAGGCTCCATGAAACTTGATTTTCAAAATTCAAAACTTCAAGTTATAGGTCATTTTGTGGTTTCTTCATTTAGAAGCAATCTAACCTTGCCAATGGATGATTGAACTGATAAATATCAGTTAGAGGTAATAATTGAGAGGATTGGATCAAATTGTAAAATGAGCACATGGTGAAAAAGGAAGTTTCCTTTTGGCAAATACCATTCTTGCCTCTAAGTTATCCTTGATTTTCCAAAAGCTTGTACCTCATTGCCTAACATTTCAGAACTTGTTGCCTATAAATAGCTCACAAATTCAAGTCCAAAATCACACCAAAGCATCACAAATTCATGCTTTCTCTCCACTTTCTCAAAATTTACAAAACATAGTGCAAATTGGAGAATTCTTGCATTTTTGAAAAACAGTTGAAAACATGTTAAAATTTGGTGTCTAACATGTTTCAATATCACTATCAAACTTGTTCAAAAATTAAAATCAACATAAACTAGGCTAGAAATCAGAATTGCATTTCATGTTTTTTCCAAACTTCCAAAACTGCCTAAGAGCTCGAATTCATGGTTTTAATGGAACAAGTTATGATCTAATCATCCTAACACCTTCCATGTATCCCATAGACATGATCCGCACTTTAGCAACAAGTCAGAATCGCTTTAACCTCGATTTCCAGCTTGCATTTTGAGCTTGCAGGTCGACTTGGTCGAGCAATCCAAGCTATCTCATGAAGTGCATACCACTCATACACCATTCCTAGAGGTCACCGGTGCTTGAACAATCATCAACAGCAACCGGAAGCATCAAAATCCGTAATTCGATTCTCACTTTCAGTGTAAGAACACGAAATCCATTCTCATAATTTTTGATTCTTTTGAAAAGCTCTTGGCCAATCTCTTTCTCGCACCTAACACGATCAATAACCCTCAATAAAATCAAGGAATCATCACTCATACATAATTTAATTTGATTTCTCGCTTTAGGGTTCGTAGTGTTTCCCGTAAATTCAATCATGCTAGGCTTAATATAAATGCAATTAAAATATATTCATGTTCGTGATGAAAATCGAGCAAGTTTGGTTTTTATTTCATTCAATTTTATGGAGAAACGAAGATTGTAGCATGAGTTGAAGAATTGGAATCAAAACACGAAGAACACAGTGTTCTTGAGTTTAAATGTTTGAATTTTCCAATCTTTTTCTAACACGTGTTGTTGTCCACTAATACCCCAGCGTGTTTGGCTCAGTGGTAGCCTCCTTGCTCTTAGTCTTCTTTGACATGTGTCCCACCCTTTGGTCATGGGTTCGATCCCTCTCAAGACCATTCTTTTTTTCAAACTTTCTAATTTTTCATGTTTTTTTACAAAACTTTCACAAATTTTTTGACCAATCAAAACTTCTCATTTTGAGATGATTTTTTAAACACTTGTCAATAAATATATCTATTTTATGATAGTGCAAAAATTTTCAGAAAAAACTTTCATCTGATTAAATTTAATCGAGCCGAAAACGACGTCCTGAACACTTTTTCTAACCTCCTTTTAAGGTGAAATTTTCAAGTTTTTGACTTCCGATTTTTTTCAAAACTTTTCATAAGTGAACCTCACATTTAAAAACACTTTTCAAAAATCATTTTTCAAAACATTTCATCAAAGCTTACATCTTTTTACCACAATCGATCCGATTTAAACGATAAAATCAAATTCGTTCTTTCTCGAATTTCTCAATCGATCATGGGCCACCCTTATGGTGTAAGTCCCAATCCTTTATGTACATATTTAGTTTTACTTGTACATACTCAAATCATCATTGTCAATATTCAAACATAAACAAATTTCGTTCGTTTGTTTTCATTCGTTTGTTTATACACCGACACCATTGGTATTGAAAGGAGCATTATTCCCTGTGAAACTGTTAAACCAATGGGCCTCCTCACGTGTAAGTCCCATAACATTCTTTTATGTACATAATATTTCTTTGTACATATCAAAAAAACTCTTCAAACACATACAAATTTTCATCTGTACATAACACAGATACTTTTTATACTCAAGTACAGACAAACTTCGATCGTTTGTTTTTTCATTTCACTTGTGTATACACAAATCAACATTCTTTATGTACATATATCTTTTCCTTGTACATATCAATTTCTTTTCATACAAAACTTTTATCTCTACATAATACGTATCCCTTTACGTATAAACTTTGATCACTGCTTTGCTTCATCTATATATTCAATTGAATACCATTGGTATTGAAAGGAGCATTATTCTCGTGAAACTGCCGCCAATGGGCCTCCCTTATGGTGTAAGTCCTAACCCTCCTATGTACATCCATCTTTGTCTCGTACATAGATACTGCTCGTACATATTCATTTCCTTGCACACGCTCAAGCTTGTAAAAAATCGTTACTGCTTTTAAACGCTCGCTTTCACGTACACTTGTTTATATTTCATAAACTCTTGTAAATAAACATCATGCATTGTTTATATTTCCTTCATAAACTCCCGTGAATACATATCACACACACACTTGTTTATACAACTGCCTAATTATAACATAACAATTAGACTAATCAATAGGTTCCCACAAGATAGCCTCCTGGGCTTCATACAAGACAATTCATCACAAGATGAGTTAGCCTCCGCTTGCTTCATACAAGACAACTCATCCCCAGTTGAGTTTAGCCTTCTCTGGCTTCATACAAGATAACTCTCCCCACGAGTTAGCCTCCGCTTAGGCTTCATATAAGACAAACACTCGCTGAGTCACCTCTCTTGGGCTTCGCTCAAAAGAACTCCTCATTGAGTTTAGCCTCTTGGGCATCATACAATGAAAGAGACAGAAATCTCTTACCAGCCTCCTATTGGGCTTCCAATACAAAGAATCACCCGCTAAGATAGAACCCCGAAGGATGGTTTTCCAGTGAAATCACTTTCAAATCCCGAGAGTAAAATTTCCTGAAATTGCTCTTATTCAAAAAGGATGGTTTCTGAAACCTTTAACACAAAGCCACCCATACCCTATAGCTTCCTCTTGAGCTTCATACAAGGACCCTCGATGACCCTCGAAATGCCTCCTCTTACAAAGATAAGGACCCATGGGCTTTAAAAGCATCCCTTTAAATCCAATCAATTTCTCCTTGAGATTTAGACATCTATCATCTCTATGGAAGAAGTAACTTATCTATTACATCACATACAAAACTTTTCAAAAACTTTTCAAACTCTTTTCAAACAAAAACATCTCTTAACAAGAAGTGGTAACGCTTGTATACTCAAGCAAAACACCCAATGCTTACGCTAAAAGATTCAATCATCTTTTTCAAACATCTTTCTTAAACATGTAAGTGGTAACGCTTGTACACTCAAGCAAAACACCTAATACTTACGATGAAAGATTTCAAACAATCAAACTTTTCAAAATGTATGTGATGAAATAGATTAGATACATTTTCATTAAGATGACATTTGTCCTGCCCTTACTAACATCCCGCTGCTTTCCACTAGCATAAGTGGAACTACGATTGCTCCGACTTTCTCAACATCCTTTGAGAATACGAGGCACAAGGTCTCATCCTTGCCGAGCAAATATCTTTCTCTCGCACCAACAAACCATAGAACCCTGAGATCCGAGCTACAAATGCTCCGATTCCCACTAGGGATATGTATGCGTAAGATCCACGCATCTTTGCGAGCACAATAATAACAAACACTAGAATCCCACATAACTGCCTTTCTTAAAATTCCAAAGGAGATACTTTCCCAATCATAGAAATAGCAATTAAAACACACAAACATATCAAATATATTCATATATAAAGCTATAGATAACTATATATATTTAGGGTGCTCCATCTATTCCCTTTATATAACAATCCCCTTACTCGATCTCCCCAATGCGCTATGCCTAGTTTGCTCTAGTCATACGCATACTAATATCAATTGAGGGTATTTAAGCTTTCCCTTTTCATAATCATTAAATCATCTTTCTTGTGTTGAAAATAATAAAGCTTGATGCTCGCGACATCTTTATAAACAAATCAAAAGATTAAATCGCTTCGAGCCGTGAGAATCAACTCACGCTCGCATCCTCTAGCACATCACCTTTAACGCGAACAATATCAACCTATTGATTAATTGAATTGTGAAGACACACTTCAATAAACTATCTCGATTTTGCTTCAAAGCTTTAATCAAGAGACAAAACACTCGTGCTTCAAAGCTTTGAGTGATAAACAACCCTTACAACCTAAATCCTAGTCCAAGGCACTTATCAATTGATAATTGCTTGGCTCACAAGAGAAACTAGAATTACACAAATAACAACCTCGCTAAAATCTTCAATACAGCTCAAGAGGCGCAGCAAAGTAAGGGTTCTATTCCTATTATAGAAGCAATTCCGAAACTTCGCTTGGCTTCCATAAAGATAGCTAGGGTTCACTTAATTAATCCTAAAAACTTGGTCTTATCAACAACCAATTTAGGTTTAACTAAGATTAACCTAACAGCCACGTGAGCATGCAATCTAATAATGTAAAGACAAAATAAAGCAACCAACAAACTTCCGAAAATCTCAGAAAACCGATTCAGTAATGTGTCATAATCGAATGTCATAACATTTGTTATGACAATGATATTTTCTGCAGAATTCCAAGACAAAGATTTAGCTTCCAGCCTGAAATGACTTTAAACATCCTTGCCAAGTAGGATTTATCTTCAATCTCGAATGTCATGACATTTATAAAGACATTGCTATAGTCTAGTTTTACCAAAAGTAATGCCAACTTAAAACACTAACAAACCCCTTGGCACATTTTTGCTAAAACAACTTAAGTCATCGTAGTACCTATGCAGAAAAAAAAACTAGTTCTAATCTATCCTAAGCTTAAAGAAACCGTAATCTAGAGAGAAGATAAGTTCTACCCATACAAATTTCCCAAATTCCCACAATTGTCCACCTATAAATCTCCATACACTTCTAATTGTCACACAAGATTTCTCCCTTTTAGTCACAAAGGGCCAAAGGAACTAATACAAGTACCCCAACATTCATCAAATATTATAGAAAGTACCAAAGAAATGAAGTTTACAACTCACAATAAAAATTACAATCATCCAAAATAAAATAGGAAAATGCGAACAATGTTAACAATAAAACAACAAATGACAAGAAACACCACAACAACAAAGTTATCGATCGTGCTCTCCTCCTCAAGAAGCACCGTGAACATTATCATTTTGAGCAACACCATCAAGAACATTACCACTAACCCTTCAAATCAATCTTAAAAATGTAGTCTTGATCGATTTTGAAGGTTCGTGTACCTCTTCTTATCAATTGGTGTCCTCTTGGGTCTAGAACCACCACCAACAGCTTTTACTCTACACTTTGTAGAGAGTCCAACCTTGGTCTTCTTCATTTCGTAGACATTGTCACCAAACTTTCTTTGATGTGGGAATCAACTGAGTTTCAAGATCGTGATCCACAGGGTTTTCTTAACATGACCATCGATGTCTTGACATTCTCAAGTGACATCGGGATCGCTACTAAACTAGGGCTAGCGACTTTTGGTTTAGAGGATGTAAACCCTGTGTACAGAGTGGTTTTCGCTTAGGATCCCGGTGACTATCCTAGCAATGGCTTCTTGCACATACCTAGAACCTTCTATTTGCTATTTCGGGGCAGATGAGGATGGTTCTGAGGTCTTACTAGAGAGTGAAGTTAGTGACCTTCAGGCATTCTTTGTGTGCGCTTGGCTTTCTGTCAGGGCCATTGTACGAGGAGAGGCCTTCACAGTGTTCAACATTCATGGCTTCACCGCTGCCTAATCTCACCATGGTAGGAGATGAACAACCGTAATCTTGGGATGAAGAAGAGGATGAAGACATATTTTGTCGAGATATTTTGAGAAAATGAGAACAAGCCCGATGAGAGGTTGAGAGTATCTTTGGGTGAAGAGAATATGATACTTTCAAATGAAGAGACTATTATATGAAGGAGTCTCTTCCTATTCTTGAATCTTTTAAAATAAGAGGAAAATAATTAAATGACCTACTTATAATTAATTGAGATAAAAGGTCTCTTCCATTCCTTGTTGTAAGCAATCTTAATTTTACAATTCTTCATATTGACAAATACCCGCTTGCTCCTTAAATTTTCAAACCGACTAGCATCAAGAGCTTTAGTAAAATGTCACCATTGAAGTTCAGGCTACATGTTCCAATTTTATCATTTTCTCTTCCACAAGGTCTCTGATGAAGTGATGTCTAATGTCGATGTGCTTAGTCCTACTGTGTTGTATAGGATTCTTTGAAATATTAATAGCACTCAGGTTGTCACAGTTCAATGTCATGACATCTGTGACATTGTACTCAACAAGATCTGTTTCATCCGCACTATCGAGAGCAATCGCTACTACCGCTATATATTCAAATTCCAAGTGGACAAGAATACACATTTTTGCTTCTTGCTGAACCAAGAAACAAGATTATTTTCCAAGAAGAAACATCCACCAGAAGTGCTTTTTCTATCATCAGCACTACCAACCCAATCAAGACCACAATAACTGCATGTAATTGGTTCACATCCATGAGAATACAATATACCATAATTGCGCCCACTCACATACTCGTAATTCTCTTTACCGATTGATGTGACTTACTTTAGGTTCAGCTTGGTATCTTGCACACACCGCAACAACAAATGCAATGTCTGGTCTGCTGGCTGTTAAGTATAGCAAGCTTCCTATCATGCTTCTATACAAGCTTTGATCAACATTTTTCCACTTATGTCCTTGGATAACTTCAAATGTGTAGGAGCAGAGTCCTTTATGGTCGGTATTCTCCATTCCAAACTTCTTGACAATACTCCTTGCATACTTGCTCGTGAAAGGAATGTTGATTCTTCCATCTGTGACTTGCATCCAAGAAAATAAGTCAACTCTCCCATGAGGCTCATTTCAAACTCAGCTTGCATTTGGTTGACAAAATGTCTCACCATTGTGTCTGACATTCCTCCAAATATTATGTCATCAACATAAATTTGAGCCACCATGATCTTTCCTCCTTCATTCTTGACAAAGAGGGTTTTATCCAAGGCTCCTTTCCTATATCCTTTGTCAAGAAGGAACTTGGTCGCCTTTCATACCAGCCCTAGGAGCTTGCTTCATCCATATAGGGCTTTCCTCAACTTGTAGACATGATCAGGAAAACTTGGATCCACAAATCCTTTAGGCTGTTCTACATATACTTCCTCTTTCAAATAGCCATTTAGGAAAGCACTTTTCACATCCATCTGAAACAATTTGAATTTCAGAATGCAAGCAACCCCTAGTAGTAGCCTGATTGATTCCAGTCTAGCCACTAGAGCAAAAGTTTCATCATAATCACTCCCTTCAACTTGAGTGTATCCCTGAGCAACTAATCTTGCTTTATTTCTGGTGACAACCCCTTCTGCATCAGACTTGTTCTTGTACATCCATTTTGTGCCAATGATGTTTGTTCCTTCTGGTCTAGGAACTAACTCTCACACTTCATGTTGCTTGAACTGGTTCAATTCATCTTGCATTGCTCCAATCCAAGATTCATCGCCAGAGCCTCTTTGACATTCTTTGGCTTAATTTTTGACACAAAGCAAGAGTTTGAGACAATTTCTCCGATCTTGTAATGACACCACGGTTGGATCTCCAATGATGAGTTCCTTTGATGATCTTTCTTCGATGGAAGAATCTTTGTTAGCCTCCTCTCGTTAAGACTTTGGTGAAGTAGGAATAAGTACATCATCCTTATCGACACTTGTGGTGATGTCTCAAACCATGTCTCAACATCACATGAGAAATTATTTTCCGATGGTGATCATCAACTATGACATTAATAGGCTCCATCATAACTTTAGTTCGAGTTGAATACTCTATATGCTCGCTATTTGTAGAGTATCCTAAAATGCCTTCATCCCTCTTAGAGTCCATCTTTCTCCTTTGATCACGATCCGTCGTAATATAACATTTGCTACCAAACACATGGAAATATTTCACAAGAGGTTTTCTTCCTTCCATATTTCATAGTGGAGGATGTTCCTTTCTTAAGGTGTCCTCAGAACATAGCAAGTCAGATTCATAGCTTCACCCAAAATGAATAGGAGTTTCTTAGCATGAATCATTGCTCGAAGATTTCTGATAGTCCTATTCTTCCTTTCCACAACCCCATTTTGTTGAGGTGTTATAGGAGAAGAAAACTCATGATTGATTCCTTCTCGAGGAACATAATTCATCAAACTTGTCGTTCTCAAATTCCTTTCCATGATCACTTCTTATTCTCGATAATGCAGCCTTCCTTCTCTCTTTGAAGTCTTTTGCATAACTCTTTAAAACATCAAACACATCGATTTTTCTTTGATGAAGTTTATCCGTAACTGGAGAAATCATCCACAACAACATATGCATATCTTTTCCACCAAGACTCTCAACCCGATAGGCCCGATTAAATCCATGTGTAGCGCTCCAAAGACTTTAGAAGTGGTCGATGTCTAGACATTGGGTGTGACATTCTCGTTTGCTTTCCAACTTGACACTCACCATGCACTCTCCCTTCATCAATATGGAGTCTTGGTATCCTCCTCGTACCTCCATAGAAATGATCTTTTCATTCCTCCGAGATGCAGATGACCAAGTTTTGGTGCCACAATTTTACCTCCTTTTCATATATGTCTCAGAGGACACATGTAAGACAGTTGGTGTTCTCGTTCCTCACATGTAGCTTGTCCTTTGATCCGACTCTCATAACCACTTTTGTTTATCATTGATTACAAGACATCGCATCCTAGTGAAGTTGACTTTGAATCCCATATCACATAGTCGACTTATGCTTATGAGATTAGCAACAAACCTTTACCAACAACACTCCATTTAAGTTTGGAACACCGTATCGCCCAAGTTTCCAACACCTTTGATTTCTCCTTTAGCTCCATCCCCAAAGGTAACAAACCGTAGAATGAGGTTTGACATTATTCAAGAGATTTTTATTCCACCATATGCTTGGAACACCCATCGTCAAAGTACCAATATTCCTTGGCGACACTCTAAGGGTAGTCCGAGCTATCAATGCCGCAGCCCTCTTCTTCCACGCTGAGTGTAGGGAACCTTGTCGTTTTAGGCTTGACATAGGAGTCCGATTAGGTATCCATATAGTCTATAGCATAAGGGTTTTATGTGTCCAAACCTTCCACAATGGTGAAATCTCCATCTTTGAAACTTTTATTCATGTTTCTCCGATCTTGATGTTGACCCCAATGTTGTGACATCCGCTTTGACATTGGCTTATAAGGTCTGCTTTTCTTCTTGTTATTAGCAAATTTCTTTGCAGCCACATACCCCGATCCGCATATTACTTCTGCTTTATGTTGTGACATCCGCTTTGACATTGGCTTATTAGGTCTGCTTTCTTCTTGTTATCAAATTTCTTTGCGTACCACATACCCCGATCCGCATTATTCCTGCTTTATGTTGTGACATCTTCTTTGACCTTGGTTTCCCATGCCTCTTCTTCTTGTCACCAATGTGTTTCTTTTCACCACATATCCTAGACCATGCTTATTTCGTGATTTTGTCCAAGCGGAGGATTTCTTCCAACTTATCATCCAAGAGTCAAGATCTTGACAGATTTAGTCATCCGATCAAGCTTGGAATTCAACACTATAATTTCACCGCTGAGATGACTTATAGTGATCAGATTTTCCTTCTTCTCGCCTTCCACCACATTTTCCGCCTCCAACTCTCAATCGCCTTTTTCCGCTTTCATCTCACGGCATACTTCACCACTCTAATACACAACTTATAAGCATCGAAGTTCTTCAAAGGTCACTTCCTCATCACTAGAGTCATTATCGAATTACAAATTCCGTAGTGCAAGGACAAGTTTCACGATACCTCTCGTAGTCACTACTTGAATCACCATCGCACCAAGTGACTCATTCCTTTCCTTTGTTTCTTAAGAAAGGTAGGACATTCACCTAATATGCCCATATCCTTCACATCCATGACATCGGATTCCACCGCTTGACTTTTTCCTCCGACTTGATCTTCCTGGAGTCATAAGATCTCGCTAATGTCGATGCAATGTCCTTGACATTGACCTCGACTTTGGATCAATTCTCGATGAGTCTGTTGAACCGCCTTCCAAGCATAGCTATTGCTTCGTATATCTTCTGCTCATCATCTTCCTTGCATCCTCTTCGTAGTTGGATACAAGTGCTATGCTCTTGTTCTTCTTGTCAACAGCCACTTATTCCCATCTCAAAAGTCCGAGAGATCCAACGAGTTCCTCCACCTTCGTAATGCCGATGTCCCGAGCTTTCTATAGCGCCACTTTCATTGCAAACCGTTAGGCAATGATCCGAGAATCTTCTCACCGCCTTTTCTTCCGACATCTTTTCACCAAGTGCTCCCGAGGTATTGCTAATCTCCAAGATATTCATGTGAAACTCATGAATAGTCTCATCTTCTTCATCTTCAAATTCTCAAATTTGGTAGTGAGCATCCAAGTCTTGACATCTTCACCTTGATGTCCCCTCATGAGTAGTTTTGAGAGTGTCCCAAACATCCTTGGCCACCACATTGATGAACTAGTCTCAAGATATTTCGTCAATTCCATTGAATAAGGCATTCAAAGCTTTAGAGTTCCCCTAGCTCCTCTTCTTCTTTGTTCCATTCTTCCTCGTGTTTCAAGACAAGAGTTCCATCTTTCTCAAGCTGGTGGGATGTTTCCATCCTTTGTCGCCAGCCTCCAAGCTTTAATATCCAAAGGACCTCAAAAGGCAACCATACGAGGTTTCCAAGAATCATAATTAGATCCATCCAAAGATAGGTGGTCTACCTCCAAATCCTCCATCCTTATCCATTACGCCGTAAACTATTATCCCTAGATCTCACCTGTAACAATGTGTGGTGCCCGCCCGATGCCAATTGAAATTCCGCAATGACACGCATGTCACGAGAATGTTATGACACAAGATTCGACACTTTGTTCACGATACACACAATAAATTCAAACAGAAAGAACACAATAAATTGTTTACCCCAAGGTGTAACTACACCTGGGGCTACCAAGCCGTGGAGGAAATTCACTATTAGTATAATTAATTCGTGAATAAACCAACCGCTTTATCTCCTTCACTTAAAACCTACCCAATGCAACTTCAATCTAAGTCCCACTTAGACCCGATTTCCTACCACTCCCCTCAATCACGCAGTGATATCAACCTATTGATTAATTGAATTGTGAAGACACACTTCAATAAACTATCTCGATTTTGCTTCAAAGCTTTAATCAAGAGACAAAACACTGTGCTTCAAAGCTTTGAGTGATAAACAACCCTTACAACCAAATCCTAGTCCAAGGCACTTATCAATTGATAATTGCTTGGCTCACAAGAGAAACTAGAATTACACAATAACAACCCGCTAAAATCTTCAATACAGCTCAAGAGCGCAAGAAGAAAGTAAGGGTTCTATTCCTATTATAGAAGCAACCCAAACTTCGGGGCTTCCATAAAGATAGCTAGGGTTCACTTAATTAATCCTAAAACTTGGTCTTATCAACAACCAATTTAGGTTTAACTAAGATTAACCTAACAGCCACGTGAGCATGCAATCTAATAATGTAAAGACATAATAAAGCCAACAAACTTCCAAAAATCTCAGAAAATGATTGGTATCGAATGTCACATCGAATGTCATAACATCCATGACATCAAGATACTCAATTCCAAAGACATCATTTAGCTTCCAGCCTGAAATGACTTTAAACATCCTTGCCAAGTAGGATTTATCTTCAATCTCGAATGTCATGACATTTATCAAGACATTGCTATAGTCTAGTTTTACCAAAAAGTAATGTCAACTTAAAACACTAACAAACTCCCCCTTTGGCACATTTTTGGCTAAAACAACTTAAGTCATCAGAGTACATATGCAGCAGAAGAAAAAAAACTAGTTCTAATCTATCCTAAGCTTAAAGAAACCAGAACCTAGAGAGAAGATAAATTCTACCCATACAAATTTCCCAAATTCCCACAATTGTCCACCTATAAATCTCCATACAATTTCCCCAATTGTCACACAATACTTCCTTTTAGCCACAAAGGGCCAAAGGAACTAATACAAGTACCCCAACATTCATCAAATATTATAGAAAGTACAAAGAAATGAAGTTTACAACTCACAACAAAATTACAATCATCCAAAATAAAATAGGAAAATGCGTAACAATGTTAACAATAAAACAACAAATGACAAGAAACACCACAACAACAAAGTTATCGATCGTGTGCCTCATCTCCTCAAGAAGAAGTGAACATTATCATTTTGAGAAACACCATCAAGAATATTACCGCCTAACCCTTCAAATTTCAATCTTAAAAATGTAGTCTTGATCGATTTTGAGGTTCTGTACCTTCCTCTTCTTATCAATTGGTGTCCTCTTGGGTCTAGAACCACCACCAACATTTTTACTCTACACTTCTTTGTAGAGAGTCCAAATTTGGTCTTCTTCTCACCTCGAGACATTGTCACCAAACTTTTCTTTGATGGGAATCAACTGAGTTTCAAGATCGTGATCCACTGGGATTTCTTAACATGACCATCGATGTCTTGACATTCTCAATGACATCGGATCACCGCTAAACTAGGGCTAGCGACTTTGGTTTAGAGGGACAGAAACCCTGTGTACATAGTGGTTTTCGCTTAGGATCCCGTGACTATCCTAGCAATGGCTTTGCACATACCTAGAACCTTCTATTTGCTATTTCGGGGCATGATGAGGATGGTTCGAGGTCTTACTAGAGAGTGAAGTTAGTGACCTTCGGCATTCTTTGTGTGCGCTTGGCTTTCTCGTTAGTGGCCATTGTACGCTGAGGAGAGGCCTTCACAGTTCAACATTCATGGCTTCACCGCTGCCCTAATCTCACCATGGTAGGAGATGAACAACCGTAATCTTGGGATGAAGAAGAGGATGAAGACATATTTTATCGAGATATTTTGAGAAAATGAGAAAAGACCCAGAGAGGTCGAGAGTATCTTTCGGTGAAGAGAATATGATACTTTCAAATGAAGAGACTATTATATGAAGGAGTCTCTTCCTATTCTTGAATCTTTTAAAATAAGAGGAAAATAATTAAATGACCCACTTAAAATTAATTGAGATAAAAGGTCTATTCCATTCCTTGTTGTAAGCAATCTTAATTGCTACAATTCTTCATATTGACAAATACCCAAGGTGCTCCTTAAATTTTCAAACCGACTAGCATCAAGAGCTTTAGTAAAAATGTGTAAGCTTGAAGTTGGCTACATGTTCCAATTTAATCAATTCTCTTCCACAAGGTCTCTCGATGAAGTGATGTCTAATGTCGATGTGCTTAGTCCCACTGTGTGTATAGGATTCTTTGAAATATTAATAGCTCTCGTGTTGTCATAGTTCAATGTCATGACATCCCGTGACATTATACTCAACAAGATCTGTTTCATCCAGACTATCCGAGAGCAATCGCTACCACTACTATATATTCACCAACAAGGACAAGGATACATAGTTTTGCTTCTCGAACCAAGAAACAAGATTATTTTCCAAGAAGAAACATCCACCGTAGTGCTTTTTCTATCATCAAGACTACTAGCCCAATCAAGACCACAATAACTGCATGTAATTGGTTCACATCCATGAGAATACAATATACCATAATTGCAAGTTCCACTCACATACTCGAATTTCTTTACCCGATTGATGTGACTTACTTTAGGTTCATCTTGGTATCTTGCACACACCCCAACAACAAATGCAATGTCGTGTCCGCTGGTCATATATAGCAAGCTTCCTATCATGCTTCTATACAAGCTTTGATCAACATTTTCTCCACTTGTGTCCTTGGATAACTTCAAATGTGTAGGAGCAGAGTCCTTTATGGTCGGCATTCTCCATTCCAAACTTGACAATACTCCTTGCATACTTGCTCGTGAAAGGAATGTTGAGTCTTCCATCCGTGTGACTTGCAATCCATGAAAATAAGTCAACTCTCCCATGAGGCTCATTTCAAACTCAACTTGCATTTGGTTGGCAAAATGTCTCACCATTGTGTCTCGACATTCCTCCAAATACTATGTCATCAACATAAATTTGAGCCACCATGATCTTTCCTCCTTCATTCTTGACAAAGAGGGTTTTATCCAAGGCCCTTCCTATATCCTTTGTCAAGAAGGAACTTGGTCACCTTTCATACCAGCCCTAAGAGCTTGCTTCATCCATATAGGGCTTTCCTCAACTTGTAGACATGATCAGAAAACTTGGATCCACAAACTTTATAGGTCGTTTCTACATATACTTCCTCATTCAAATAGCCATTTAGGAAAGCACTTTTCACATCCATCCAAACAACTTGAATTTCGTAATGCAAGCAACCCCTAGTAGTAGCTCGATTGATTCCGCCTAGCCACCGAGCAAAAGTTTCATCATAATCACTCCCTTCAACTCGAGTGTATCCCGAGCAACTAGTCTTGCTTTATTTCCGTGACAACCCCTTCTCGACGTGACTTGTTCTTGTAGATCCATTTTGTGCCAATGATGTTTGTTCCTTCGGTCTAGGAACTAACTCCCACACTTCATGTTGCTTGAACTGGTTCAATTCATCTTGCATTGCTCCAATCCAAGATTCATCGCCAGAGCCTCTTTGACATTCTTTGGCTTAATTTTTGACACAAAGCAAGAGTTCGAGACAATTTCTCCGATCTTGTAATGACACCACGGGTCGATATCCAATGATGAGTTCCTTTGGATGATCTTTCCAACTCGATGGAAGAATCTTTGTTAGCCTCTTCCGGTTAAGACTTTGGTGAAGTAGGAATAGGTACATCATCCTTATCGACACTTGTGGGATGTCTCAAACCATGTCTCAACATCACATGAGACATTATTTTCCGATGGTGATCATCAACTATGACATTAATAGGCTCCATCATAACTTTAGTTCGGAGTTGAATACTCTATATGCTCATTGCTTGTAGAGTATCCCTAAAAATGCCTTCATCCTCTTAGAGTCCATCTTTCTCCTTTGATCACGATCTCGCCGAATATAACATTTGCTACCAAACACATGGAAATATTTCGCAAGAGGTTTTCTTCCTTCCATATTTCATGTGGTGAGGATGTTCCTTCTTAAGGTGTCCTCATAGAACATAGCAAGTCGTATTCATAGCTTCACCAAAATGAATAGGAGTTTCTTAGCATGAATCATTGCTCGAAGATTCTCAGATAGTCGATTCTTCCTTTTCACAACCCCATTTTGTCGAGGTGTTATAGGAGAAGAAAACTCATGATTGATTCCTTCGAGGAACATAATTCATCAAACTTGTTGTTCTCAAATTCTTTCCATGATCACTTTTATTCGACAATGCGCCTCCTTCTCTTTGAAGTCTTTACATAACTCTTTAAAACATCAAACACATCGATTTTTCTTGATGAAGTTTATCCAGTAACCGAGAAATCATCCACAACAACATATGCATATCTTTTTCCACCAAGACTCTCAACCCAAGATAGTCCGATTAAATCCATGTGTAGCCCAAAGACTTTAGAAGTGGTCGATGTCTAGACATTGGGTGTGACATTCTCGTTTGCTTTCCAACTTGGCACTCACCATAGACTCTCCCTTCATCAATATGGAGTCTTGGTATCCTCCGATGTACCTCCATAGAAATGATCTTTTCATTCCTCCGAGATGCGATGACCAAGTTTTTGGTGCCACATTTTACCTCCTTTTCATATTTGTCTCAGAGGACACATGTAAGATGTGTTGGTGTTCTCGTATCTCCACATGTAGCTTGTCCTTGATCCGACTCTCTCATAACCACTTCTTGTTTATCATTGATTACAAGACATTCGCATCTAGTGAAGTTGACTTTGAATCCCATATCACATAGACTTATGCTTATGAGATTAGCAACAAACCTTTTACCAACAACACTCCATTTAAGTTTGGAACACTGCACTCCAAGTTTCCAACACCTTGATTTCTCCTTAGCTCCATCCCCAAAGGTAACAAAACGGTAGAATGAGGTTTGACATTATTCAAGAGATTTTTATTCCAACATATGCTTGGAACACCCATCGTCAAAGTACCAATCTTCCTTGGCACACTCTAAGGGAAGTGTGAGCTATCAATGCCGCAGCCCTCTTCTTCCACCGCCGAGTGTAGGAACCTGTCGTTTTAGGCTTGACATAAGGAGTCCGATTAGGGTATCATATAGTCTATAAAGTATGGGTTTTATGTGTCCAAACCTTCCACAATGGTGACATCTACATCTTTGAAACTTTTATTCATGTTTCTCCGATCTTGATGTTGACCCCAATGTTGTGACATCTCGCTTTGACATTGGCTTATTAGGTCTGCTTTTTCATATCAAGAAATTTCTTTGCAGCCACATACCCCATCCGATTTCCTGCTTTTATGTTGTGACATCCGCTTTGACATTGGCTTATTAGGTCTGCTTTTCTCTTGTTATCAAAATTTCTTTGCACCACATACCCCGATCCGCACATTTCTGCTTTATGTGTGACATCCGCTTTGACCTTGGTTTCCATGCCTTCTTCTTCTTGTCACTACTGTGTTTCTTTTCACCACATATCCTAGACCATGCTTATTTCTGATTTTGTCCAAGTCGAGGATTTCTTCAAACTTATCCCCAAGAGTCAAGATCTTGATGATTTAGTCATCCGATCAAGCTTGAATTCAACACTATAATTTCACCGCTGAGATGACTTATAGTGACCAGATTTTCCCTCCTCCCTTCCCACCACATTTTCCGCCTCCAACTTCTCAATGCTTTTTCCGCTTCATTCTCCGAATACTTCACCACTTCTGACACACGCTCTTATAAGTATCGCAAGTTCTTCAAAGGTCACTTCCTCATCACTAGAGTCATTATCGAATTACAAATTCCGAAGTGCAAGGACAAGTTTGGTCGATACCTCTTCGTAGTCACTACTTGAATCACCATTAACCAATGTGACATTCCTTTCCTTTGTTTCTTAAGAAAGGTAGGACATTCAATTCTAATATGCCCATATCCTTCACATCCATGACACCGGATTCCACCGCTTGACTTTTTCCTCCGACTTGGATCTTCACTGAGTCATAAGATCCGCTATGTCGATGCAATGTCCTTGACATTGGACCTTGACTTTGGATCAATTTCTTGATGAGTCTGTTGAACGCCTCCAAGCATAGCTATAGCTTCTTGATATCTTCTCTTCATCATCTTCCTGCATCCTCTTCGTAGTTGATACAAGTGCTATGCTCTTGTTCTTCTTGTCAACAGCCACCGATTCCCATCTCAAAAGTCCTGAGAGATCCAACAAGTTCCTCCACCTTCGTAATGCCGATGTCCCGAGCTTCCTCTATAGCAGCCACTTTCATTGCAAAACCGTTAGGCAATGATCCGAGAATCTTCTCACCGCCTTTCTTCCCGACATCTTTTCACCAAGTGCTCCCGAGGTATTGGCAATCTCAAGATATTCATGTGAAACTCATGAATAGTCTCATCTTCTTTCATCTTCAAATTCTCAAATTTGGTAGTGAGCATCCGAATTCTTGACATCTTCACCTTGGATGTCCCTCATGAGTAGTTTTGAGAGTGTCCCAAACATCCTTGCCACTCACATTGATGAACTAGTCAAGATATTTCTATCAATTCCATTGAATAAGGCATTCAAAGCTTTAGAGTTCCCTGCTAGCTCCTCTTCTTCTTTGTTCCATTCTTCCTCGTGTTTCAAGACAAGAGTTCCATCTTTCTCAAGCTTGGTGGATGTTTCCATCCTTTGTCTCCAAGCTTTAATATCCAAAGGACCTCAAAAAGGCAACCATACGAGGTTTCCAAGAATCATAATTAGATCCATCCAAAGATAGGTGGTCTACCTCCAAATCCTCCTTCCTTATCCATTACGCCAAACTATTATCCCTAGATCTCACCTAAACAATGGTGCCCGCCTCCGATGCCAATTGAAATTCCCGGCAATGATACGTGATGTCACAGAGAATGTTATGACACAAGATTCGACACTTTGTTCACGATACACACAATAAATTCAAACAAAGAAGAACTCAATAAATTGTTTACCCCTCAAGGTGTAACTACACCTACATCCGGGGCTACCAAGCCGTGGAGGAAATTCACTATTAGTATAATTAATTCAGAATAAACCAACCGCTTTATCTCCTTCACTTAAAACTACCCAATGCAACTTCAATCTAAGTCCTACTTAGACCCGAGTTCCTACTACCCTCAATCACAACAAAGGATATCAACCTATTGATTAATTGAATTGTGAATACACACTTTAATAAACTATCTCGATTTTGCTTCAAAGCTTTAATCAATGCACAAAACACTCGTGCTTTAAAGCTTTGAGTGATAAACAACCATTACAACTAAATCCTAATCCAAGGCACTTATCAATTGATAATTGCTTGGCTCACAAGAGAAACACTACAAGAAAATTAGTGTTTAACGACACAAAATTGCGATACTATGTGATAACCGAATTGACATATAGAGACAGAGTTTACGCTTGAAACCAACCGCCCATAATATTTATTTTGCGATGGTATAATTAACCATCATAATATTATTATTACGACGGTAAAACAAACTGCCGCCCCATTTAACACTTTTAACATCGGTTTTCACCAACAACTAGTCACGACGGTAAAATTAACCGTCCTAAAAGGCATATCACGACGGTAAAGCACCCGTCGCACCCTTAAACCTTTCACGATGGTAAAATTAATTGTCCTAAAATTCATTTCACGACGGTAAAACAACCTCGCATCCAAAACCTTTAAAATTTTCAATGGGCACGACGGAAACACCCGTCAGAAAAGTTAAAAGCTCTTATAATACGTGAAACATCAATTCACTTTTTTCTACTCCCACGCTCATGCCCTTCATCTTCATGCCATTCTTCTTCACACCGAAAGAAATCCTCGACACCGAAGAAATCTCTTCAAACCGCTCATCTTCACACCAAAAACGACATCAAGCATTTTAACATCCTCTACGCTCATCTCTTCAAACACAAGAAGTTTTATGTATCACTTTTTGCATTGTTCTCATCTCTCTCATTCTCGCCATTGATTTCAAGATTGGAGATTCACTTGAATCTTATGGTTGAGCTCTTTGTGTTGATTGATTTTGAGTTTCAATATATTGAATTGATGTTAGGTTTTCTAATTTGTTGTTTTAGGGTTTTATTTCTTTTTATGATTTTTAGGTTATCTTTAAATTGAAATATTGTAACGTTGTAGTCTAATTTGTGCTTGTTTGTTTCAACTTATTTAATAAAAATAAGTGATTGATGAGAAATTATAGTTGGAAACCCTTAGTTAGGTTCATAGGTTATTGTATCAAAAGATGCAGAGTTAGAGGTAATCTATTGGTGTGAATTCGCCCATCCTTTCCTCGTGAGCAATTTCTTCAATCTCCTTGAAGATGAGCCAACAAAGGAACTTATTGCTGGTAAAAGCAGTAAGATAGTGAGGTTATTTCCGTACTTCTTTAGAAATTACAACATGTCGGCGCAATGATGCTTGGAGTGGGTTTTAGCAACATTTCTCATCGCCTTTCATTACCTGCCATGAACAAAAACTTCACATGTACTTGAAACTTTTGGAAGTGGAGCTACAAGGTCATGGCATCCAGAAATCTCCAACTTCTGTAAAGATGGAAGTTGTTTGGGTAAATTCATCTCTAGCTTGGGACACCTTATTATATAAAGCTTAATGAGCCAAGGGAATTCAACACCTTCTAATATGTTCCATTCTTTCCATTCCCACATATCCCAAAACTGCAAAGTCTCCAAATATTGAAATGGCTTATGTGAAGCAGTCATAGTTCCATAAAACTCTTTGCCTATGGAACTAACTTTAGTGAACCCTTCAATAACGAGATCTTTAAGAAATGGTAGCTGCCCAAGTGTTGGCAAGGATTCGCAATTTTGACAATGCCGGAGATCTAGTAATTGTAATGACAAAAAGGATGGATCCTGCAACCAATTTGGGAATCTTCCACCTCCATAGTACTCAATTGTTAGTCTTTGCAAGCTTTTCGTGGTTCTAGATTCTCAGGAACTTTCATTTCATTTCCACTGACATCTTCACCATTTCCCCATTGAAGCATAAGTTAAGGCTATTTTTCTCACTCAGTTTAACATTTGAAGCATCCATAGGAAAAGCCACGTTTTGTAGCTTTGAAATGGTCAATGTTTTGAGATTGGAAAGACTTGTCATTTTGTTCATTTGGAAAGGCATCTCTTGCACATCGCTATCTCTAACATCAAGGCAACGCAAGTTTATCAAATTGCATATTCTTGGAGGGAAACTTATGAGAGAACGGCAGTTTGTCAACTTAAGTGTCTGCAAATTACGGAGATCGCAAATGGAATCTGGATGGGTCTGCAATGTAGTGTGGGAAAGGTTAAGGTAACAAATATGACTTAATCTTCCAATTGAATCGGTAAGCTGGTTATGACATAGTGAGGCAATGAGAGAGTCTAGAAGAAATATGGATTCAACTGATATATAATTCCTCTAACGCGGAAGTGCGAATATGGCTAGGAGCCCGCTCAAGAGGCAAACATACTGGAAAAATGGTTCTTAACAGCTTTCCATTTTTAGTCACCAACATACTCCTATAAGTAATTCTAAGTAATTATGCTGTATTTGTTTTTGGCTTAATCCTCTTTGCCCTTGAATACAAGAAAACACCAACAAGTGCAATAGCAGTTCCTGCAACCAAAATTAGGACCACAGAAAAGTAAAATAAATAGCAGACACCAAAAATGTGTACACCACTTATAAACAAGAGAGAAAAAGACATACCAAGTGCATTGATAGGTGAGACAGGAGTTTGGAAGAAGATAACAGAAGAGACTATGACAACCACACGCTTCACACAATTTCCTACTGAGTGTGTCACAGGGGACACTTTCTCTAATATCCCATATGAAACCTGTCACCAGATGCAATAAATATGTGTCACAGGACACTTTCTTGCTATTTTCTTAATTCAATCACATGACAACTAAATGCAACAAATATGTGTGTAAAGAAGATTGAATTATAATTTTATGATAAATAAGTTATGGACCAAATCTTATTATAATCTCATTAAGATTGATATTGTCCAAAACTTCCTGTCAAAAACATGGTTCCATGGTTCAATTGATAAGTCATATTTTAACAGAATATTTTGCAACAGTTTTTGCTGATAACGTTCATGATTGGTTCAAGGTTGGATGCCATTGCAGTGCTGAATCCAACCTGTTTTTAGTTGTTTCTTATATTTGATTTTAATAAGGTTATCGTGTTTTTACTTCTTATGTTTTTGAACTGTGTTAGATGGAAAAAGAAGAAGAAAAATGCTATTGCCTTTTGTGGCTTGTAATATGCTGATACTTGTTTTAGACATCCAAGGTTATTATGGTGTTTTGAACTAGTTTGTTGAGTCAGTGGATTCATCATAAACTAGAACCATTCTTGTTGGAGTATTGAATTGAATTCTAATGTTATGTTGGATGTACTTTTTTGAATAAGTTAATATGGATGTTGTCTTTGCTCAATTGGATTGTGTTTCAAGCTATTTCCTTTGGTGCCCAAATTATTCAACAATATTATATGGTACTGTTGCATTCCAGTGCTGCCTTTGAATGTATGCAGTTCAAGTTAAGCTTGTCTACACTGTACTGTCATCATGTCCACAGAAAAATGTGGAGCCATTAGCTTTACAGAGGGATATTATGCGGTCTTTAATTTCTAGTCTAGATAAGATGTTAGTAATGGATTGTTGTTCCTATGGTGTTGATTCACTGTTAAAGATCTTTTTACATTTTGAAAATGGATGACTCTATTTAATTATGATAGAGATAGAGACAAATGAAAGATTAGTTAAATTATTGTAAATAACAGAAATAGGATGAAACTAGTTTTGTTCTCTAGTGTCACTGAGTGAGAGAGTGACTACCAACTAGCACTAGTATTTGCTTTTGTTTTAATTAATTAAATAAATGAATAAGATATATTTGACTAATAATGAAAGTATTTTATAATGCTAAGTTTCCTAAAATACATTTGTTTATTTGACCATGTTGTTATAATATTCTCCGGTTTTTCTTTTACTATTATGGAATTATATCCATTGTAATTTGATTATGAAGTTAATTATTTGTTTTCAAAGAGAAGAGTCTCAAAATTCATACCAAGAATTCACATCTAATCTCATATTAGCAAGTGCGAAGTCCTATTCGATTTATGGTAAATATAACAAATTCACACATTTCAATCCAGTTTAGGCAATTGTTAAGGTACAACGATCGATGCATTTTATTATACTACCTATTCAGAATGTAAAATATTTTAAAAAATCATTTTAGAGACAAATTGAGACTTACTTTAGTTTTATTAACAGCTGCAATATCTTTAAAGGGATATGAGCTGTTGAAAAATATAAGAACAGTAAAGAATTGGAACTATAAGAGGATTTATTTGATAAATCTATGATTTCTACCAACTATTGATATGTCGCTTTGGTTGTTGTTGTGCAACTTTTTCTTCCACTTGCTTCTTCAAACCCCTGCTTTTGAGGTATGATTTCATTCTTAAATTTGAGTGCTTTACTATATCATTGTTTAATAGTGTTAGACTAAAGAATTTTATATTGAAAATAATTTTGCATGTGAATAGGATTTTAAGTTTAAATCATATATTTATCTATGTAGATATGAAGTATTTATCCATATATGTCTGTTACATGAAACTGTATTATACTAATTGATATCACAAGGCTTCACCTATAAACTTGTTATGTAGTGTGTAAAAACAAATTAAACAACCAATAATAAAACTCATCTCTTTTATTTTTCTATTGTTTATATTCAAAATAACATGTTCTTGTAAGTACTAGAATTCTGAAAATATAATTTTTTTTTTTGAAGAAATGGATAAGTTATGGATTATTAAGCCACAATCATCGATTGCGTATCAAAAAGGGATAAAAGAATTTATTGATTTTGCATTTAAAGGTGCAAAAGAAAATGACATAGTAATATGTCCTTGCAAACGCTATGTTTCGTAAAATTAAAGAGTAGGAGTGACATGTTCGACCACTTAAGTTGGTCACCATTTCATAGGATACACCATGGATCCATCATGGAGAGTCTTTTGTACGATCTAGTACTATCTCCCCTAGTACTACTCCAAGTATGGTAGAAGATACTAACATTGTCGAAGAACCTATTCAGAACATGATCAACGATGCATTTGGAGTTTATGGGAATCATCCAAATGAAATACCATCCAGCCAAATTGGAGATTGAACAAGAAGATTATGTGATGCCAAGCTCAACTCAGAAAGAAACCAAGCCAAGGAGTATTATGAGTTGGCTAGAGAAGGAGAACAACCTTTATATGAAGGGTGTAGATTTATATTCAAGACTATCTTTTGGTTAAGTTGTAGCATATAAAGTGTTTATGTGGATCGAGTGAGAAGGCAATGACAATGATTTTAGAGTTAATAAAAGATGCATTTGAATATACAAAGTTCATTCTACTTAAGCCAAGAAATCAATCAAAAACTTGGTTTGAATTATGTAAAGATACCCGCATGCCCAAACGGTTGTATGCTTTATTGGGGAGAAGATGAAGAGAGGGAGACTTGAAAAAATTGCAACACTTCAAAATGGAAAATGATGAGGATGTCTCTAACAAGAAAAAAGAATTCCTGCCAAGGTTCTTCGTTATTTTCCATTAAAACCTCGATCACAGAGATTATTTTGTCATCAAAAAAGCAGAGGATATGAGATGGCATGCAATGATACTAACAATGATGGAATGTCGAGGCATCCTAGAGATTCAAGCTTGGAAGAAATTTGACTTGACATACTTGGTTTTCACCGATCCACTGAATGTGCTGCCTTGCATTGGCTAGTGATGGTTTTAATCCTTTTGTGATGAGTACAAACAATAGTATTTGCCATTGTTCTCATACCATATAACACTCCTCCATGGGTTTGCATGAAGCAAACATCATTTATAATGTCAATGATAATTCTTTAAAGAGGCACCGGAAATAATATTGATGTCTACTTACAACCATTAATCAAAGACCAAGGAGTTATGGACAAGTGGTGTGGATACATACGATTCTTTTCAAGAAAGAGATGTTCAAGTTGCATGCAAATTTGATGTGGACTATTAGTGACTTTCCGTGGTGGGTTCACTTTCGGGTGGAACACATACACATGACTTGCTTGCCCATCGTAACTTTCAAACTACACCTCCGCCTTAAAGCTAGTCGTCAATGGTGTTTTATGGGTCATCGCTGCTTCCTTGATCGAAGACACAGTTTAGATTGAACAAGATCCTCTTTAATGGTGAACAAGAAATGCGGAGTCCACCGAGAACATTATCCTGACATGAAGTTTTGAAAAGGTTAAAGATGTCAAGTCATCTTTGGTAAAAAGGTCATGGAAAGAAAAATCAAGAAAAGAACACGTGGGGAACAACCTATAGAAGGTGATAGTACACAATGTGATCCTACAAAAGGTCATCCTCAACAATGGAAAAAGAAAAGCATATTTTTGAACTTCCGTATTGAAAGATAATCTTCACGCCATAATCTTGATCCGATGCATATTGAGAAAATGTGTGCGATAATGTCCTATTTACTCATCGAATGATAGGCAAAAGAGTAAAGACCATTATAAAGCTCGAGAAGACCTTCAAAATATGGGCGTAAGACTGATCTTTGGCCCGATGAAAATGGTAAAATTTCTCCACCTTTTAGTTTAACAGTAAAAATAAAAGGAATTTTTTAACGACTTTAAAGAATATTAGGTGCTGATGGTTATTCAAGCAACATTTCTAGATGCATTGACTTAGTAAACTCAAGGTGAATGGAATGATGAAGAGTCATGATTGTCATATATTAATGGAACAACTTTTACCATTAGCCATTCGCACAACATTACCTCATGAGGTTTCAAAGAAGATTGATCGAGTTGTGCTCATTCTTTAGACAATTATGTGCCAAGGTATTGAAAATTGAAGACATGGAAAAATTGCAAAACCAAATTGTCCTCACTTTATGCCATATGGAAATGTTATTTCCTCCTCGCTCTTCACGGTTATGGTCCACTTGGTTGTTCACCTTGTTGAAGAAGTTAAACTTGGAGGTCCTGCTCATTATCGATGGATGTATCCTCTGAAAGGTAAACTATGTGATTTTGTTCTAATGTTACTAACTTAATTAGAAAGTAGAAAGTTTTTAACTAGTGTTATTGTGGTTCAATGATAGGTACTGGGAAAACTTAAATCGATGTACGTAATAAGGCAAAACCGTATGGGTCTATTGCGTAGGATACCGCTTTGAAGAGATTCTTACATTTTTCAAGATATCTAGAAAATATTGAGACTAGATGGAATCAACCCGACGTAGATGACGACCCTATTGATGATATCCAAACCGCTTCACGTAGTGAATTATTTCCTAGAGTTGGAAAACCCGTGGGTGGATCTTCTTATTACACCCAACACCAACTCGAAAAATTGCAGCTCATAGACACGCTTTTAACAAACCGCCCAATAGTTGACGACTATCTAAAGTATGTAGTTTTATTACATTTAAGTAGTTTCATCTACACTATTAATATTTTTTTACATCTAATATCGAATAATCAAATAGGCGCTCAAGTATTACTCAAAACCAAATGAGGCGCAATCAAAGAAGTGCAACCGAGATAGACAAGAAGGTTCATAAGGAGTTTGTGCATTGGTTCCCAATCGTGTGAGTTTTCATATAAAAATAGATGTTTTATTGAATTGGTTTTAATAATAACAAGACTAATTGGATGTTGTATCATGTATAGATTCGCAACAATCTTGACAACATTCATGGGCCGATAAAGATGTTCTCATTAGTCTTGCTCATGGACCTTTGATAAAGTTAAAATATTTACCGCTCAATGTCAATGGATTCAAGTTTCGAACGTTGAACGAGACAATCTTTTAAAACTCAAAATAGTGGAGTTTTTGGCATGTTTTGGGACACGGTTATTCAAGAATAGTGATACCCAAATGAGATTGAGGGTCCTTACTATGGAAGATTAATAGATATTATTGTGCTTCCTATGATGGCTTCACAGCTCCCATCTTTAAATGTGAATGGGCTAATACCATAAACCCAAGAGGAATTAAGATAGATAAGTTGGTTTTACCTCTATAAACTTTGCAAGACTACTACATACTAGTGAACATGAAGATAATGAGCCATATATTCAAGCATCCTAAGCTCATATGGTTTTTATGTAGATGATGAGTGAACAAGGATGGAGCATACCTGCTCATTTGAAGCCAAGAGACTTGTATGACATGGTGGAAATGATGAAATTATGACACCCATCGAGCCATATCCATCACAAAATTTGGAACAAATCTTTTCAAATGATGATCTTGAAACTTCAAATGATAAATGATGACAATAGTTAACATATAGTTTTTTATTGATAAGAATCTAGTTTATTTGTAACTTGTCTCGAGACTTAATGTATGATATTCCATTGTTACCTATGTTCTTTGTTGCTTATCCCTAATTAATATGTTAGATGACATTGTTACTCTATGTTTTTAATTTATTGTGTTTATGTTATGTTTATTAAATTTGTATTCACTAATATATAATTTTGATGTTTACTACTTTTAGTGTACTTAATACCTATACTTGCATGAAGCTTTTTGTGAGACAATGACTACACCATATGAGAATAGTCGCCTCAAAAGAATTGCGAGAATAAGAAAAGTTAGAGGCTCTCAATCTTCCCACTCTCTCAATCCCGCCACAAATCATCGAGTCTTCTTCCAAACCATCAACGGGTCACTATAAATTCTATACTACTCCATACAAATTAATTGTACTTATTATTTACTAATATTCACTAATGTATTTTATTTAGTCCGTGAAGGTCCGCTCAAGGTTTGTACAACCTCGAGAGCTTGAAGTAAATAAGAAGCGCCACGCTCAATTACAACTCAAATCATCAATAACCCTCCACCAATGGAAACTACAATAACCCTCCACAATCCAAATTGCAAAAGATGTGTAGAAGATGAGGATGAAGATGACATGGTAGGAGATAGGCTGATAATGTTGTGGTAGGAGACGAGGTCGAGATGTTGTATTAGGAGACGAGGTCAAGAAGTCGTGGTAGGAGATGAGGTCAAGATGATGTGGTAGGAGACGAGGTCAAGATGTTGTATTAGGAGATGAGGTCAAGATGTTGTGGTAGGAGATGAGGTCAAGATGAGGTCAAGATGTCAGGTGATAACTGAGATGTTGTTAAAGTGGCTAAATCGAGTATTGGGATGTAAATGTCATTAGTAAGTAATTTAAGGTTAAAGTATCTAAAAATAATTTTAATTTTTTATAGTTGAGTTATGAAATTTATTTGTTTTTTTTTTAATGTGATAGACGAGGAAGGTTATGTTTCAAACACACGCTTATGTGTGAAAGACTTGGTTGCGAAATCGTGAGCCTCGATGGAACATGGATAATACTGAATTCAATAAGAATGATCAGCAAGAGGACCACTTCTAGTTTGCTAGGTGATATTTGGGTATAATTATTAGAATGTTTAAAGATATTCCCATAATGTTCGAGAGTTGGAAGAATGTTCCAAACAGATACAAAACAAAGTTTTATGAATCAAAGATAAAGGTATTATTAATAAACAATTACATATTTTTAAATTAACTTCGGGTGATTATTATTTTGTCAACTAATATATTTTTATGTTTAGCGCCATTTTCTTGTGGATGATGGCGTGACAAAGATTTTATACTTGCTTCGCTGCAAGGAAATGGAAGGATGCCCGACATACATTGTTTCACTAATTTTATAGATGGGATCTTTGGAGGAAAATCTTCAAATTATCCAAAATGCGTAGGCATTCCGAAAATGATCAGGTTGTTTATGTTCAATATAGCGAAAGAAAACATGTGTAACATTAGTGTTTTTATTTGTTAGATTTTCCGGTTTGTATGTTATCCCGATCTATAATGCATGTTTTTATTTGTTACAAATGTAGAAAATATCCCAAAAATTCCCAAAATAGAGCAAATTGAAGGCTCCATACACTCGATCTAAGTCGCTTGCAAGGAAGAAACATGAGTTGGTATGTCTAAATCTATATGTTGTTGATCGCTTGCTTGATAGTACAAACAATTAATATTAGTTTTATTTGCAGAAATGAGAGATGGACTAACACATGTTAGAGGAGAAATGTATGCGCTTTCATAAAAATGACGTCTTTTATCAATGAAGATGCATACAACAATAATGTAAGTACAAGTTAATTCTTTTGAAATACTTATTAGTCTCCTTAAGGTTTGAGAAAAATCAAATCTTTTGGCATCTCTTAGAGGTGGGGAGAACTGCTTGAAAACTCGATAACCATAACTATATTCTATAGTATGTTTGATAGCTTAGCTTTTAGTTAGTTAGCGCTCTTTTAGTTAAAAAATTGGGGTTTTATATTAGTCTTATTTATCGCTGGGAAATCAAAGAAAGACAAATTACATACAAGTTTTTACATTACCAGAATATAAGTCTTATGAAAGTTCACCAATTATTTAACTACATATTTTTTGAAGCAATTACACTATTTTCTGGCTTGATGTATTTGGTCTACATGAAATGTTAAATGTAACCATTTATTAAATCCATTATGTAAATTCATGGAATCCATATACTTCACTAAGAAATATTTATATCTAACCAAGTTTGAAAATTGAAATACGTTATAAAACTTAATTATGTGCCACCTAGAAAATTGCAATGTGTTTTAGTTATACATATTTAAAAGTCCAATTCCCTTTAAAGCTCCAACACCTAACTAAGTGAGATGTTTGCTTGTTTTTGCTTTCACCATTGCTCAATGTAACGCTCTTATTATTCATGGAAAAATGTTAAAATTATATACCAACAAGATTATTCAAGTCCAATTACAATAGTTTGTGCCACTTCCTAGTTTGTGCCAACTTCTTTTTACGATATATGGAAGTCCATGATTTGATCAAGAGGTTCTCCCCAATATATTATTCTTGTTATATAAACAATAGCTCAATTTTTTTTGTATGCGTAAAAAATTAAGTCGCAATTATGATTATGTCCGAAAATGAGGCATTTCGTAAAGTATTTGGAAAAGAAAAGCATGGACATGTTCAGTATGGGACTTGGAGTTACACCATCTCAAATTAATAGATCTACGAGATCGACATCTTCTTTCCTCGCGGTAAAGTGAAAATTGTGAATGCAAGAAGAAATTAATGCACTTAAAGAAAAGAATTAAAAATTGATGAAT
>CM038793.1:192564271-192747168 GCA_021764765.1 Vicia sativa | reverse complement strand
GTTTCTTGGGCTAGGGTTTCGTGTGGCTTGTGATACAACTTGCTTGTTATTTATAGAAGAGTTTGAGAGAGGAAAAAGAGTGAAAAGAGATTTGATTTGGAGCATTCAATATTTTTCAAATAAAAATCAATTTTTTGAAAGAAATTTGATTTCCTCTTCAATGCATGATCATGCACGAATTTGGCAAGTGTTTTGGGCTTCCTTGGACCTCAAGTTTGGTATAAAATCAGCCCTTTTGGAAAAATATATTATTTTCATATTTTATATAATTTAATTTTGAATTAAATGTTCTAAAATTCAAAAATAAATTAATAAAATAGAAAATTGCCATGGCCAAGCATTTATGGGTCAAGAATAATGTCATGAACAAGTTTGGATCAAAAGATTTTAGGCCCATTTGGAAAATTTTGCATTTTGACCAAAATGTCCTTTTGTGCAATTGTCCAAAATTGCCCAACTTGTGAATAATGTATCTTGCTCAATTTTCCATATTTTTGAGTGTTCTTGGACTTTTTGGAAAGCTCTAAGAGTCCTCTAACCAACCTTTTTGGTCTAATCTCAATTGGAGTTTCCATGCTCAGTATATCCTCAAAACAAAATGTTGACTTTTTGTTGACTTTGAAAATGACCTATAATGTTTTGAGCCATACCTCTCAAATGAAGCATTTTTTGGACATTCTTGTGAGACATGAAGTTGTAGAGAATGGAATTTCCTTCAAAACAAGAGGTGGTGGAAAAATTCTGAGAAAGTATGAAGAAGTTATGATCAGTCAAAGTTCAGTTGACTTTTCACCTAGAAACCCTAATTTAGAAAGTTTTGACTTTTGAGCAAATATTGAGTTTTCTTGATGAATCATGATCAACCCTTGATCAAATGATGAATGTAACTTCAAAATGAGGATGTTGACCAAAAATTATGAAGTTTGTTGTATGTTGACCACAGTTGACTTTTTGTCAATCTGTGATTTTCAACCATCGAGCAATTATCGAGGAAATTTGACTTGTGGGGCTTGAAACTTGACATGGAGAATCTTTGAAGCATATGAGGAGGCATGAAGACCATTGGAGATGTTGGAAGTCCATCTTGATCTGAGGATCACCAAACCCTAATTTGGGTTGATTGTCTAGGAGAGGGTTTGTCTGATCAACCTTTGAGGAATCCTTGAGTATGGATGTATGAAATATCTTGAGAAGATGGAGGGCAAATTTTGGGGTATGACAATAGTATGGATGTTATGACATTCGGTGTGACATTACATTAGAATCTGTTTGTTCTGAGATTTTGAGGAAGTTTGTTGCTAAATATTGTTTTACATTATTAGAAAGCATGCTCATGTGGCTGCTAGGTTAATCTTAATTAAACCTAATTTGGTTGTTGAAAAGACTATGTTTTTAGGATTAAATTAAGTGAACCTAGCTATCTTTATGGAAGCCCAAGTTTCGGAATTGCTTCTATAAAAGGAAAAGAACCACTTACTGTCTTGCACCCTTTGAATGTATTGAAGAGATAGCACTTGTGTTTGTGTCTTTATTAGGATTTGTAACAGTTGATATTGTGTAATTCTAGTTTCTCTTGTGAGCAAGCAACTATCAATTGATAAGTGCATTGGACTAGGATTTCTTTGTAAGGGTAGTTTATCACTCAAGCTTTAAAGCACAGTGTTTGTTTCTTGATTGAAGCTTTGAAGCAAGATCAAGATATTTTATTGAAGTGTCTTCATAATTCAATTAGTCAATAGGTTGATATCACTGCTGTGATTGAGGGAGTAGTGGGTACTCGGATCTAAGTAGGACTTAGGTTGAAGTTGCATTGGGTAGGTTTTAAGTGAAGGAGATAAATGGTGGTTTATTCTGATTAATTCTACTAATAGTGAATTTCCTCCTGGCTTGGTAGCCCCGGATGTAGGTTTGTTGAACGAGCTGGTGAACAACTTATTATGTTCTTTCTGCTTTTTGTATTTCTTGTGTGAACTATTAACATAGTGTCGGAATCTTGTGTCATAACATTCTGTGACATCACGTATCTGCTGCCGGGAATTTCAAGATTTCTACTTTTCCATAGAAGGTAGCATTCTTGAAATTCACGGAAGCAGATACGTGATGTCACGAGAATGTTATGACTGATATCGACACTCATTCAATACACACAATAAATTCAAGCAGCGATAAAGAAATAAGTGTTTACCGGTTCGGTGTATAACTACACCTACAAGCTACCAGTCAGAGTGGTGATAAACCAACCAGTTATCTCCTTCATAAAAACTGCAATAATCTTGAACTGATTCTACTCCCCTCTCGATCACGGCGATGATATCGACATTGGTGTGAACACTTCAATAAACTATCGATTTTGCTTCAAAGCTTTAATAAAGACAAAACACTCGTGCTAGCTTTGGTGATAAACAACAACCAAATCTGGTCAGGCACTGTCAGTGATAATTGCTGGCTCAAAAAACAAATTACAAATAACAACTGCTAAAATCTTCAATACGGTTCAAGAGGCAACAGCAAAGTAGGGTTCTATTCCTGTTATAAGCGATCCTAAAACTCGTTTTGAAACGCTAGGGTTCATAATAATCTAAAAACTGTATCAACAACCAATTTAAATTTTACTAAATTAACCTAACAGCCACGTGAGCATGCAATCTAATAAGAAGAATAATAGCAGCTCGACAAACTTCTGAAAAATCTCGAAACCTGCGAATATTCATAACATCTGATTATGTTTATCAATATATTTTCTGCAGAATTCCAGCACAACATTTAGCTTCCAGTTATGAGCTGTACTTTAAACATCCTTGCCAAGTAGGATTTATCTTCAATCTCTGAATGTCATGACATTTATCAAGACATTGCTATAGTCTAGTTTTACCAAAAAGTAATGCCAACTTAAAACACTAGCAAACTCCCCCTTTGGCACATTTTTGGCTAAAACAACTTAAGTCATCAGAGTACCTATGCAGCAGGAAAAAAAAACTAGTTCTAATCTATCCTAAGCTTAAAGAAACCAGAACCTAGAGAGAAGATAAATTCTACCCATACAAATTTCCCAAATTCCCACAATTGTCCACCTATAAATCTCCATACAGTTTCCCCAATTGTCACACAGTACTTCTCCCCCTTTTTAGCCACAAAGGGGCCAAAGGAACTAATACAAGTACCCCAACATTCATCAAATATTATAGAAAGTACCAGCAAAATGAAGTTTACAACTCTGTCAATAAAAATTACAATCATCCAAAATAAAATAGGGAAAAATGCAGAACAATGTTAACAATAAAACAACAAATGACAAGAAACACCACAACAACAGGCTATCAGATCAGGTGCTCTCCTCTGTTGTACCCCAAAATTTACCCTCTTCATTTTTATAAATAATTGGCTAACACTTAATTAATAGGTGCATCGCATACATATCATTCATGCATTGATCATGGGTTTGAGATTTTCCAATCGTATGAATCTGTACAATTTTGAAGAAGAGGTTTGTTTCTCAAAAGTTGAATATTTGAGGTTCTGTCAATTCGGGCGTCATTTCAATACGCAAGCGTGTCCAGAAGCTTCTGATTATTATCTCGCAAGTTTTGGAGTTCTGATCGTCTATCAGGTGGATGCTGATTACAATTTCAAGCTACAGTGAGTTGTGGTCGGATATTTGAACCCGAACTGATTCTATGGCCTTCCGTGAGTTGTGAAGCATTGGTATTTGGCTTATCGATCTACGCGATTTATCAAAAAATCAAGAACGAACAGATAAAATGCTATTTGAGCGCATGTCTCAAAAAGTCAACAAAAGTCAAAGTTTGACTGAGTGGAGTTTTTGGTCAAAATTACGGTCAAAAGTCGACATTTGAGAAAATGCAATCATTTGCTGAAAAAAATCGGAAGAATCGGGTGAAAACGAGGTTTTTGCATTTTAAGTAATCTTGGACTTAGAAATTTTTTCTAAGTTTTAAGGTACTTTGTATTCACGGAGCCATGTTGTCGCAACTGTATCTTGTCCGTCTGTGGTCAAAAATTTGTGAATTGATAGTCGTTGGAAAGAGCGCATTTCATACTCCGACTTTGTCCTGGTGAAGATTTTTCCAGAAATGCTCGGATTTCGAGTTATAAAGCTCCGAAATTTGAAGTTCATAACTTTTGAAGTTTTACATTTAGTAAAATTTTGAGTATTTTTAATGTGTTCAAGTACTCGACTTCGGAGGCAATTTACACGTGTTTCGAGGCATTGATTCAAATTAAGTTCAACATCAAAGTTGTTCATTTAATGGCAATCTACAACTTTGCTGAAGAAATCGAATCCATTCGGGAAACATATCAAAAATTACGAAGCTCGGAAGTTACGCTTTATCATTTCTCAAATTTCAACACTTAGAAATATTTTGAAGTGTTTGTTTCTACGCTTTTGCTGACAGCTTCAGGGTCGATTTTATCATAGTTCAGGGCTCCGAATCGGAAAATGCTCAACTGGAAAGTTGTTCATCTTACGGCGGTCTAAAACTTTGTTGAAGGAGTCGAATTCATTCAGGACTCGGATCGGAAGTTATAAAGCTCAGAAAATAAGAACTCATTATGTTTGTTAAATTCGAGTAGTTTTTGTGCGCATGTTCAGGGCTGTTTTCGTTAATGATTCGGCCGCCGCACGAAGAAACTCCGAACACAAAAGTTTGAGTTCGTAATTCCATCTACAAGTTCCGTTTAGAAACCTTTTCGTTTCGGACGTCAGAGCTGGAAGATACGGAGCGCCGCAGTTCGTAGCTTGAAGTTGTTAAAATGCAAGACAGCATACATATTTTTGCCAAGCTGTGGACGCATTTCATCAAACCGTTTTCGTGCGTATGTTCGGGGCTGTTTTCTCATCGATTCGATCGCCACATGAAAAAACTCCGAACATTAAAGATGAAGTTTGCCGTGTCCTCTACAAGTTCCGTTTAGAAACTTTTTCGTTTCGGACGTCGGAGCTGAGAGATACAGAACGCCGTAATCGATGGCTTGAAGTTGGAAATTGGTTGAATATCATGCACAAAACTTGCCCAGCCCAGGCCTAGCATTTCGTCGAACAGTCACGGTACAATTTTCAAACACTTTTTACTCGACGATATTTTCGGCATGACTTCGAGGCTATTTTCGGACATGCTGCGGGTTTCGATTCGAAAAGCTTCCAACATGAAAGTTGTTCACTTCATAGCGTTCTCAAACTTTGTCGAAGGAGTCAAATCCATTCGGAGCTCGATTCGAGAGTTATAAAGCCATAAAGTTTGAAAAATGTAATTGGTGAGTAGTTGCCGAAATTGCCGGTAATTTTTCAATTATGATCTCATGACTTCAGGGCTGTTTTTAAGCAAGCTACAGGTTCCGATTCGAGAAGTTTTCAACACGAAAAGTTGTTCATCAATGTGTTATTTCCAGTTTTTGTTTTTGCATCATATCAAAAGAAGGCTTGTAGCTCGAAGTTTCGACACGGAAAAGGCATCGTGTGGTCATAGCGGCATATTCAGTCGGCATGTGAAAATCCATAACAACAAGCTTTCATGACAGTGAAAATATATAACAGCAAGTTTTCTTTCCATTTTTTTTGGTCGGCTCTTTTCCAATTTTTTTTCTCTCTCGATTCACACACTCTTCCTCACAACATCACACTTTCTTCCATTATTCATTTTCTTTCTAACACCACCATAAAAAACTTCAAAAAAGAAACAGTTATAGAAAACTCTCATCACTCATTTTCTTTCCACCGCTTTCCATTTTCTTCGGCTCACCCTCTCCTCTAACAACAACACGTTTTCTTTTCCTCTCACAACACCATCCATAACCTCTCTTTCTCTAACGGCAACAGACCCTCATCCGTTCGCCATTTTTTCTCTCACGCCATTCACCTCACTCCTTCTTCTTTCAACTCACCACCACTGTAATCTACATCCATAACCGAAAAAGAATGCATCAAAACCAAGAACAAAAACAGAACCTCATTCTCTCTCATCTTCACGCGCCACCTTCTTCTTTCTCTATTCCACTGCCATCACTACTATAACGGCTGTAACTGTCAATAATAGCACCAACTTTGTGTCGCTCTTTCTTTTACTGTTATGCCGTAGCTTCCATGGAGGTGTTGCAATTCTTCGACTGATGATAACCGATGCGTTCTCTTAAAGGTTTGGCTATTTTCTTCAGTCGGATTTCGATTCATCACGGTTCATTGTCACTGTCTATTGAAAGAGATTCCAAATCTCCATTGATTTCGGGTAGCAATTTCGCCTTGGAGTTCTTCATCGCCGTCCAAGATTACGAACAGCTTCTGAGTTTATTTCTCAGAACGTCCGTGGCTCTTTGAATCTTCATCTTCATCATCGGAACTCTCGCTGTAACTGCATCTTCTTGGATCAATTCCTCTGCTTCGATCTTTGGTCGCCTCCTCCATTTTCATCGGATTTCAGCGTTCAACCATTGCCGTCGACGGTTTTGCATCCAGCTTTCGATCAGCAACTGAATCAACATTTGTTCTCCTCTCTTAGTTGCTGTAATCGTGAACTCTCCAGCTGCCATAGTCACGCTTCGATTCTGGTAGATACATCTTTCTCAGATCGTGATTCCGAGTTTGTTTTCTTCTGCGTAAAAGCTAAAACCAGATCGCGTTCATCTTGAAGAAGCGGTATCTCCCAGTTTGCGTTAGTCTTGAACAAGTGATTTTCCTCTTCTGTAATCGACTGCAAGCTCTTGACATGTAAGTTACCGATACCTCTCTGAACTTGTAGTAATGGCTTTATCCGAAGATTCACGCAATTTTCGATTTAGAATCCAGTTTTTCTGCTTGCATTTTTATCCGATTTAGAACAAGATTTCGAAGAAGTTAAGGCTGGATTCGTAACCCTCTCGAAATTCCGATTCGAATCAGCTAGATCTTAGGATTTTCTGACGTTTCTCACCAGCTCCGGCCGCCGAGCTCGCCTGAAGAGGTGACCGGAGATTGTCCGTTTCCGGCAAGCTCCTATGAACCGTACGCGTGGCACCATGAGATTAGCTCATGTAATTTTCCATAATCCACCAATCATAATTCGCCATGTGTCATTCATTTTTTTTAATAACAATAAAAAAAAAACTGAAATATGACTTAAGTTAATACTGACCAATTGATATAATATATATGTTACATAACAAAAAACGTGACAGCATGTATTGTAAAACTTGAATAAGAAAATATAATAATAATGATGTTTTGGACAAAAAACAACAATTGGACTCAGACCAAAAAAGGAAAATGGGCCTAATGTAAAAAACGAACTGGACTTTAGTTTTACTGACTCATACCCCCCTTGTTAATAGGCCCAGCGCACTATAACTAGGTTCAGTTCATTTTGTAATTCTGGTTTACACCCCCTGTTTCTACATTTCACATATTGACATTTAGTTCAATTTAGCTCCCGATTTCGATTGTTTTGACATGTAAAAATTCCATAAAAAACATATTCTGACATTTTAGGATATTAGAATATTTTTGACTTTTTTAATATTTTTTTATATTAGAATATATTCTGATTTTTTCGATTCTGATGGTGAACAGTAGTCACCTTAGTCGTGCTTGGCTACTGTTTGCGCTCCCTTTCCGCAGTTTGCTACGCGTTTGTATACCCACGTATACATCCGTTTGTCTGTTTTTTGGGTCTAACTCCCTTCTTGCAGGTGTTTTGCATTTGTACACCCACGTGTGCATTTCTATACTTGTTTTTTGGGTCTAACTCCCTTCTTGTAGGTGTTTTGTGTTTGTACACCCACGTGTACATCCTTTTGTTTGCTTTTTGGGTCTAACTCCCTTCTTGCAGATGTTGTTGCTTCACATGCGCACAAGCGCGCATCCTCTTTGCTCTGATGCCTCGAGCTATTCTCACCGGTTTACTCTTATTGCATGGCTGCAGTACTTGAAGTTTTCCGGAGCATTTCTATAGCTTGCGTTGCTCTTCGGATTTAATATCAGTCGGGTATTTATTTTACTTCATTTATCGCATTCTCTTATAGCTTTCCTAGATATCATGAGAAGTAGGGCTTTACAGCTTTCTTTTGCCATGAGAAGTAGGAATAGAGATGGATGAAGGGGCTTCCGTAGCTGGAGCATGTTCAGGAACCCCTCTGGTTTATTTAAAGACACGTTTAGGGCAATTCTACTTGTGATCTGTGCATATTTGCTTGTTTGTTTCCTGCAGGTTCCCTTGGTTAGGTTTGGTTCTCTAGCCTAGACTTTAGGATCCACATCCTTTGCATGTTAACATAGGTAGAGATTCCCTCATCTTCAACCATAGGTCTACCCTTGGTTTTTTCTAGTTTCTTTTACATGTTGCATTGTGAATAAAACTAAAACTTGTTTTTCCTTTCAAACTCAAAACACTTAATAATGGTTTAAACTCCTTTCTCAAGGTAAAAACAACCAACCAACACCAACTCTTTTTCGCCTTTGCGCGCTCTCCTTCTTTTTGTGTTTAAAACCTTTTCACAAGTAAAAAACACAAAACACACCAAAACAAGTGAGCCGAACTACGACGCTCTGACTTTCCCATTGCACGCGGGAATACGTAGGCATCTTGTCACGGGGCTCGACCGAGCGAACTTTGTAAATACTTCCTTCTTTTCCCCGTGGTTTCTTATTTTCTCTTTTCTTTTGCATGCATGATTAACGATTAAGCATAGATATAACACACCCTTTTAGACAGAAAGTAGAAGTGGATACCGTAGAGTACTACGGGCGCGTGGGGTGCTAATACCTTCCCTTCGCGTAATAGATTCCCTTACCCTACCTCTCGGTCGCAAGACCGTGCCTTATCCTTTTCAGTTTTTCGCGATGCGTTCACCTTTCTCCTTTTTGCGAGATAAAAAACGTTCGATGGCGACTTCATTGATACAGTTATCGGATGATGTTCAGCCGGTTGTTTCAGCTGGCGACTTCACTGGGGATCGTACAGACCTGTGCTGGTCCGATCAGGAGTCGATCCTAGCTTTTATTTTCATGTCTATTGGGTGTTTATTTATTTGTTTATCTATTTACCTGCTTTATCGCACCATCCTTTGTATGCTTGCATTGCATTCTATGTGGCATATTTACTGCTTTCATATACTGGTTGGGCTGTTCTGCTGTGATCTGTTTCTGATTTGGGTGGGAGTTACAAGAGGTAAAAGGCCTCATACCCCGGCCAAGAGACACATAGGAACACATAGGAATAGAGTGGAACATGTCAGATACCGGATGTAGATCTTGTAGTCTGGCATGTCATCCATGCTTCAGAGGAGGTTCAGTTAGGGGGCTATCATCTTCACGTAGGTGTTATGATGGTAGTTTCTCTAGGCGAACTAGATCCTGGAGTTACCTTGACCTTACCCAAGCCTTAGTTTCACCTGACATTTTAGGATATTAGAATATTTTTGACTTTTTTAATATTTTTTTAATTAGAATATATTCGATTTTTCGATTCGATGGTGAGCAGTAGTCACCTTAGTCATGCAGCTCTTGTTTGCGCTCCCTTTCCGATTTGCTACGCGTTTGTATACCATACATCCGTTTGTCTTTTTGGGTCTAACTCCCTTCGGGTGTTTTGCATTTGTACACCCACATGTGCATTTCTATACTTGTTTTTGGGTCTAACTCCTTCTTGCGGTGTTTTGTGTTTGTACACCCGTGTACATCCTTTTGTTTGCTTTTGGGTCTAACTCCTTCTTGCAGATGTTGTTGCTTCACATGCGCTGCGCGCATCCTCTTTGCTCTGATGCCTCGAGCTATTCTCACCGGTTTACTCTTATTGCATGGCTGCAGTACTTGAAGTTTTCCGAAGCATTTCTATAGCTTGCGTTGCTCTTCGGATTTAATATCAGTCGGGTATTTATTTTACTTCATTTATCGCATTCTCTTATAGCTTTCCTAGATATCATGAGAAGTAGGGCTTTACAGCTTTCTTTTGCCATGAGAAGTAGGAATAGAGATGCATGAAGGGGCTTCCGTAGCTGGAGCATGTTCAGGAACCCCTCTGGTTTATTTAAAGACCCGTTTAGGGCAATTCTACTTGTGATCTGTGCATATTTGCTTGTTTGTTTCCTGCAGGTTCCCTTGGTTAGGTTTGGTTCTCTAGCCTAGACTTTAGGATCCACATTCTTTGCATGTTAACATAGGTAGAGATTTCCTCATCTTCAACCATAGGTCTACCCTTGGTTTTTTCTAGTTTCTTTTACATGTTGCATTGTGAATAAAACTAAAACTTGTTTTTCCTTTCAAACTCAAAACACTTAATAATGATTTAAACTCCTTTCTCAAGGTAAAAACAACCAACCAACACCAACTCTTTTTCGCCTTTGCGCGCTCTCTTTCTTTTTGTGTTTAAAACCTTTTCACAAGTAAAAAACACAAAACACACTAAAACAAGTGAGCCGAACTACGACGCTCTGACTTTCCCATTGCACGCGGGAATACGTAGGCATCTTGTCACGGGGCTCGACCGAGCGAACTTTGTAAATACTTCCTTCTTTTCCCCGTGGTTTCTTATTTTCTCTTTTCTTTTGCATGCATGATTAGCGATTAAGCATAGATATAACACACCCTTTTAGACAGAAAGTAGAAGTGGATACCGTAGAGTACTACGGGCGCGTGGGGTGCTAATACCTTCCCTTCGCGTAATAGATTCCCTTACCCTACCTCTCGGTCGCAAGACCGTGCCTTATCCTTTTCAGGTTTTCGCGATGTGTTCACCTTTCTCCTTTTTGCGAGATAAAAAATGTTCGATGGCGACTTCATTGATACAGTTATCGGATGATGTTCAGCCGGTTGTTTCAGCTGGCGACTTCACTGGGGATCGTACAGACCTGTCTGGTCCGATCAGGAGTCGATTCTAGCTTTTATTTTCATGTCTATTGGGTGTTTATTTATTTGTTTATCTATTTACCTGCTTTATCGCACCATCCTTTGTATGCTTGCATTGCATTCTATGTGGCATATTTACTGCTTTCATATACTGGTTGGGCTGTTCTGCTGTGATCTGTTTCTGATTTGGGTGGGAGTTACAAGAGGTAAAGGCCTCATACCCGGCCAAGAGACACATAGGAACACATAGGAATAGAGTGGAACATGTCGGATCCGGATGTAGATCTTGTAGTCGGCATGTCGTCCATGCTTGAGAGGAGGTTCAATTAGGGGCTATCATCTTCACGTAGGTGTTATGATGGTAGTTTCTCTAGCGAACTAGATCCGGAGTTACCTTGACCTTACCCAAGCCTTAGTTTCATTGTGAGTGGGGCGGGATCATGATTATTACAGTGCAGATGGTGACTATGTTACATTGGTGACTATGTTACATTGGTGACTATGTTACTGTTGGTGACTTGGTATTTTCTATTGATGATCGATGTTTTACATTGGTGACTATGATATCATTCGGTGGCATTTTCTAGCCGTTACTCGTCCGATTTTGGTTTTCTTCAATCGAGCGAAACAGTATAACAGTTTGATCAGTGTTCATGGAAGTAGTAAACCCATGATCAATGCATAATGTATTTGCATCATAGCATGTTTATTTTTAAAAGAAATGTCAGAAAAAGCATGTTATTTTACCTAACCCCGCATGCATATCATTTCCAGGACTTCTTGTGGTTTACTATCAACATCAGGATGGATACCAACAATCAAACCAACACCGAGGCCCTAAGGAAGACTTCCTCATACTCTTTCTGTGCATTCGACATCTCTGAAGTAAGAGCCAGAGGTATTCTTGTGAAGGATCTGATTGAAAGAGAGTTCAGAAAAGATCATGGGAACATATTGCCGTTACTAATGGTGGATTATGAGTTCTATGCCATGCAATCTCTACTCCAGTTTTATGATAGTGAGCTCAGGTGTTTTACCTTTCAAGATTATCAGTTAGCACCTACTCTTGATGAGTACTCTTTCCTTTTGGGTATCAGTATCACAAGCAGTTTGCCTTTTTTCAAAAGAATGGGTACTCCTGATTTTGAAGCCATTGCTAAAGCCCTTGGTTTGCGCGTTAGTGAAGTAAGGGGCAATTGGGTTCCGAAAGATCACACTTGTGGACTTCCGTTGGGTTTCCTTTTAGTCAAAGCTGATGAATTTGCCAAGGTTGGTAGTTGGAAAAGCTTCAATACTATCTTAGCCGTCATGATCTATGGTATGGTGATTTTTCCCTCTTTTGAGAAGTTTGTGGATGTTGCTGCGATTTCTGTTTTCATGAATGACAATCCGGTTCCTACCATCTTGGCTGATACATATTATGCCATTCACTCTCGCCATGGTCAAAAGGGGCGTGTTGTGGGTTGTATGTCTTTACTTTATCGTTGGTTCAACACACATTTGCCAAAGAGAGGGGCATTTGTTGATTATGCTAAAACCATGAAGTGGTCTAGCCGAATCATCGCACTCACTTCATATGATATAGTTTGGAATACCATGTCGAGCGGTTCTGAGATCATTACTAGTTGTGGAGAGTTTCCAAATGTACCATTGATGGGAACTAAAGGTTGCATCAGTTATAATCCTATATTGTACGCGTCAACTAGGATATCCTTTGGTGAAGTACCCATTCGTCGGTTGGCGGAAACTATCTTCTTTGCAAATGATGAGAACCGGTTTTGCTAAATCAGTTGTCGTTGCATGGAGCTCGGTTCACAAAGGCACGGTTTCCTTTGGCCAAAAAGAAATTATGCGTTTGATTCTTACAGTTGGTTAAAGATCGGGTCTCAAGGTTCGCTTCCATACAAAGGAAGCACCTTTGTATTCTCAACTGGTTCCTTGGTTGAAAGTCAGTACTGATTTTGCTACTTCCTATTCTTCATCCGTAATCTCTCCTCCGGTTTCGTGCGTATTGAGGTTTACAAACAGCTCCAATCGGAGAGTTCACTTTGAAGGAGCAGTTACAAGCTCGAGCCATGGACCTAGCATTTGCTCTTCAAGATAAAAAGGTTATCTGTTGAGATCGAGCGAAAAAGACCAAGTTTTGAAGGCTTATGGCTTACTTGAAGAAACCAAGAGAGCCAAAGGTGGTAGTTCCTCTTCTTTTGATCGGATGACCAAAGAGTTTGACAGGTACAAGAGAAGTTGAAGAATATGCGAGATAGCTAATGAGAAATTGAAAGCCAAGCATGGTGAAGAAATCGGGTTTAAAGAAGCGACTCCATGAGGAAGAATCAATGCTAAAGAGTCCCTTGAGAGAAGGAAAGAACTTGAAGTTGAAGCCCAAAGTCGACAGGAGCAGATGACTATCCTTTCTAAAGAGGTTGAAGATTTGAAGACTAAGTGGCAATATGCTAAAGATGGAGAATATGCATCATACACCATTTTGAGGGGTCGAGACATTCATGTGGCTAAGCTAGTAGCCGAGATCCATACGCTCAAGGCGCAAGTGGCCCCTAAATAAGTAGTTGCAAATGTTATTTGATGTTATTTGATTCGACGAATCACCTCCAGGCTTGTCAGATGGGGTTCGCTCACTATTGTGTTTGTATTAATACTTTGTGATCGTGGACTCTTGTATGACTCTATTTCATCTATGCACTTGAGCAGTTGATTCTCAATCTGATTGTGTGTCTAGTCTTGATAATTATTGTTGTCACTATCCTATTATTATTTGATGTTTGATAACAAATTGCAGGAATGTCCTGGAAGTGATCATTTCATGCATCATGCATTAACCATGCATATACATACATTGTGCATAACAAGCATTTGAACTTGGGATTTCTCTTACTCAAATCTGGTATTTTCTACTCAGAATTGTGAACTTTGCCTCCGTGCCATTCTGCGTTTGAAACTGAGTGATGAAGCAACTTCGCGGGGAACTGGATGAGATGAAAGAACAGATGGGATTTCTCATGCTGGACATGCAAGACTTGAGAGAAGAGAACCAACAGTTGAAGACTCAGCTAGGCTTGGTGATGGAAATTTTAGGGACCATGTTGAGAAAGGGAGATGACCCCAGTTTTCCTACAGCAACAGGAGTCGCTATTCCTCCTTATACTCTGGGGAATTCTTTGAGCCCTAAAGCTAGGCATGCATCTACTCCATCACCCTGTATTCCGAGGTCTCCCCGTTTACATCCAATTCCGGTTGTTCAGAGAGGTCCAGAAGATAAAGCTCTTCAACCATGGTCGCCACACTCTGAAAAGCAATTCGATCCTATTCCGATGCCATATGCTCAGTTGCTTCCTCAACTGCTCAAGTTTCGGTTGGTTGAACTCCAAACTCTTGCCATGCCTGAAGGGATTCTATTCGAGTACGATGTGATGGCTAGGTGTGATTTCCATTCTGGGGCACCCTGTCATGATACAGAGGACTGTGTGATCTTGAAAAATGAGGTTCAAGATTTCCTTGACAAAGGGATTATCTGGTTTACTCCCACAGGGTTGAGCATACAAGTCAATTTTGCTCCAGCTGCTGATATGATCGTTATGCCTGCTGCTATACCTCAAAATAGAGTTTGTGCTTCGAAGAGGGATAATCGACCGCTCCACCCACCGGCTCATCAAGCGCTTCATCGAAAGAATCAAAAGAAGCCGGAAAACCATGCTCTTAGAAGATTCGACGTCGTCCCAATGTCTTATGTTGAGATGTTGACACAATTGCTTGAGCTCAAATTGATAGTTCCGAAGGCCATGTTGCCATCTCCTCCTCCTGACAAGCGTCCGAATAGCTATGATACTAATGCCGTTTGCGCATTCCATTCTGGTACCGTTGGGCACATCATTGAAGATTGCCATGCATTCAAGTGCAAGGTACAGGATCTGATTGAGGCAAAAGTTATCAGTTTCACACCAGATGGTCATGTTCGGGTCCTCCGCTAGCTCAGCAAATGTCAAGACTTCAAAATGCATCATCAAAAGCAACAAATCAAGTCTCCTCAACGGCAATTTCAAGATTCATTTGCATTTTCATTTGTAATCTTTCTTGTTTGTTTAGTACATGTTTGTATGCAGAACATTTTCATCTTCTGAATGATTATCATAATGCATTGAATATGTTTGTCTTGAACTAATCCATTTGTATACACTTTTAATTGTTTTCAAACGCTTTTGATATTCAACTCTTGTTAATAAAGCAAAACCTCTGTAGGGAGGATGACGAAAATATACCAAGAATTTCAAACGGTATTGCTTTCAAATAAAAACCCCGCTGACGATGTACATGCCTTATTTCAAATCCCCAAACACCGGAGATATAAGGGAGTTAGACCCTCGTCAACCCCCTTTGAGCCTTGAAGTAGGAGTTTCTTTTGTTCAGAAAAAACCGCATTTTAAAACCGGGGCAGGGTAGTGTTCAGTTAATCAGATTGAGTGCTCAAAACTCATCAAGAGTATATTTCAAAGGATATAACAATGGTTATCCTTCAAAGGTTGAGAAACTGTAGCAGTCAAGTTTCAATTGTCAGCAATGTGCATCAAAGGAGGACAATACCCCAACGGGAACTCCTTATCTGCAAGGGATCTGGATCGCCATAATCACATCTAGAAAATCAAAGACTGTGAAGATCAACGACTGGTTCAAAAGACAAAAAAATAAAAAGAAAAAAAAGAAGCAAAAAACAAAGAAAAAGCCTGCTAAGTCGAACTTGGTAATAAGTCGCTTAGGAAAAATAAAAGGGCAAATGTAAAGAAAAAGCAAATTGGCAAGCCATAAAGGCGAGGATAATCACACAACATCCTCAATGAAGAACAAAGTCGTTGATCAAACTCTAAGCAAAAAGGGTGAGTGGCTATCGGGTCCAAGAAATCTCGTCCTTAACAAAGTCAAAGTTGTACGATCAAGAAACTGCAATGGTTTCTCAACCATTAATTCCCTCTGGTGAGAGATGATTGCTCATATCGGATCAACTGAACTTAGGATCGAAGAATATCATGGAGGGGGTGGGCACCGAATATTTTGAGCCTAAAAAATATTTCTTTCTAAAAACCGTGAACCAGGCCACGTTACAACCCTTAAAAGTCCTAACTGAATCAGGGTTAATTTGAAAGCTAAGATGTGACGAGAACATAGTATCCTGACTCCTAGGAGGTTTGCTAACACCTTTGAGTTGGTATCACTCAATCTTTTGTTATTCTTCTGCACAAAAATGCGATGTTTCGACATCTTTTCAAAAGCTTTTTGCTTCAAGACAAGCATAGGATTTGCAGTAGAATTATCATTTTTAGGATAAAACATTCTTTGCATATGAACAGGTGCTCAAACATCCAGTAAGCTTGCATAATGAGCATCAGATGAATACCTTGATTGTCCCAAGGGGCAGGTTGTCTGAAAATCTATTGAACGGCCTTTCAAAGAATCATCTTAATCTGGGGCATTCAAAATGGTATTATATCCTTCAGGGCTCATTAAAACTGGGGCAACTTTGTCAAGGTTGGCCAATCCTTTCAGAGACACAGGGGCATGTTGACTATTCATGTTTCACTCGGGGTTCAAAAGTGGCGTATGGGTGACAGATTGCAGATGTCTGGTTACTCATTTGATTGAAATTCCTATATCTTGAAGAATACTCTTCAATATAGGGTCCTCTCCGTTGAGTCCGCTGCTATACAGAAACGGTCTCCAAATTGGGTCTTTAGAAGTTTGTCAGGATGATTTGTTCTTCTTGATTCAAGCTTTTACTTGTTGTCTTTTGTTTTTCGCAATGAGTCGCACGCTCTCCGTTTATGCAAAACCGTCGGTTATCTTACCCGTGTTTGCATTACCTTTCCAGACGTTCGGGTATCCATACTTGGTGTGTGGTAATCCAAATGTTTGATACTCTTGAAGAATTATACCCCGCCTTTGGCCTGAGGGATATTATAGTTCTTGCAGACACTTCCTTCGATGTCATCATCTTGGTAAAGTTCGTCTGAGTTCGTCTTCGCTAGACGTTCTCTTCCCCTTTGCAAGTTCATCTTCACACAGATGTCCTTCCCCGCAAGTTCGTCTTAACTAGACGTTTTCTTTCCCTTTGCAAGTTCATCTTCTCGCAGATGTTCTTTCCTTGCGAGTTCGTCTACACCCGACGTTCTCTTTCCCTTATTAGTTCGTTTTCACATATTTGTCTTGTTCTTTCTTACGCGGGTTCGTCTTTGTCCGACGTCCTTTTCTTCTTTTTCCTACAAGTTCATCCTTGCACGGGTGTCCTTTCTCTCGAGTTCGTCCTTGACCGACGATGCTCCCTCTTATGGATTTTTCTTCCATTATCAGGTATCTCACAGCTTGGTGCCCTCACGCCATCCTCCAATGAAATTCAGTATCCCGTTTTCAGTAAGCATGGACGAGAAAACCCTGAGTGAAACTTCTGCAAAGAATCAGATGTAGCGTTTGTCATCGGCATACCATATTTGGTGAATCTCCCTAGCAGATGTTGTTATCGACAAATCATTATTGGAGAACATGGTACCAATCCCCGGTACAGGTTGACAATATTTGTCTCAGTGAAAGTCCCTAGTGGATGTTCTCCAAAGTCGCAAGTGTGTTGTATCCTGATATTCCCTATAGAGGTGTTATCTGGATTGTTGATCGGGCGTTTGATTCCCCAATAAGTCGCATATTGTTCACAGATGATCTTCCCCAGAGGGTTCTCATCTCTTGACATCCCCAGCAGTTGACATATCTTTGTCTCCCCAGCTAGAGTTGTAGTGGGTAACGGTGGAAGATCTTCTCCAGGTGTTCCTTTTATTCCCCAACGGATCTCTCTCTAGCTGACAAGCTTCCTATGACAACATCTCATCGGCAGGATTATATGGTAGATCTCGATATCTTCAAGTGGTCCTTCCAGATTTATCAGCTTGACCGTGTCCTTGGTTGATCTCCATTATTATCCCCCAGTGGAGTATCAGATTGAAGTTGGTCGTCTTGTGACCTTTTGGTCGCCGTTCACATTTCATCTTTTGAAAACATGCATCATCGCATTTGCATTACCTTTTAGAAAATTCATGCATTTTCATCGAATTATAAGTCAAGAGCAATGAATCTTCAGTCCCCAGTGGTGTTCCAATGTCTCTCTGAAATCCCAGCAAGGATAGCTTTTGGGTGTGGGGCATTTCCTTTGGTGTTAAAGCTGCCAGTTCCATCTGGTGCAACACGTTTCTTGGTGTTGAAGCTGCCAGTTCCATCTGGTGCAACACGTCTCTTGGTGTTGAAGCTGCCAGTATTCCATCTGGTGCAACACGTCTTCTTGGTGTTGAAACTGCTAGTTCCATCTGGTGCAACACGTCTTTTGGTGTTGAAACTGCCGGCTCTTACCCCGGTGCAACACGTCTTCAGCAAGCCCTACCCTTGCTTTCTTCTTTTAGCACAAGAGTTGAGTCGCTACCAATTCTTGGTCAAGGTCTGAGCATCTCTCTCTTTCCTTACGCATGATGCAAGTTGCTCTGTATTGTGTGTGAAGCCTGGTCAGCATTTCTAGTCTTCGTCTTCGTTGAAACTGCCAGCACATCCCCTGGTGCAACGATTCTCAGGACAGGTCATACTCCTGTGCCTTTTCGGGAACAAGGATCCCCTTTGTCTCCCTTCTCATAGTGTAGCGTTCTGAGTCAGTAAAGCCTACTCGGCACTTTCTAGCCTTTGCATCACTAACCCGTCTGGTAATTCCCTGGCGTAATGTGGTAGTCTAATCGGTGTATCAAGTCTTTACTTCCGTTAACGTCCATGAGAATACAATATACCATAATTGCAAGTTCCACTCACATACTTCAGAATTCTCTTTACCTGATTGATGTGACTTACTTTAGGTTCAGCTTGGTATCTTGCACACACCCCAACAACAAATGCAACGTCAGGTCTGCTGGCTGTTAAGTATAGCAAGATTCCTATCATGCTTCTATACAAGCTTTGATCAACATTTTCTCCACTTATGTCCTTGGATAACTTCAAATGTGTAGGAGCAGGAGTCCTTTTATGGTTGGCATTCTCCATTCCAAACTTCTTGACAATACTCCTTGCATACTTGCTCTGTGAAAGGAATGTTGAGTCTTCCATCTGTGTGACTTGCAGTCCAAGAAAATAATTCAACTCTCCCATGAGGCTCATTTCAAACTCAGCTTGCATTTGGTTGGCAAAATGTCTCACCATTGTGTCTGACATTCCTCCAAATACTATGTCATCAACATAAATTTGAGCCACCATGGTCTTTCCTCCTTCATTCTTGACAAAGAGGGTTTTATCCAAGGCTCCTTTCCTGTATCCTTTGTCAGTAAGGAACTTGGTCAGCCTTTCATACCAGGCCCTAGGAGCTTGCTTCAGTCCATATAGGGCTTTCCTCAACTTGTAGACATGATCAGGAAAACATGGATCCACAAATCCTTTAGGCTGTTCTACATATACTTCCTCATTCAAATAGCCATTTAGGAAAGCACTTTTCACATCCATCTGAAACAATTTGAATTTCAGAATGCAAGCAACCCCTAGTAGTAGCCTGATTGATTCCAGTCTAGCCACTGGAGCAAAAGTTTCATCATAATCACTCCCTTCAACTTGAGTGTATCCCTGAGCAACTAGTCTTGCTTTATTTCTGGTGACAACCCCTTCTGCATCAGACTTGTTCTTGTACATCCATTTTGTGCCAATGATGTTTGTTCCTTCTGGTCTAGGAACTAACTCCCACACTTCATGTTGCTTGAACTGGTTCAATTCATCTTGCATTGCTCCAATCCAGTATTCATCAGTTAGAGCCTCTTTGACATTCTTTGGCTTAATTTTTGACACAAGGCAAGAGTTTGAGACAATTTCTCTGGATCTTGTAATGACACCACTGGTTGGATCTCCAATGATGAGTTCCTTTGGATGATCTTTCTGAATTCTGATGGAAGAATATTTGTTAGCCTCCTCTGGTTAAGACTTTGGTGAAGTAGGAATAGGTACATCATCCTTATCAGACACTTGTGGTGATGTCTCAAACCATGTCTCAACATCACATGAGACATTATTTTCCTGATGGTGATCATCAACTATGACATTAATAGACTCCATCATAACTTTAGTTTTGGAGTTGAATACTCTATATGCTCTGCTGTTTGTAGAGTATCCCAGAAAAATGCCTTCATCACTCTTAGAGTCCATCTTTCTCCTTTGATCACGATCTGTTAGAATATAACATTTGCTACCAAACACATGGAAATATTTCACAGTAGGTTTTCTTCCCTTCCATATTTCATACAGGGTGGAGGATGTTCCCTTTCTTAAGGTGACCCTGTTGTGAACATAGCAAGCTGTATTCATAGCTTCAGCCCAAAAATGAATAGGGAGTTTCTTAGCATGAATCATTGCTCTGGAAGATTTCTGTATAGTCCTATTCTTCCTTTCCACAACCCCATTTTGTTGAGGTGTTATAGGAGACGAAAACTCAGGATTGATTCCTTCTGAGGAACATAATTCATCAAACTTGCTGTTCTCAAATTCCTTTCCATGATCACTTCTTATTCTGACAATGCAGCCTTCCTTCTCTCTTTGAAGTCTTTTGCATAACTCTTTAAAAACATCAAACACATCAGATTTTTATTTGATGAAGTTTATCAAGGTAAATCTGGAGAAATCATCCACAACAACATAGTCATATCTTTTTCCACCAAGACTCTCAACCTACATAGGCCCGATTAAATCCATGTGTAGCAGCTCCAACACTTTAGAAGTGGTCAGATGTCTAGACATTGGGTGTGACATTCTGGTTTGCTTTCCAACTTGACACTCACCACAGACTCTCCCTTCATCAATATGGAGTCTTGGTATCCCTCTGATAGCCTCCATAGAAATGATCTTTTTCATTCCTCTGAGATGCAGATGACCAAGTTTTTGGTGCCACAATTTTACCTCCTTTTCATCTTTGTCTGTAGGACACACAGAAGACAGGTTGGTGTTCTCAGATTCCCACATGTAGCAGTTGTCCTTTGATCTGACTCCTCTCATAACCACTTCTTGTTTATCATTGATTACAAGACATTCAGACATAGTGAAGTTGACTTTGAATCCCATATCACATAGCTGACTTATGCTTATGAGATTAGCAGTCAAACCTTTTACCAACAACACTCCATTTAAGTTTGGAACACCAGAACAGTCCAAGTTTCCAACACCTTTGATTTCTCCTTTAGCTCCATCCCCAAAGGTAACAAAACTGGTAGAATGAGGTTTGACATTATTCAGTAGATTTTTGATTCCAGTCATATGCTTGGAACACCCACTGTCAAAGTACCAATCTTCCTTGGCAGACACTCTAAGGGAAGTGTGAGCTATCAATGCTGCAGTCCTCTTCTTCCACTGTTGAGTGTAGGGAACCTTGCTGTTCTTAGGCTTGACATAAGGAGTCTGATTAGGGTATCCATATAGTCTATAGCAGAAGGGTTTTATGTGTCCAAACCTTCCACAATGGTGACATCTCCATCTTTGAAACTTTTTATTCATGTTTCTCTGATCTTGATGTTGACCCCAATGTTGTGACATCTGCTTTGACATTGGCTTATTAGGTCTGTTTTTCTTCTTGTTATCAGCAAATTTCTTTGCAGCCACATACCCTGATCCAGACACATTTCCTGTTTTATGTTGTGACATCTGCTTTGACATTGGCTTATTAGGTCTGTTTTTCTTCTTGTTATCAGCAAATTTCTTTGCAGCCACATACCCTGATCCAGACACATTTCCTGTTTTATGTTGTGACATCTGCTTTGACCTTGGTTTCCCATGCCTCTTCTTCTTCTTGTCACTAACAGGTTTCTTTTCAGCCACATATCCTAGACCATGCTTATTTCCTGCATTTTGTCCAAGCTGGAGGATTTCTTCCAACTTATCAGTCCTAGTAGTCAGCATCTTGACAGATTTAGTCATCTGATCAAGCTTGGAATTCAACACTATAATTTCACTGTTGAGATGACTTATAGTGACTGTATTTTCCTTCTTCTCAGCTTCCAGCTTCACATTTTCTGCCTCCAACTTCTCAATCAGCTTTTTCTGCTTTTCATTCTACTGGCATACTTCACCACTTCTGATACACAGCTTCTTATAAGTATCAGCAAGTTCTTCAAAGGTCACTTCCTCATCACTAGAGTCATTATCAGAATTACAAATTCCAGAAAGTGCAGTGACAAGTTTCGCTGATACCTCTTCAGAGTCACTACTTGAATCACCATCAGACCAAGTGACAGTCATTCCTTTCCTTTGTTTCTTAAGAAAGGTAGGACATTCAGCTCTAATATGCCCATATCCTTCACATCCATGACCTGGATTCCTGCTTTGACTTCCTTTTCCTCGACTTGGATCTTCTGCTGGAGTCATAAGATCTGCTAATGTCAGATGCAATGTCCTTGACATTGGACCTTGACTTTGGATCAATTCTCTTGATGAGTCTGTTGAACTGCCTTCCAAGCATAGCTATTGCTTGGATATCTTCATTCATCATCTTCCTTGCATCCCTCTTCAGAGTTGGATACAAGTGCTATGCTCTTGTTCTTCTTGTCAACAGTTTCACTGATTCCCATCTCAAAAGTCTGGAGAGATCCAACGAGTTCCTCCACCTTCAGAATGCTGATGTCTTGAGCTTCCTATAGCAGTCACTTTCATTGCAAACCTGTTAGGCAATGATCTGAGAATCTTTCTCACCAGCTTTTCTTCTGACATCTTTTCACCAAGTGCTCCTGAGGTATTGGCAATCTCCAAGATATTCATGTGAAACTCATGAATAGTCTCATCTTCAAATTCTCAAATTTGGTAGTGAGCATCTGAAGTCTTGACATCTTCACCTTGGATGTCCCCTCATGAGTAGTTTTGAGAGTGTCCCTAACATCCTTGGCCAGCTCACATTGATGAACTAGTCTGAAGATATTTCTGTCAATTCCATTGAATAAGGCATTCAAAGCTTTAGAGTTCCCCAGTGCTAGCTCCTCTTCTTCTTTGTTCCATTCTTCCTCAGGTTTCAAGACAGTAGTTCCATCTTTCTCAAGCTTGGTGGGATGTTTCCATCCTTTGTCAGCAGCTCTCCAAGCTTTAATATCCAGTGACCTCAAAAAGGCAACCATACGAGGTTTCCAGTAATCATAATTAGATCCATCCAGTATAGGTGGTCTACCTCCAAATCCTCCTTCCTTATCCATTACGCCAGAAACTATTATCCCTAGATCTCACCCAGAAATAACAGGCAGGGTGCCTGCTCTGATGCCAATTGAAATTCCTGGCAACAGATACGTGATGTCACAGAGAATGTTATGACACAGTATCTGACACTTTGTTCACGATACACACAATAAATTCAAACAGCAGTAAAGAACTCAATAAATTGTTTACCCAGTTCAGTGTGTAACTACACCTACATCTGGGGGCTACCAAGCCAGGGAGGAAATTCACTATTAGTATAATTAATTCAGGAATAAACCAACCAGTTTATCTCCTTCACTTAAAACCTACCCAATGCAACTTCAATCTAAGTCCTACTTAGACCTGAGTTCCTACTCACTCCCCCTCAATCACAGCAGTGATATCTGTCATACCCCAATTTTTGACCTAAGATACCACCTTACATTCGCATCATTGCATAACGAACAGTTCAGACAGCACTAATCGGGTGTAGCAGTCACAGGTCAAAATTAGGGTTTCATCAGATTTTCATCTGATTCAAGAGACAATCAATTAGGGTTTGAGTTTTTCTCACCTCATTTGATCTATCTTGATCAAATCATCAGCCTCTGATCATCAGATACTCATTTCTCACACAGATCAATCAAGGATCGACCAATTAGGATTTTGATCGGGCATGAGTTTTCTCTGACTTTTTGAGCAAGAAATGACTTTTTTGGATAGAGATTGGTCATTATATCTTAGATACAACATCTTGACCTAATTTCTGGATTCAAAACACCACAGAAGTTCACAGACTTTATCAGTCAATTTCTGAAACATCTGATGAATTTTCATCTACACAGAAAAGTCAAACTTTGACTTTTGGTCAAAATTTTCAAAACAAAACTTTTTCCATCATCAAAATACTTCAAATGATCCATCATGATCATAAAAAATCAAAGAATTCTGAAAAGTCAACAAAAAGTCAAAAGTTTTCATACTTAGAAAATTTTCTAAGTGTTGAAATTTCTTATTTTTTCCAAACTTCATGTCATTTTTTCACCTAGTTCCAATTTGAATTTGAAAACACTCAAAACATGAAAGTTGTAGCTTGTGAAACAAGCTTTCCAAAATGTCCAAGAACTCTAAAATCCATGGAGTCTAGCCATACTTTTGAAATTGAAACATAAGGCTCCATGAAACTTGATTTTCAAAATTCAAAACTTCAAGTTATAGGTCATTTTGTGGTTTCTTCATTTAGAAGCAATCTAACCTTGCCAAATGGATGATTGAACTGATAAATATCAGTTAGAGGTAATAATTGAGAGGATTGGATCAAATTGTAAAAATGAGCACATGGTGAAAAAAGGAAGTTTCCTTTTTTGGCAAATACCATTCTTGCCCTCTAAGTTATCCTTGATTTTCCAAAAGCTTGTACCTCATTGCCTAACATTTCAGAACTTGTTGCCTATAAATAGCTCACAAATTCAAGTCCAAAATCACACCAAAGCATCACAAATTCATGCTTTCTCTCCACTTTCTCAAAATTTACAAAACATAGTGCAAATTGGAGAATTCTTGCATTTTTGAAAAACAGTTGAAAACATGTTAAAATTTGGTGTCTAACATGTTTCAATATCACTATCAAACTTGTTCAAAACTTAAAATCAACATAAACTAGGCTAGAAATCAGAATTGCATTTCATGTTTTTTCCAAACTTCCAAAACTGCCTAAGAGCTCGAATTCATGGTTTTAATGGAACAAGTTATGATCTAATCATCCTAACACCTTCCATGTATCCCATAGACATGATCCAGACCTTTAGCAACAAGCTGTAACTGCTTTAACCTCGATTTCCAGTTTGCATTTTGAGCTTGTGCAGGTCGACTTGGTCAGAGCAATCCAAGCTATCTCATGAAGTGCAGACCACTCATACACCATTCCTAGAGGCCGCTGGTGCTTGAACAATCATCAAACAGCAACTGGAAGCATCAAAATCCAGAATTCGATTCTCACTTTCACAGGTAAGAACACGAAATCCATTCTCATAATTCTTTGATTCTTTTTGAAAAAGCTCTTGGCCAATCTCTTTCTGCACCTAACACGATCAATAACCCTCAATAAAATCAAGGAATCATCACTCATACATAATTTAATTTGATTTCTCAGTTTTAGGGTTCATAGTGTTTCCCAGAAATTCAATCATGCTAGGCTTAATATAAATGCAATTAACAGTCATATTCATGTTCGTGATGAAAAATCGAGCAAGTTTGGTTTTTATTTCATTCAATTTTATGGAGAAACGAAGATTGTAGCATGAGTTGAAGAATCTGGGAATCAAAACACGAAGAACACAGTTCGCGCGTGTTCTTGAGTTTAAATGTTTGAATTTTCCAATCTTTTTCTAACACGTGTTGTTGTCCACTAATACCCCAGCGTGTTTGGCTCAGTGGTAGCCTCCTTGCTCTTAGTCTTCTTTGACATGTGTCCCACCCTTTGGTCATGGGTTCGATCCCTCTCAAGACCATTCTTTTTTTCAAACTTTCTAATTTTTCATGTTTTTTTACAAAACTTTCACAAATTTTTTGACCAATCAAAACTTCTCATTTTGAGATGATTTTTTAAACACTTGTCAATAAATATATCTATTTTATGATAGTGCAAAAATTTTCAGAAAAAACTTTCATCTGATTAAATTTAATCGAGCCGCGAAAACGACGTCCTGAACACTTTTTCTAACCTCCTTTTAAGGTGAAATTTTCAAGTTTTTGACTTCCGATTTTTTTCAAAACTTTTCATAAGTGAACCTCACATTTAAAAACACTTTTCAAAATCATTTTCAAAACATTTCATCAAAGCTTACATCTTTTTACCACAATCGATCCGATTTAAACGATAAAATCAAATTCGTTCTTTCTCGAATTTCTCAATCGATCATGGGCCACCCTTATGGTGTAAGTCCCAATCCTTTATGTACATATTTAGTTTTACTTGTACATACTCAAATCATCATTGTCAATATTCAAACATAAACAAATTTCGTTCGTTTGTTTTCATTCGTTTGTTTATACACCGACACCATTGGTATTGAAAGGAGCATTATTCCCTGTGAAACTGCTTTCAAACCAATGGGCCTCCCTCACGGTGTAAGTCCCATAACATTCTTTTATGTACATAATATTTCTTTGTACATATCAAAAAACTCTTCAAACACATACAAATTTTCATCTGTACATAACACAGATACTTTTTATACTCAAGTAGACAAACTTCGATCGTTTGTTTTTTCATTTCACTTGTGTATACACAAATCAACATTCTTTATGTACATATATCTTTTCCTTGTACATATCAATTTCTTTTCATACAAAACTTTTATCTCTACATAATACAGATCCCTTTTACAGATAAACTTTGATCAGTCGTTTCTGTTTCATCTATATATTCAATTGAATACCATTGGTATTGAAAGGAGCATTATTCCCTGTGAAACTGCTTTCAAGCCAATGGGCCTCCCTTATGGTGTAAGTCCCAACCCTCCTATGTACATCCATCTTTGTCTGTACATAGATACTCGTTCGTGTACATATTCATTTCCTTGTACACAGTTCAAGCTTGTAAATAATCAAGTTACGCTCGTTTTAAACGTTCGTTTCACAGACACTTGTTTATATTTCATAAACTCTTGTAAATAAACATCATGCATTGTTTATATTTCCTTCATAAACTCCTGTGAATACATATCACACACACACTTGTTTATACAACTGTCTAATTATAACATAACAATTAGACTAATCAATAGGTTCCCCACAGTATAGCCTCCGCTTGGGCTTCATACAAGACAATTCATCACCAGCATGAGTTAGCCTCCGCTTGGGCTTCATACAAGACAACTCATCCCCAGTTGAGTTTAGCCTTCTCTTGGGCTTCATACAAGATAACTCTCCCCACAGAGTTAGCCTCCGCTTAGGCTTCATATAAGACAAACACTCCCCTGTTGAGTCAGCCTCCTCTTGGGCTTCGTTCAAAAGAACTCCTCATTGAGTTTAGCCTTCTCTTGGGCATCATACAATGAAAGAGACAGGAAATCTCTTACCAGCCTCCTATTGGGCTTCCAATACAAAGAATCACCCGCGTTAAGATAGAACCCTGAAAGGATGGTTTTCCAGTGAAATCACTTTCAAATCCCCAGAGAGTAAAATTTCCCGGTGAAATTGCTCTTATTCAAAAAAGGATGGTTTCTCGGTGAAATCCCTTTTAACACAAAGCCAGCCATACCCTATAGCTTCCTCTTGAGCTTCATACAAGGACCCTCGATGACCCTCGAAATGCCTCCTCTTGGGCTAACAGTATAAGGACCCATGGGCTTCTTAAAAGCATCCCTTTAAATCCAATCAATTTCTCCTTGAGATTTAGACATCTATCATCTCTATGGAAGAAGTAACTTATCTATTACATCACATACAGTCAAAACTTTTCAAAAACTTTTCAAACTCTTTTCAAACAAAAACATCTCTTAACAGTAAGTGGTAACGCTTGTATACTCAAGCAAAACACCCAATGCTTACAGTTAAAAGATTCAATCATCTTTTTTCAAACATCTTTCTTAAACATGTAAGTGGTAACGCTTGTACACTCAAGCAAAACACCTAATACTTACGATGAAAGATTTCAAACAGTCAAACTTTTCAAAAATGTATGTGATGAAATAGATTAGATACATTTTTCATTAAGATGACATTTGTCTGTCTCTTACTAACATCCCGTTGCTTTCCACTAGCATAAGTGGGAACTACGATTGCTCTGACTTTCTCAACATCCTTTTGAGAATACGTAGGCACAAGGTCTCATCCTTGCCGAGCAAATATCTTTCTCTCTCAGACCAACAAACCATAGAACCCTGTAGATCCGAGCTACAAATGCTCTGATTCCCACTAGGGGATATGTATGCAGAAGATCCACAGATCTTTGCGAGCACAATAATAACAAACACTAGAATCCCACATAATCTGTCTTTCTTAAAAATTCCAAAGGAGATACTTTCCCAATCATAGAAATAGCAATTAAAACACACAAACATATCAAATATATTCATATATAAAGCTATAGATAACTATATATATTTAGGGTGCTCCATCTATTCCCTTTATATAACAATCCCCCTTACTCAGAATCTCCCCAATGCGTTGCGTCTAGTTTGCTCTAGTCGTTACGCATACTAATATCAATTGAGGGTATTTAAGCTTTCCCCTTTTTCATAATCATTAAATCATCTTTCTTGTGTTGAAAATAATAAAGCTTGATGCTCGCGACATCTTTATAAACAAATCAAAAGATTAAATCGTTTCGAGCCAGAGAATCCGAACTCACGTTCGCATCCTCTAGCACATCACCTTTTAACGCGAACAATATCAACCTATTGATTAATTGAATTGTGAAGACACACTTCAATAAACTATCCTGATTTTGCTTCAAAGCTTTAATCAAGAGACAAAACACTCGTGCTTCAAAGCTTTGAGTGATAAACAACCCTTACAACCAAATCCTAGTCCAAGGCACTTATCAATTGATAATTGCTTGGCTCACAAGAGAAACTAGAATTACACAAATAACAACCTGCTAAAATCTTCAATACAGTTCAAGAGGCGCAGCAGCAAAGTAAGGGTTCTATTCCTATTATAGAAGCAGTCCTGAAACTTCAGTTTTGGGCTTCCATAAAGATAGCTAGGGTTCACTTAATTAATCCTAAAAACTTGGTCTTATCAACAATCAATTTAGGTTTAACTAAGATTAACCTAACAGCCACGTGAGCATGCAATCTAATAACAGAAAGACAAAATAAAGCAGCTCAACAAACTTCCTGAAAAATCTCAGGAAAAACTGATTCTGCAGAACAGAATGTCACACTGAATGTCATAACATTTGTTATGACAACAGTATATTTTCTGCAGAATTCCAGCACAGCATTTAGCTTCCAGTTCTGAGCTGTACTTTAAACATCCTTGCCAAGTAGGATTTATCTTCAATCTCTGAATGTCATGACATTTATCAAGACATTGCTATAGTCTAGTTTTACCAAAAAGTAATGCCAACTTAAAACACTAACAAACTCCCCCTTTGGCACATTTTTTGCTAAAACAACTTAAGTCATCAGAGTACCTATGCAGCAGAAAAAAAAAACTAGTTCTAATCTATCCTAAGCTTAAAGAAACCAGAATCTAGAGAGAAGATAAGTTCTACCCATACAAATTTCCCAAATTCCCACAATTGTCCACCTATAAATCTCCATACAGTTTCCCCAATTGTCACACAGTACTTCTCCCCCTTTTTAGCCACAAAGGGGCCAAAGGAACTAATACAAGTACCCCAACATTCATCAAATATTATAGAAAGTACCAGCAAAATGAAGTTTACAACTCTGTCAACAAAAATTACAATCATCCAAAACAAAATAGGGAAAAATGCAGAGCAATGTTAATAATAAAACTACAAATGACAAGAAACACCACAACAACAGGCTATCAGATCAGGTGCTCTCATCTCCTGAAGAAGCACTGTGAACATTATCATTTTGAGAAACACCATCAGCAACATTACCAGCTAACCCTTCAGCCTCAATCTTAAAAACAGAGTCTTGATCAGATTTTGGAGGTTCAGGTACCTTCCTCTTCTTATCAATTGGTGTCCTCTTGGGTCTAGAACCACCACCAACATTTTTTACTCTACACTTCTTTGTAGAGAGTCCAGCCTTGGTCTTCTTCTCAGCCTCAGAGACATTGTCACCAAACTTTTCTTTGACAGGGGAATCAACTGGAGTTTCAGTATCAGGATCCACAGGGGATTTCTTAACATGACCATCAGATGTCTTGACATTCTCAGTGACATCGGGATCAGCTACTAAACTAGGGCTAGCAGACTTTTGGTTTAGAGGGACAGAAACCCCAGGTACAGAGTGGTTTTCGTTTAGGATCCTGGTGACTATCCTAGCAATGGCTTCTTGCACATACCTAGAACCTTCTCTATTTGCTATTTCTGGGGGTACAGATGAGGATGGTTCAGAGGTCTTACTAGAGAGTGAAGTTAGTGACCTTCGTGCATTCTTTGTGTGCAGTTTCTTGGCTTTCTCAGTGTCAGTGGCCATTGTACGCTGAGGAGAGGCCTTCACAGGTTCAACATTCATGGCTTCACCGCTTGCCCTAATCTCAGCCATGGTAGGAGATGAACAACCAGAATCTTGGGATGAAGAAGAGGATGAAGACATATTTTGCTGAGATATTTTGAGAAAATGAGAACAAGCCTGACAGAGAGGTTGAGAGTATCTTTTGGGTGAAGAGAATATGATACTTTCAAATGAAGAGACTATTATATGAAGGAGTCTCTTCCTATTCTTGAATCTTTTAAAAATAAGAGGAAAATAATTAAATGACCTACTTATAATTAATTGAGATAAAAGGTCTCTTCCATTCCTTGTTGTAAGCAATCTTAATTTTTACAATTCTTCATATTGACAAATACCCAGTTTGCTCCTTAAATTTTCAAACTGACTAGCATCAAGAGCTTTAGTAAAAATGTAAGCCAGTTGAAGTTCAGTGGCTACATGTTCCAATTTAATCAATTTCTCTTCCACAAGGTCTCTGATGAAGTGATGTCTAATGTCGATGTGCTTAGTCCTACTGTGTTGTATAGGATTCTTTGAAATATTAATAGCACTCAGGTTGTCACAGTTCAATGTCATGACATCCTGTGTGACATTGTACTCAGTCAGCATCTGTTTCATCCAGACCATCTGAGAGCAACTGCTACCAGCTGCTATATATTCAGCTTCAGCAGTGGACAAGAATACACATTTTTGCTTCTTGCTGAACCAAGAAACAAGATTATTTTCCAAGAAGAAACATCCACCAGAAGTGCTTTTTCTATCATCAGCACTACTAGCCCAATCAGCACCACAATAACCAGACAGAATTGGTTCACATCCATGAGAATACAATATACCATAATTGCCAGTTCCACTCACATACTTCAGAATTCTCTTTACCTGATTGATGTGACTTACTTTAGGTTCAGCTTGGTATCTTGCACACACCGCAACAACAAATGCAATGTCAGGTCTGCTGGCTGTTAAGTATAGCAAGCTTCCTATCATGCTTCTATACAAGCTTTGATCAACATTTTCTCCACTTATGTCCTTGGATAACTTCAAATGTGTAGGAGCAGGAGTCCTTTTATGGCTGGCATTCTCCATTCCAAACTTCTTGACAATACTCCTTGCATACTTGCTCTGTGAAAGGAATGTTGATTCTTCCATCTGTGTGACTTGCAGTCCAAGAAAATAAGTCAACTCTCCCATGAGGCTCATTTCAAACTCAGCTTGCATTTGGTTGACAAAATGTCTCACCATTGTGTCTGACATTCCTCCAAATATTATGTCATCAACATAAATTTGAGCCACCATGATCTTTCCTCCTTCATTCTTGACAAAGAGGGTTTTATCCAAGGCTCCTTTCCTATATCCTTTGTCAGTAAGGAACTTGGTCAGCCTTTCATACCAGGCCCTAGGAGCTTGCTTCAGTCCATATAGGGCTTTCCTCAACTTGTAGACATGATCAGGAAAACTTGGATCCACAAATCCTTTAGGCTGTTCTACATATACTTCCTCTTTCAAATAGCCATTTAGGAAAGCACTTTTCACATCCATCTGAAACAATTTGAATTTCAGAATGCAAGCAACCCCTAGTAGTAGCCTGATTGATTCCAGTCTAGCCACTAGAGCAAAAGTTTCATCATAATCACTCCCTTCAACTTGAGTGTATCCCTGAGCAACTAATCTTGCTTTATTTCTGGTGACAACCCCTTCTGCATCAGACTTGTTCTTGTACATCCATTTTGTGCCAATGATGTTTGTTCCTTCTGGTCTAGGAACTAACTCTCACACTTCATGTTGCTTGAACTGGTTCAATTCATCTTGCATTGCTCCAATCCAGTATTCATCAGTTAGAGCCTCTTTGACATTCTTTGGCTTAATTTTTGACACAAAGCAAGAGTTTGAGACAATTTCTCTGGATCTTGTAATGACACCACTGGTTGGATCTCCAATGATGAGTTCCTTTGGATGATCTTTCTGAATTCTGATGGAAGAATCTTTGTTAGCCTCCTCTGGTTAAGACTTTGGTGAAGTAGGAATAAGTACATCATCCTTATCAGACACTTGTGGTGATGTCTCAAACCATGTCTCAACATCACATGAGAAATTATTTTCCTGATGGTGATCATCAACTATGACATTAATAGGCTCCATCATAACTTTAGTTCTGGAGTTGAATACTCTATATGCTCTGCTATTTGTAGAGTATCCCAGAAAAATGCCTTCATCCCTCTTAGAGTCCATCTTTCTCCTTTGATCACGATCTGTCAGAATATAACATTTGCTACCAAACACATGGAAATATTTCACAGTAGGTTTTCTTCCCTTCCATATTTCATACAGGGTGGAGGATGTTCCCTTTCTTAAGGTGTCCCTGTTGTGAACATAGCAAGCTGTATTCATAGCTTCAGCCCAAAAATGAATAGGGAGTTTCTTAGCATGAATCATTGCTCTGGAAGATTTCTGTATAGTCGTATTCTTCCTTTTCACAACCCCATTTTGTTGAGGTGTTATAGGAGAAGAAAACTCATGATTGATTCCTTCTGAGGAACATAATTCATCAAACTTGCTGTTCTCAAATTCCTTTCCATGATCACTTCTTATTCTGATAATGCAGCCTTCCTTCTCTCTTTGAAGTCTTTTGCATAACTCTTTAAAAACATCAAACACATCAGATTTTTCTTTGATGAAGTTTATCCAGGTAAATCTGGAGAAATCATCCACAACAACATATGCATATCTTTTTCCACCAAGACTCTCAACCTGCATAGGCCCGATTAAATCCATGTGTAGCAGCTCCAGCACTTTAGAAGTGGTCAGATGTCTAGACATTGGGTGTGACATTCTGGTTTGCTTTCCAACTTGACACTCACCACAGACTCTCCCTTCATCAATATGGAGTCTTGGTATCCCTCTGATAGCCTCCATAGAAATGATCTTTTTCATTCCTCTGAGATGCAGATGACCAAGTTTTTGGTGCCACAATTTTACCTCCTTTTCATATATGTCTGTAGGACACACAGAAGACAGGTTGGTGTTCTCAGATTCCCACATGTAGCAGTTGTCCTTTGATCTGACTCCTCTCATAACCACTTCTTGTTTATCATTGATTACAAGACATTCAGACATAGTGAAGTTGACTTTGAATCCCATATCACATAGCTGACTTATGCTTATGAGATTAGCAGTCAAACCTTTTACCAACAACACTCCATTTAAGTTTGGAACACCAGAACAGTCCAAGTTTCCAACACCTTTGATTTCTCCTTTAGCTCCATCCCCAAAGGTAACAAAACTGGTAGAATGAGGTTTGACATTATTCAGTAGATTTTTTATTCCAGTCATATGCTTGGAACACCCACTGTCAAAGTACCAATATTCCTTGGCAGACACTCTAAGGGTAGTCTGAGCTATCAATGCTGCAGTCCTCTTCTTCCACTGTTGAGTGTAGGGAACCTTGCTGTTCTTAGGCTTGACATAAGGAGTCTGATTAGGGTATCCATATAGTCTATAGCATAAGGGTTTTATGTGTCCAAACCTTCCACAATGGTGAAATCTCCATCTTTGAAACTTTTTATTCATGTTTCTCTGATCTTGATGTTGACCCCAATGTTGTGACATCTGCTTTGACATTGGCTTATAAGGTCTGTTTTTCTTCTTGTTATTAGCAAATTTCTTTGCAGCCACATACCCTGATCCAGACACATTTCCTGTTTTATGTTGTGACATCTGCTTTGACATTGGCTTATTAGGTCTGTTTTTCTTCTTGTTATCAGCAAATTTCTTTGCAGCCACATACCCTGATCCAGACACATTTCCTGTTTTATGTTGTGACATCTTCTTTGACCTTGGTTTCCCATGCCTCCTCTTCTTCTTGTCACTAACAGGTTTCTTTTCAGCCACATATCCTAGACCATGCTTATTTCCTGCATTTTGTCCAAGCTGGAGGATTTCTTCCAACTTATCAGTCCCAGTAGTCAGCATCTTGACAGATTTAGTCATCTGATCAAGCTTGGAATTCAACACTATAATTTCACTGTTGAGATGACTTATAGTGACTGTATTTTCCTTCTTCTCAGCTTCCAGCTTCACATTTTCTGCCTCCAACTTCTCAATCAGCTTTTTCTGCTTTTCATTCTGCTGGCATACTTCACCACTTCTAATACACAACTTCTTATAAGTATCAGCAAGTTCTTCAAAGGTCACTTCCTCATCACTAGAGTCATTATCAGAATTACAAATTCCAGAAAGTGCAGTGACAAGTTTCGCTGATACCTCTTCAGAGTCACTACTTGAATCACCATCAGACCAAGTGACAGTCATTCCTTTCCTTTGTTTCTTAAGAAAGGTAGGACATTCAGCTCTAATATGCCCATATCCTTCACATCCATGACACTGGATTCCACTGCTTTGACTTCCTTTTTCCTCTGACTTGGATCTTCTGCTGGAGTCATAAGATCTGCTAATGTCAGATGCAATGTCCTTGACATTGGACCTTGACTTTGGATCAATTCTCTTGATGAGTCTGTTGAACTGCCTTCCAAGCATAGCTATTGCTTCAGATATCTTCTGTTCATCATCTTCCTTGCATCCCTCTTCAGAGTTGGATACAAGTGCTATGCTCTTGTTCTTCTTGTCAACAGTTTCACTTATTCCCATCTCAAAAGTCTGGAGAGATCCAACGAGTTCCTCCACCTTCAGAATGCTGATGTCCTGAGCTTTCTCTATAGCAGTCACTTTCATTGCAAACCTGTTAGGCAATGATCTGAGAATCTTTCTCACCAGCTTTTCTTCTGACATCTTTTCACCAAGTGCTCCTGAGGTATTGCCAATCTCCAAGATATTCATGTGAAACTCATGAATAGTCTCATCTTCTTTCATCTTCAAATTCTCAAATTTGGTAGTGAGCATCTGAAGTCTTGACATCTTCACCTTGGATGTCCCCTCATGAGTAGTTTTGAGAGTGTCCCAAACATCCTTGGCCAGCTCACATTGATGAACTAGTCTGAAGATATTTCTATCAATTCCATTGAATAAGGCATTCAAAGCTTTAGAGTTCCCCAGTGCTAGCTCCTCTTCTTCTTTGTTCCATTCTTCCTCAGGTTTCAAGACAGTAGTTCCATCTTTCTCAAGCTTGGTGGGATGTTTCCATCCTTTGTCAGCAGCTCTCCAAGCTTTAATATCCAGTGACCTCAAAAAGGCAACCATACGAGGTTTCGGTAATCATAATTAGATCCATCCATAGGTGGTCTACCTCCAAATCCTCCATCCTTATCCATTACGCCGAAACTATTATCCCTAGATCTCACCGAAATAGCAGGCGGGGTGCCTCTCGATGCCAATTGAAATTCCGGCAGCGGATCGTCATGTCACGAGAATGTTATGACACGATTCGACACTTTGTTCACGATACACACAATAAATTCAAACAGCGTAAAGAACACAATAAATTGTTTACCCGTTCGTGTAACTACACCTACATTTGGGGCTACCAAGCCGGGAGGAAATTCACTATTAGTATAATTAATTCGGGAATAAACCAACGGTTTATCTCCTTCACTTAAAACCTACCCAATGCAACTTCAATCTAAGTCCTACTTAGACGATTTCCTACTCACCCCCTCAATCACGGTGATATCAACCTATTGATTAATTGAATTGTGAAGACACACTTCAATAAACTATCCTGATTTTGCTTCAAAGCTTTAATCAAGAGACAAAACACTCGTGCTTCAAAGCTTTGAGTGATAAACAACCCTTACAACCAAATCCTAGTCCAAGGCACTTATCAATTGATAATTGCTTGGCTCACAAGAAAACTAGAATTACACAAATAACAACCGCTAAAATCTTCAATACAGTTCAAGAGCGAAAGTAAGGGTTCTATTCCTATTATAGAAGCGTCCGAAACTTTTTGGGCTTCCATAAAGATAGCTAGGGTTCACTTAATTAATCCTAAAAACTTGGTCTTATCAACAACCAATTTAGGTTTAACTAAGATTAACCTAACAGCCACGTGAGCATGCAATCTAATAACAGAAAGACATAATAAAGCAGCTCAACAAACTTCGAAAATCTCGGAAAAGCAGTTCTGAGCAGAATGTCTGCTGAATGTCATAACATCATTATGACATCGATATATTTTCTAAATTCCAAACATCATTTAGCTTCCAGTTCTGAGCTGTACTTTAAACATCCTTGCCAAGTAGGATTTATCTTCAATCTCTGAATGTCATGACATTTATCAAGACATTGCTATAGTCTAGTTTTACCAAAAAGTAATGTCAACTTAAAACACTAACAAACTCCCCCTTTGGCACATTTTTGGCTAAAACAACTTAAGTCATCAGAGTACATATGCAGCAGAAGAAAAAAAACTAGTTCTAATCTATCCTAAGCTTAAAGAAACCAGAACCTAGAGAGAAGATAAATTCTACCCATACAAATTTCCCAAATTCCCACAATTGTCCACCTATAAATCTCCATACAATTTCCCCAATTGTCACACAATACTTCTCCCCCTTTTTAGCCACAAAGGGGCCAAAGGAACTAATACAAGTACCCCAACATTCATCAAATATTATAGAAAGTACCAGCAAAATGAAGTTTACAACTCTGTCAACAAAAATTACAATCATCCAAAATAAAATAGGGAAAAATGCAGAACAATGTTAACAATAAAACAACAAATGACAAGAAACACCACAACAACAGGCTATCAGATCAGGTGCTCTCATCTCCTGAAGAAGCACTGTGAACATTATCATTTTGAGAAACACCATCAGCAACATTACCAGCTAACCCTTCAGCCTCAATCTTAAAAACAGAGTCTTGATCAGATTTTGAAGGTTCAGGTACCTTCCTCTTCTTATCAATTGGTGTCCTCTTGGGTCTAGAACCACCACCAACATTTTTTACTCTACACTTCTTTGTAGAGAGTCCAGCCTTGGTCTTCTTCTCAGCCTCAGAGACATTGTCACCAAACTTTTCTTTGACAGGGGAATCAACTGGAGTTTCAGTATCAGGATCCACAGGGGTTTTCTTAACATGACCATCAGATGTCTTGACATTCTCAGTGACATCGGGATCAGCTGCTAAACTAGGGCTAGCAGACTTTTGGTTTAGAGGGACAGAAACCCCAGGTACAGAGTGGTTTTCGTTTAGGATCCTGGTGACTATCCTAGCAATGGCTTCTTGCACATACCTAGAACCTTCTCTATTTGCTATTTCTGGGGGTACAGATGAGGATGGTTCAGAGGTCTTACTAGAGAGTGAAGTTAGTGACCTTCGTGCATTCTTTGTGTGCAGTTTCTTGGCTTTCTCAGTGTTAGTGGCCATTGTACGTTGAGGAGAGGCCTTCACAGGTTCAACATTCATGGCTTCACCGCTTGCCCTAATCTCAGCCATGGTAGGAGATGAACAACCAGAATCTTGGGATGAAGAAGAGGATGAAGACATATTTTGCTGAGATATTTTGAGAAAATGAGAAAAAGACTGACAGAGAGGTTGAGAGTATCTTTTGGGTGAAGAGAATATGATACTTTCAAATGAAGAGACTATTATATGAAGGAGTCTCTTCCTATTCTTGAATCTTTTAAAAATAAGAGGAAAATAATTAAATGACCCACTTAAAATTAATTGAGATAAAAGGTCTATTCCATTCCTTGTTGTAAGCAATCTTAATTGCTACAATTCTTCATATTGACAAATACCCAAGGTGCTCCTTAAATTTTCAAACTGACTAGCATCAAGAGCTTTAGTAAAAATGTAAGCCAGTTGAAGTTCAGTGGCTACATGTTCCAATTTAATCAATTTCTCTTCCACAAGGTCTCTGATGAAGTGATGTCTAATGTCGATGTGCTTAGTCCTACTGTGTTGTATAGGATTCTTTGAAATATTAATAGCTCTCAGGTTGTCATAGTTCAATGTCATGACATCCTGTGTGACATTATACTCAGTCAGCATCTGTTTCATCCAGACCATCTGAGAGCAACTGCTACCAGCTACTATATATTCAGCTTCAACAGTGGACAAGGATACATAGTTTTGCTTCTTGCTGAACCAAGAAACAAGATTATTTTCCAAGAAGAAACATCCACCAGAAGTGCTTTTTCTATCATCAGCACTACTAGCCCAATCAGCACCACAATAACCAGACAGAATTGGTTCACATCCATGAGAATACAATATACCATAATTGCAAGTTCCACTCACATACTTCAGAATTCTCTTTACCTGATTGATGTGACTTACTTTAGGTTCATCTTGGTATCTTGCACACACCCCAACAACAAATGCAATGTCAGGTCTGCTGGCTGTTAAGTATAGCAAGCTTCCTATCATGCTTCTATACAAGCTTTGATCAACATTTTCTCCACTTGTGTCCTTGGATAACTTCAAATGTGTAGGAGCAGGAGTCCTTTTATGGCTGGCATTCTCCATTCCAAACTTCTTGACAATACTCCTTGCATACTTGCTCTGTGAAAGGAATGTTGAGTCTTCCATCTGTGTGACTTGCAGTCCATGAAAATAAGTCAACTCTCCCATGAGGCTCATTTCAAACTCAACTTGCATTTGGTTGGCAAAATGTCTCACCATTGTGTCTGACATTCCTCCAAATACTATGTCATCAACATAAATTTGAGCCACCATGATCTTTCCTCCTTCATTCTTGACAAAGAGGGTTTTATCCAAGGCTCCTTTCCTATATCCTTTGTCAGTAAGGAACTTGGTCAGCCTTTCATACCAGGCCCTAAGAGCTTGCTTCAGTCCATATAGGGCTTTCCTCAACTTGTAGACATGATCAGGAAAACTTGGATCCACAAATCCTTTATAGGCTGTTCTACATATACTTCCTCATTCAAATAGCCATTTAGGAAAGCACTTTTCACATCCATCTGAAACAACTTGAATTTCAGAATGCAAGCAACCCCTAGTAGTAGCCTGATTGATTCCAGTCTAGCCACTGGAGCAAAAGTTTCATCATAATCACTCCCTTCAACTTGAGTGTATCCCTGAGCAACTAGTCTTGCTTTATTTCTGGTGACAACCCCTTCTGCATCAGACTTGTTCTTGTAGATCCATTTTGTGCCAATGATGTTTGTTCCTTCTGGTCTAGGAACTAACTCCCACACTTCATGTTGCTTGAACTGGTTCAATTCATCTTGCATTGCTCCAATCCAGTATTCATCAGTTAGAGCCTCTTTGACATTCTTTGGCTTAATTTTTGACACAAAGCAAGAGTTTGAGACAATTTCTCTGGATCTTGTAATGACACCACTGGTTGGATATCCAATGATGAGTTCCTTTGGATGATCTTTCTGAATTCTGATGGAAGAATCTTTGTTAGCCTCTTCTGGTTAAGACTTTGGTGAAGTAGGAATAGGTACATCATCCTTATCAGACACTTGTGGTGATGTCTCAAACCATGTCTCAACATCACATGAGACATTATTTTCCTGATGGTGATCATCAACTATGACATTAATAGGCTCCATCATAACTTTAGTTCTGGAGTTGAATACTCTATATGCTCTGCTGTTTGTAGAGTATCCCAGAAAAATGCCTTCATCCCTCTTAGAGTCCATCTTTCTCCTTTGATCACGATCTGTCAGAATATAACATTTGCTACCAAACACATGGAAATATTTCGCAGTAGGTTTTCTTCCCTTCCATATTTCATACAGGGTGGAGGATGTTCCCTTTCTTAAGGTGTCCCTGTTGTGAACATAGCAAGCTGTATTCATAGCTTCAGCCCAAAAATGAATAGGGAGTTTCTTAGCATGAATCATTGCTCTGGAAGATTTCTGTATAGTCGTATTCTTCCTTTTCACAACCCCATTTTGTTGAGGTGTTATAGGAGAAGAAAACTCATGATTGATTCCTTCTGAGGAACATAATTCATCAAACTTGTTGTTCTCAAATTCCTTTCCATGATCACTTCTTATTCTGACAATGCAGTCTTCCTTCTCTCTTTGAAGTCTTTTACATAACTCTTTAAAAACATCAAACACATCAGATTTTTCTTTGATGAAGTTTATCCAGGTAAATCTGGAGAAATCATCCACAACAACATATGCATATCTTTTTCCACCAAGACTCTCAACCTGCATAGGCCCGATTAAATCCATGTGTAGCAGCTCCAGCACTTTAGAAGTGGTCAGATGTCTAGACATTGGGTGTGACATTCTGGTTTGCTTTCCAACTTGGCACTCACCATAGACTCTCCCTTCATCAATATGGAGTCTTGGTATCCCTCTGACAGCCTCCATAGAAATGATCTTTTTCATTCCTCTGAGATGCAGATGACCAAGTTTTTGGTGCCACAATTTTACCTCCTTTTCATATTTGTCTGTAGGACACACAGAAGACAGGTTGGTGTTCTCAGATTCCCACATGTAGCAGTTGTCCTTTGATCTGACTCCTCTCATAACCACTTCTTGTTTATCATTGATTACAAGACATTCAGACCTAGTGAAGTTGACTTTGAATCCCATATCACATAGCTGACTTATGCTTATGAGATTAGCAGTCAAACCTTTTACCAACAACACTCCATTTAAGTTTGGAACACCAGAACAGTTCAAGTTTCCAACACCTTTGATTTCTCCTTTAGCTCCATCCCCAAAGGTAACAAAACTGGTAGAATGAGGTTTGACATTATAGATTTTTATTCGGTCATATGCTTGGGTCAAAGTACCAATCTTCCTTGGCGGACACTCTAAGGAAGTGTGAGCTATCAATCTGATCCTCTTCTTCCACTGCGAGTGTAGGGAACCTTGCTGTTCTTAGGCTTGACATAAGGAGTCGATTAGGGTATCCATATAGTCTATAGCGTAAGGGTTTTATGTGTCCAAACCTTCCACAATGGTGACATCTACATCTTTGAAACTTTTATTCATGTTTCTCCGATCTTGATGTTGACCCCAATGTTGTGACATCTGCTTTGACATTGGCTTATTAGGTCTGTTTCTTCTTGTTAGAAATTTCTTTGCAGCCACATCCGCACATTTCTGTTTTATGTTGTGACATCTGCTTTGACATTGGCTTATTAGGTCTTTTTTCTTCTTATCGAAATTTCTTTGCGCCCACATACCGATCCACATTTCTGTTTTATGTTGTGACATCTGCTTTGACCTTGGTTTCCCATGCCTCTTCTTCTTCTTGTCACTAACAGGTTTCTTTTCAGCCACATATCCTAGACCATGCTTATTTCCTGCATTTTGTCCAAGCTGGAGGATTTCTTCAAACTTATCAGTCCCAGTAGTCAGCATCTTGACAGATTTAGTCATCTGATCAAGCTTGGAATTCAACACTATAATTTCACTGTTGAGATGACTTATAGTGACTGTATTTTCCTTCTTCTCAGCTTCCAGCTTCACATTTTCTGCCTCCAACTTCTCAATAAGCTTTTTCTGCTTTTCATTCTGCTGGAATACTTCACCACTTCTGATACACAGCTTCTTATAAGTATCAGCAAGTTCTTCAAAGGTCACTTCCTCATCACTAGAGTCATTATCAGAATTACAAATTCCAGAAAGTGCAGTGACAAGTTTGGCTGATACCTCTTCAGAGTCACTACTTGAATCACCATTAGACCAAGTGACAGTCATTCCTTTCCTTTGTTTCTTAAGAAAGGTAGGACATTCAGCTCTAATATGCCCATATCCTTCACATCCATGACACTGGATTCCACTGCTTTGACTTCCTTTTCCTCGACTTGGATCTTCTGCTGGAGTCATAAGATCTGCTAATGTCAGATGCAATGTCCTTGACATTGGACCTTGACTTTGGATCAATTCTCTTGATGAGTCTGTTGAACTGCCTTCCAAGCATAGCTATAGCTTCAGATATCTTCTCTTCATCATCTTCCTTGCATCCCTCTTCAGAGTTGGATACAAGTGCTATGCTCTTGTTCTTCTTGTCACAGTTTCCGATTCCCATCTCAAAAGTCCGGAGAGATCCAACAAGTTCCTCCACCTTCGAATGCCGATGTCCCGAGCTTCCTCTATAGCATCACTTTCATTGCAAACTGTTAGGCAATGATCCGAGAATCTTTCTCACCAGCTTTTCTTCTGACATCTTTTCACCAAGTGCTCCTGAGGTATTGGCAATCTCCAAGATATTCATGTGAAACTCATGAATAGTCTCATCTTCTTTCATCTTCAAATTCTCAAATTTGGTAGTGAGCATCTGAAGTCTTGACATCTTCACCTTGGATGTCCCCTCATGAGTAGTTTTGAGAGTGTCCCAAACATCCTTGGCCAGCTCACATTGATGAACTAGTCTGAAGATATTTCTGTCAATTCCATTGAATAAGGCATTCAAAGCTTTAGAGTTCCCCAGTGCTAGCTCCTCTTCTTCTTTGTTCCATTCTTCCTCAGGTTTCAAGACAGTAGTTCCATCTTTCTCAAGCTTGGTGGGATGTTTCCATCCTTTGTCAGCAGCTCTCCAAGCTTTAATATCCAGTGACCTCAAAAAGGCAACCATACGAGGTTTCCAGTAATCATAATTAGATCCATCCAGTATAGGTGGTCTACCTCCAAATCCTCCTTCCTTATCCATTACGCCAGAAACTATTATCCCTAGATCTCACCCAGAAATAACAGGCAGGGTGCCTGCTCTGATGCCAATTGAAATTCCTGGCAGCAGATACGTGATGTCACAGAGAATGTTATGACACAGTATCTGACACTTTGTTCACGATACACACAATAAATTCAAACAGCAGTAAAGAACTCAATAAATTGTTTACCCAGTTCAGTGTGTAACTACACCTACATCTGGGGGCTACCAAGCCAGGGAGGAAATTCACTATTAGTATAATTAATTCAGGAATAAACCAACCAGTTTATCTCCTTCACTTAAAACCTACCCAATGCAACTTCAATCTAAGTCCTACTTAGACCTGAGTTCCTACTCACTCCCCCTCAATCACAACAGTGATATCAACCTATTGATTAATTGAATTGTGAATACACACTTTAATAAACTATCCTGATTTTGCTTCAAAGCTTTAATCAACAGACAAAACACTCGTGCTTTAAAGCTTTGAGTGATAAACAACCATTACAACCAAATCCTAATCCAAGGCACTTATCAATTGATAATTGCTTGGCTCACAAGAGAAACACTACAAGAAAATTAGTGTTTAACGACACAAAAATTGCGACAGCTATGTGATAACTGTCGTAATTGACATATAGAGACAGTGTTTACGGTTGAAACCAACCGTCCATAATATTTATTTTGCGATGGTATAATTAACCATCATAATATTATTATTACGACGGTAAAACAACCGTCGGCCCCCATTTAACACTTTTAACATCGGTTTTTCACCAACAACTAGTCACGACGGTAAAATTAACCGTCCTAAAAGGCATATCACGACGGTAAAGCACCCGTCGCACCCTTAAACCTTTCACGATGGTAAAATTAATTGTCCTAAAATTCATTTCACGACGGTAAAACAACTGTCGCACCCAAAACCTTTAAAAATTCTCAATGGGCACGACGGTAAAACACCCGTCGCCGTAAAAAAGTTAAAAAAGCTCTTATAATACGTAAAACATCAATTCACTTTTTCTCTACTCCTACGTTCATGCCCTTCATCTTCATGCCATTCTTCTTCACACCGAAAGAAATCCCTTGACACCGAAAGAAATCTCTTCAAACCGCTCATCTTCACACCAAAAAACGCACATCAAGCATTTTAACATCCTCTACGTTCATCTCTTCAAACACAGTAAGTTTTATGTATCACTTTTTGCATTGTTCTCATCTCTCTCATTCTCTGCCATTGATTTCAGTATTGGAGATTCACTTGAATCTTATGGTTGAGCTCTTTGTGTTGATTGATTTTGAGTTTCAATATATTGAATTGATGTTAGGTTTTCTAATTTGTTGTTTTAGGGTTTTATTTCTTTTTATGATTTTTTAGGTTATCTTTAAATTGAAATATTGTACTGTTGTAGTCGAATTTGTGCTTGTTTGTTTCAACTTATTTAATAAAAATAAGTGATTGATGAGAAATTATAGTTGGAAACCCTTAGTTAGGTTCATAGGTTATTGTATCAAAAGATGCAGAGTTAGGAGGTAATCTATTTGGTGTGAATTCAGTTTCCATCCTTTCCTCGTGAGCAATTTCTTCAATCTCCCTTGAAGATGAGCCAACAGTGAACTTATTGCTGGTAAAAGCAGAGTAAGATAGTGAGGTTATTTCCTGTACTTCTTTAGAAATTACAACATGTCGGCGCAATGATGCTTGTGAGTGGGTTTTAGCAACATTTCTCATCAGTCTTTCATTACTGTCATGAACAAAAACTTCACATGTACTTGAAACTTTTGGAAGTGGAGCTACAAGGTCATGGCATCCAGAAATCTCCAACTTCTGTAAAGATGGAAGTTGTTTGGGTAAATTCATCTCTAGCTTGGGACACCTTATTATATAAAGCTTAATGAGCCAAGGGAATTCAACACCTTCTAATATGTTCCATTCTTTCCATTCCCACATATCCCAAAACTGCAAAGTCTCCAAATATTGAAATGGCTTATGTGAAGCAGTCATAGTTCCATAAAACTCTTTGCCTATGGAACTAACTTTAGTGAACCCTTCAATAACGAGATCTTTAAGAAATGGTAGCTGCCCAAGTGTTGGCAAGGATTCGCAATTTTGACAATGCCGGAGATCTAGTAATTGTAATGACAAAAAGGATGGATCCTGCAACCAATTTGGGAATCTTCCACCTCCATAGTACTCAATTGTTAGTCTTTGCAAGCTTTTCGTGGTTCTAGATTCTCAGGAACTTTCATTTCATTTCCACTGACATCTTCACCATTTCCCCATTGAAGCATAAGTTAAGGCTATTTTTCTCACTCAGTTTAACATTTGAAGCATCCATAGGAAAAGCCACGTTTTGTAGCTTTGAAATGGTCAATGTTTTGAGATTGGAAAGACTTGTCATTTTGTTCATTTGGAAAGGCATCTCTTGCACATCGCTATCTCTAACATCAAGGCAACGCAAGTTTATCAAATTGCATATTCTTGGAGGGAAACTTGCGAGAGAACGGCAGTTTGTCAACTTAAGTGTCTGCAAATTACGGAGATCGCAAATGGAATCTGGATGGGTCTGCAATGTAGTGTGGGAAAGGTTAAGGTAACAAATATGACTTAATCTTCCAATTGAATCGGGTAAGCTGGTTATGACATAGTGAGGCAATGAGAGAGTCTAGAAGAAATATGGATTCAACTGATATATAATTTCCTCTAACGCGGAAGTGCGAATATGGCTAGGAGCCCGCTCAAGAGGCAAACATACTGGAAAAATGGTTCTTAACAGCTTTCCATTTTTAGTCACCAACATACTCCTATAAGTAATTCTAAGTAATTATGCTGTATTTGTTTTTGGCTTAATCCTCTTTGCCCTTGAATACAAGAAAACACCAACAAGTGCAATAGCAGTTCCTGCAACCAAAATTAGGACCACAGAAAAGTAAAATAAATAGCAGACACCAAAAATGTGTACACCACTTATAAACAAGAGAGAAAAAGACATACCAAGTGCATTGATAGGTGAGACAGGAGTTTGGAAGAAGATAACAGAAGAGACTATGACAACCACACGCTTCACACAATTTCCTACTGAGTGTGTCACAGGGGACACTTTCTCTAATATCCCATATGAAACCTGTCACCAGATGCAACAAATATGTGTGTCACAGGGGACACTTTCTTGCTATTTTCTTAATTCAATCACATGACAACTAAATGCAACAAATATGTGTGTAAAGAAGATTGAATTATAATTTTATGATAAATAAGTTATGGACCAAATCTTATTATAATCTCATTAAGATTGATATTGTCCAAAACTTCCTGTCAAAAACATGGTTCCATGGTTCAATTGATAAGTCATATTTTTAACAGAATATTTTGCAACAGTTTTTTGCTGATAACGTTCGGCGATTGGTTCGTAAGGTTGGATGCCATTGCAGTGCTGAATCCAATCCTGTTTTTAGTTGTTTCTTATATTTGATTTTAATAAGGTTATCGTGTTTTTACTTCTTATGTTTTTGAACTGTGTTAGATGGAAGAAAAAAAGAAGAAGAAAAATGCTATTGCCTTTTGTGGCTTGTAATATGCTGATACTTGTTTTAGACATCCAAGGTTATTATGGTGTTTTGAACTAGTTTGTTGAGTCAGTGGATTCATCATAAACTAGAACCATTCTTGTTGGAGTATTGAATTGAATTCTAATGTTATGTTGGATGTACTTTTTTTTGAATAAGTTAATATTGGATGTTGTCTTTGCTCAATTGGATTGTGTTTCAAGCTATTTCCCTTTTGGTGCCCAAATTATTCAACAATATTATATGGTACTGTTGCATTCCAGTGCTGCCTTTGAATGTATGCATAGTTCAAGTTAAGCTTGTCTACACTGTACTGTCATCATGTCCACAGAAAAATGTGGAGCCATTAGCTTTACACAGAGTGGGATATTATGCGGTCTTTAATTTCTAGTCTAGATAAGATGTTAGTAATGGATTGTTGTTCCTATGGTGTTGATTCACTGTTAAAGATCTTTTTACATTTTGAAAATGGATGACTCTATTTAATTATGATAGAGATAGAGACAAATGAAAGATTAGTTAAATTATTGTAAATAACAGAAATAGGATGAAACTAGTTTTGTTCTCTAGTGTCACTGAGTGAGAGAGTGACTACCAACTAGCACTAGTATTTGCTTTTGTTTTAATTAATTAAATAAATGAATAAGATATATTTGGACTAATAATGAAAGTATTTTATAATGCTAAGTTTCCTAAAATACATTTGTTTATTTGACCATGTTGTTATAATATTCTCCGGTTTTTCTTTTACTATTATGGAATTATATCCATTGTAATTTGATTATGAAGTTAATTATTTGTTTTCAAAGAGAAGAGTCTCAAAATTCATACCAAGAATTCACATCTAATCTCATATTAGCAAGTGCGAAGTCCTATTCGATTTATGGTAAATATAACAAATTCACACATTTCAATCCAGTTTAGGCAATTGTTAAGGTACAACGTATCGACTGCATTTTATTATACTACCTATTCAGAATGTAAAATATTTTAAAAAATCATTTTAGAGACAAATTGAGACTTACTTTAGTTTTATTAACAGCTGCAATATCTTTAAAGGGATATGAGCTGTTGAAAAATATAAGAACAGTAAAGAATTGGAACTATAAGAGGATTTCCATTTGATAAATCTATGATTTCTACCAACTATTGATATGCTGCTTTGGTTTTTGTTGCAGGCAACTTTTTCTTCCACTTGCTTCGCTGCTCTTCAAACCCTCGTGCCTGAGGTATGATTTCATTCTTAAATTTGAGTGTGCCTTTACTATATCATTGTTTAATAGTGTTAGACTAAAGAATTTTATATTGAAAATAATTTTGCATGTGAATAGGATTTTAAGTTTAAATCATATATTTATCTATGTAGATATGAAGTATTTATCCATATATGTCTGTTACATGAAACTGTATTATACTAATTGATATCACAAGGCTTCACCTATAAACTTGTTATGTAGTGTGTAAAACAAATTAAACAACCAATAATAAAACTCATCTCTTTTATTTTTCTATTGTTTATATTCAAAATAACATGTTCTTGTAAGTACTAGAATTCGAAAATATAATTTTTTTTTGAAGAAATGGATAAGTTATGGATTATTAAGCCACAATCATCGATCATGTATCAAAAAGGATAAAAGAATTTATTGATTTTGCATTTAAAGGTGCAAAAGAAAATGACATAGTAATATGTCCTTGCAAACGCTATGTTTTAAAATTAAAGAGTAGGAGTGACATGTTCGACCACTTAAGTTGGTCACCATTTCAGGATACACCATGTGGATCCATCATGGAGAGTCTTTTGTACGATCTAGTACTATCTCCCTAGTACTACTCCAAGTATGGTAGAAGATACTAACATTGTCGAAGAACCTATTCGAACATGATCAACGATGCATTTGGAGTTTATGGAATCATCCAAATGAAATACCATCTGCCAAATTTGGAGATTGAACAAGAAGATTATGTGATGCCAAGCTCAACTCGGAAAGAAACGAAGCCAAGGAGTATTATGAGTTGGCTAGAGAAGGAGAACAACCTTTATATGAAGGGTGTGAGCGATATTCAAGACTATCTTTTTGGTTAAGTTGTAGCATATAAAGTGTTTATGTGGATTGAGTGAGAAGGCAATGACAATGATTTTAGAGTTAATAAAAGATGCATTTGAATATGCAAACATTCCAAGTTCATTCTACGAAGCCAAGAAATCAATCAAAAACTTGGTTTGAATTATGTAAAGATACCCGCATGCCCAAACGGTTGTATGCTTTATTGGGGAGAAGATGAAGAGAGGAGACTTGAAAAAATTGCAACACTTCAAAATGGAAAAGATGAGGATGTCTCTGTAACAAGAAAAAGAAAATTCGCCAAGGTTCTTCGTTATTTTCCATTAAAACCTCGATTAGAGATTATTTTGTCATCAAAACAAGCAGAGGATATGAGATGGCATGCAATGATACTAACAATGATGGAATGTTGAGGCATCCTAGAGATTCAGAAGCTTGGAAGAAATTTGACTTGACACATACTTGGTTTTCATCAGATCCACGGAATGTGCGTCTTGCATTGGCTAGTGATGGTTTTAATCCTTTTGGTGTGATGAGTACAAACAATAGTATTTGGCCAGTTGTTCTCATACCATATAACACTCCTCCATGGGTTTGCATGAAGCAAACATCATTTATAATGTCAATGATAATTCTCGGTAAAGAGGCACCAGGAAATAATATTGATGTCTACTTACAACCATTAATCAAAGACCTGAAGGAGTTATGGACAAGTGGTGTGGATACATACGATTCTTTCAAGAAAGAGATGTTCAAGTTGCATGCAAATTTGATGTGGACTATTAGTGACTTTCCAGGGTTGGGTTCACTTTCTGGGTGGAACACATACACATGACTTGCTTGCCCATCGTGTAACTTTCAAACTACACCTCTCCGTCTTAAAGCTAGTCGTCAATGGTGTTTTATGGGTCATCGTCGTTTCCTTGATCGAAGACACAGGTTTAGATTGAACAAGATCCTCTTTAATGGTGAACAAGAAATGCGGAGTCCACCGAGAACATTATCTGGACATGAAGTTTTTGAAAAGGTTAAAGATGTTGAAGTCATCTTTGGTAAAAAGGCTGTGAAAGAAAAATCAGTAAAAAGAACACGTGGGGAACAACCTATAGAAGGTGATAGTACACAATGTGATCCTACAAAAGGTCATCCTCAACAATGGAAAAAGAAAAGCATATTTTTTGAACTTCCGTATTGGAAAGATAATCTTCTACGCCATAATCTTGATCTGATGCATATTGAGAAAAATGTGTGCGATAATGTCCTATTTACTCTACTGAATGATAGGCAAAAGAGTAAAGACCATTATAAAGCTCGAGAAGACCTTCAAAATATGGGCGTAAGACCTGATCTTTGGCCTGATGAAAATGGTAAAATTTCTCCGGCTGCCTTTAGTTTAACAGGTAAAAATAAAAGGAATTTTTTAACGACTTTAAAGAATATTAGGGTGCCTGATGGTTATTCAAGCAACATTTCTAGATGCATTGACTTAGTAAATCTCAAGGTGAATGGAATGATGAAGAGTCATGATTGTCATATATTAATGGAACAACTTTTACCATTAGCCATTCGCACAACATTACCTCATGAGGTTTCAAAGAAGATTGATTGAGTTGTGCTCATTCTTTAGACAATTATGTGCCAAGGTATTGAAAATTGAAGACATGGAAAAATTGCAAAACCAAATTGTCCTCACTTTATGCCATATGGAAATGTTATTTCCTCCCTCGCTCTTCACGGTTATGGTCCACTTGGTTGTTCACCTTGTTGAAGAAGTTAAACTTGGAGGTCCTGTTCATTATCAATGGATGTATCCTGTTGAAAGGTAAACTATGTGATTTTGTTCTAATGTTACTAACTTAATTAGAAAGTAGAAAGTTTTTTTAACTAGTGTTATTGTGGTTCAATGATAGGTACTTGGGAAAACTTAAATCGTATGTACGTAATAAGGCAAAACCGTAAGGTCTATTGCGAAGGATACCGCTTTGAAGAGATTCTTACATTTTTCAAGATATCTAGAAAATATTGAGACTAGATGGAATCAACACGACGTAGATGACGACCCTATTGATGATATCCAAACGCTTCACGTGTAGCTGAATTATTTCCTAGAGTTGGAAAACCTGTGGGTGGATCTTCTTATTACACCCTAACACCAACTGAAAAATTGCAGGCTCATAGACACGTTTTAACAAACTGCCCAATAGTTGACGACTATCTAAAGTATGTAGTTTTATTACATTTAAGTAGTTTCATCTACACTATTAATATTTTTTTTACATCTAATATCGAATAATCAAATAGGCAGTTCCGAAGTATTACTCAAAACCAAATGAGGCGCAATCAAAGAAGTGCTACTGAGATAGACAAGAAGGTTCATAAGGAGTTTGTGCATTGGTTCTGCAATCGTGTGAGTTTTCATATAAAAATAGATGTTTTATTGAATTGGTTTTTAATAATAACAAGACTAATTGGATGTTGTATCATGTATAGATTCGCAACAATCTTGACAACATTCATGGGCCAGATAAAGATGTTCTCATTAGTCTTGCTCATGGACCTTTTGATAAAGTTAAAATATTTACCGCGTTCAATGTCAATGGATTCAAGTTTCGAACGTTGGAACGAGACAATCTTTTAAAAACTCAAAATAGTGGAGTTTTTGGCATGTTTGGGACACGAAGTTATTCAAGCAATAGTGATACCCAAATGAGATTTGGAGGGGTCCCTTACTATGGAAGATTAATAGATATTATTGTGCTTTCCTATGATGGCTTCACAGTTCCCATCTTTAAATGTGAATGGGCTAATACCATAAACCCAAGAGGAATTAAGATAGATAAGTTGGGTTTTACCTCTATAAACTTTGCAAGACTACTACATACTAGTGAACATGAAGATAATGAGCCATATATTCAAGCATCTGAAGCTCATATGGTTTTTTATGTAGATGATGAGAGTGAACAAGGATGGAGCATACCTGTTCATTTGAAGCCAAGAGACTTGTATGACATGGGTGGAAATGATGAAATTATGACACCCATTGAGCCATATCCATCACAAAATTTGGAACAAATCTTTTCAAATGATGATCTTGAAACTTCAGCGACAAATGATGACAATAGTTAACATATAGTTTTTTTATTGATAAGAATCTAGTTTATTTGTAACTTGTCTGAGACTTAATGTATGATATTCCATTGTTACTCTATGTTCTTTGTTGCTTATCCCTAATTAATATGTTAGATGACATTGTTACTCTATGTTTTTAATTTATTGTGTTTATGTTATGTTTATTAAATTTGTATTCACTAATATATAATTTTGATGTTTACTACTTTTAGTGTACTTAATACCTATACTTGCAGTTGAAGCTTTTTGTGAGACAATGACTACACCATATGAGAATAGTCGCCTCAAAAGAATTGCAGAGAATAAGAAAAAGTTAGAGGCTCTCAATCTTCCTACACTCTCTCAATCCCGTCACAAATCATCAGAGTCTTCTTCCAAACCATCACTGGTCAGTCATAAATTCTCTATACTACTCCATACAAATTAATTGTACTTATTATTTACTAATATTCACTAATGTATTTTATTTAGTCTGTGAAGGTCCGTTCAAGGTTTGTACAACCTCGAGAGCTTGAAGTAAATAAGAAGCGCCTACGTTCAATTACAACTCGCAAATCATCAATAACCCCTCCACCAATGGAAACTACAATAACCCCTCCGTCAATCCAAATTGCAAAAGATGTTGTGGTAGAAGATGAGGATGAAGATGACATGGTAGGAGATAAGGCTGATAATGTTGTGGTAGGAGATGAGGCTGGAGATGTTGTATTAGGAGATGAGGCTGAAGAAGTTGTGGTAGGAGATGAGGCTGAAGATGATGTGGTAGGAGATGAGGCTGAAGATGTTGTATTAGGAGATGAGGCTGAAGATGTTGTGGTAGGAGATGAGGCTGAAGATGAGGCTGAAGATGTTGTGGTAGGAGATGGGACTGGAGATGTTGTTAAAGTGGCTAAATCTGAGTATTGGGATGTAAATGTCATTAGTAAGTAATTTAAGGTTAAAGTATCTAAAAATAATTTTAATTTTTTACATAGTTGAGTTATGAAATTTATTTGTTTACTTTTTTAATGTGATAGACGAGGAAGGTTATGTTTCAAACACACGTTTATGTGTGAAAGACTTGGTTGCGAAATCAGAGCCTGATGGAACATGGATAATACTTGAATTCAATAAGAATGATTGTGCAGTAGGACCGACTTCTAGTTTGCTAGCAGGATATTTGGGTATAATTATTAGAATGTTTAAAGATATTCCCATAATGTTTGAGAGTTGGAAGAATGTTCCAGCAGATACAAAAACAAAGTTTTATGAATCAAAGATAAAGGTATTATTAATAAACAATTACATATTTTTTAAATTAACTTCGTGGTGATTATTATTTCCTTTGTCAACTAATATATTTTTATGTTTAGCGCCATTTTCTTGTGGATGATGGGCGTGACAAAGATTTTATACTTGCTTCTGCTGCAAGGAAATGGAAGGATGCCCGACATACATTGTTTCACGAATTTTATAGATGGGATCTCCCTTTGGAGGAAAATCTTCAAAATTATCCAAAATGCAGAGGCATTCCTGAAAATGATTGGGTTGTTTATGTTCAATATAGGCGGAAAGAAAAAACACAGGTAACATTAGTGTTTTTATTTGTTAGATTTCTCTGGTTTGTATGTTATCCCGATCTATAATGCATGTTTTTATTTGTTACAAATGTAGAAAATATCCCAAAAAAATTCCCAAAATAGAGCAAAATTGAAGGCTCCGCATACACTCAGATCTAAGTCGCTTGCAAGGAAGAAACATGAGTTGGTATGTCTAAATCTATATGTTGTTGATCGCTTGCTTGATAGTACAAACAATTAATATTAGTTTTATTTGCAGGAAATGAGAGATGGACGAACATACAATAGAGGAGAAATGTATGTTTCTCATAAAAAGCTGTGGTCTTTTATCAATGAAGATGCATACAACAATAATGTAAGTACAAGTTAATTCTTTTGAAATACTTATTAGTCTCCTTAAGGTTTGAGAAAAAATCAAATCTTTTGGCATCTCTTAGAGGTGGGAGAACTGTTTGAAAATCGATAACCATAACTATATTCTATAGTATGTTTGATAGCTTAGCTTCTTTTAGTTAGTTACGCTTTTAGTTAAAAAATTGGGGTTTTATATTAGTCTTATTTTTATCTGGGAAATCAAAGAAAGACAAATTACATACAAGTTTTTATTACCGAATATAAGTCTTATGAAAGTTCACCAATTATTTAACTACATATTTTTTGAAGCAATTACACTATTTTCTGGCTTGATGTATTTGGTCTACATGAAATGTTAAATGTAACCATTTATTAAATCCATTATGTAAATTCATGGAATCCATATACTTCACTAAGAAATATTTATATCTAACCAAGTTTGAAAATTGAAATACGTTATAAAACTTAATTATGTGCCAGCTAGAAAAATTGCAATGTGTTTTAGTTATACATATTTAAAAGTCCAATTCCCCTTTAAAGCTCCAACACCTAACTAAGTGAGATGTTTGCTTGTTTTTTGCTTCTTACCATTGCTCAATGTACTGCTTTCTTATTATTCATGGAAAAAATGTTAAAATTATATACCAACAGTATTATTCAAGTCCAATTACAATAGTTTGTGCCACTTCCTAGTTTGTGCCAACTTCTTTTTACGTATATATGGAAGTCCATGATTTGATCAAGAGGTTCTCCCCCAATATATTATTCTTGTTATATAAACAATAGCTCAATTTTTTCTTTTGTATGTGCAGAAAAAATTACAAGCTGCAATTAAGGATTATGTGTCTGAAAATGAGGCATTTCAGAAAGTATTTGGAAAAGAAAAGCATGGACATGTTCGTAGTATGGGACTTGGAGTTACACCATCTCAAATTAATAGATCTACGAGATCGACATCTTCTTCTGCAGAAAGTGAAAAATTAAAGGGAATGCAAGAAGAAATTAATGCACTTAAAGAAAAGAATTCAAAAATTGATGAATTGACACAGGCAATCATATTCTTAACGCAAAGGGACAAGGCGAGGACAGAGGAAATTGAACGAAATTGAACTCTTTATGCAAATGCAAAATTTTAGTGGATGACATGTATATTATTTTGACGCATTTAAAGTTAAATTTTATGAGTATTATTTTAAAGATTATTATTTTAATACCTTTTATTAGGGATTGGAATCACCCGCTGATGGTAGACGTTCATCTGAGTCTAGCTACCGTATTGCAGATAATGGAACTTCAGGGGGGACAAATTAGACTTTGCTATGATCGAGATAATTAGATTGTGAACTTTCTCATGTATTTTTGGCATAATGATACTTATTATTATAAGATTAGGAATTGATATATTTTGGGTTTTTTGTACTACTTGACATGATTATGGAACTCCCATTTTACATGATTATGGAACACACATTTTTTTGGATATTATAATTCTTATTTGATGTTAGAAAAATAAAAAAAATCAAGACATAGCCTCGACAGTACCGAACCGTCGTAATCAACAAAAGTCATGACGGTATCAAACCGTCGCCGTAAACAATTTAATCAATTTCAAAAGATATTCACGACAGTATCGAACCGTCGCCATCAACAATTAAAAGAAACTCAAAAGATAGTCACGACGGTATCATACCGTCACCAATACTTGATTATGTTAGTTCCAAACCCGTCGTAAACTTGAACGACAGTTTTTGTAACCGTCGCGAAATAGGTCGGGGACACACATTTCTGCGACAGTAATGCAACCGTCGTGGAAAGTAAATTGCGACGGTTTTAACCGTCGTAATCTACAAAAATACCTGTCGCAATCTGCCAATTTTCTTGTAGTGAAACTAGAATTACACAAATAACAACCTGCTAAAATCTTCAATACAGTTCAAGAGGCGCAGCAGCAAAGTAAGGGTTCTATTCCTATTATAGAAGCAGTCCTGAAACTTCAGTTTTGGGCTTCCATAAAGATAGCTAGGGTTCACTTAATTAATCCTAAAAACTTGGTCTTATCAACAACCAATTTAGGTTTAACTAAGATTAACCTAACAGCCACGTGAGCATGCAATCTAATAACAGAAAGACAAAATAAAGCAGCTCAACAAACTTCCTGAAAAATCTCAGGAAAAACTGATTCTGCAGAACAGAATGTCACACTGAATGTCATAACATTTGTTATGACAACAGTATATTTTCTGCAGAATTCCAGCACAGCATTTAGCTTCCAGTTCTGAGCTGTACTTTAAACATCCTTGCCAAGTAGGATTTATCTTCAATCTCTGAATGTCATGACATTTATAAAGACATTGCTATAGTCTAGTTTTACCAAAAAGTAATGCCAACTTAAAACACTAACAATTCTTCTTTGAAATCAACTGGCAGGTAAGCTTTTGGATAAATTCATCACCTTAATTATTTCTCTAACAAAACTTGAAAGTCTTTGAAGCTTTCTAAACATAGGGGTAATTTTGTTGTCTACTTATTTCTTTCTCATATTATTTTCAATGGATAATCATTTCTTCTTAGGAAATATTTTGGATAATTTATTTTCACACTCCTTGGGCCTTTAGGCATTTTAATATTGGCCTTTTGGGAATTTTGTATTTGAAACCCTTTTTCTCCAAAATAAATTGAAACTCAATCATAGGTTAGTAGAAAATAAATTTTAATTGACTAAGTAGTAATAAATCAATTACTAGAGAATCAACCAGAGTTTTTTTTTTAATTTTCAATCTCTATTACGTGTACTACCTCAAAATCTCAAGGTAACTTGAGAAACCTCCCCCTTTTGAGGAAGGAACATGCCTTCATTGATTATTTATTGGTTATGACATCTCATCCATGGAATGATACCATCAACATCACATGCGATTAAAACTTCTTTGTCAAATATGTTTTGCATGATGTCAAAATTCGAAAAGCTAGCATTTCAATATAGTGGATGGTACCCTAATTTCTTGTGGCACTCCATTGCATTAGAGGTCTTAGGAACCATTAAAAATCATTTAAAATTTCATCCAATCCATTATAAATGAGTTTCAACATGATTTTTCATTTCATGTGTCGACACATGCAACTCAATAAATAAGCTATTATGTTCTGACTTGTTTAGGTCAACCCATGCATCATACATGTTGACACATACTGAAGTATTTTTTAAATTGTAAAAATTCTTATTTCATGTGTAGACACATAGGAATTTCAGGTCGACACATTTACTATCGTTTTAAATCATGTAGCCTCTGACTTTGTATGGTCAACGCATAAACCTATTCAGGTCAACACATACAACTTAAGCTTCACGTATGTGTCGACACATATGATTTACATGTCAACATATAATGACTGTTTTGGTAAAACTTTCAAATCTTTTAATTCTGAAAATATCCTCTTTTTCCATAAACTTACAAAACTATATATGCTTCATTCTTGCATTATTTCAACTTGATGAAACCATAAAATTATCCTGCATTTACTCTTCATCTTCAACCTTCAATCTATGCATACACACTAACATTCTATTGTAATGATGTTCTATTGGGGTTCCATCTAGACAAGGATTGAAATTGTCCGATTTGGTTCTTGTGTAGCCAAGTATATTGGGTTGATATTTTCAAGGGTTCATCCAAAAAACAACGGGTTTGTCCTCCAAGATCATTGATTGATTTAGGGGTTTTTCGTGCAAGACGGTTAAGGTTGATTGCGGCCAAGTGAAGCCCTTTAGAGATAAAGAACAAAAAGTATCTTTTGGAGATAAAGATCACAAAGGAATTAATGAGAGAATGGAGGATCAAATTAAAGTCTTGTGGTACAATAGGTAAAATTGACGGTGTGTGAAAGCTTTAGAGATAAAGTACGCAAAGGAATAGCAAGATCCAGATAGCCTATTTTCAACTATTGTGTTTTTGGTCTTTCTCAAGATCAAAAGGAAGGGAAATTATTGAATCAACAACGATATTAGGGTTTATAGAGTTGTTCTTGAACACTTCTCTTGTATCAACATTTTGCTTAGTAAGAATTATCCTAATTCCATTAGCATTAAGCGTAGACGTACCTACACATGAGGACGACAATGGGGAATTGTGAAGAAAAATCCTTGTGTATCTTTTCTTATTGTTTTTACTTGCTTTATTTTCATCAGTAAATTTGTGTCAACACAAATTTAGGAAAAATCCAATTGCACATCAAGTGTAAATTGATATGGCTTGTTATTTTAATTAATTGCCAATGGAAATAGAATTACTAGTAACTTAAAATAAACGTTCAATAAGCTGTAAATTGATTCAATATTAGTAATTCATTTTATTATCTTCAATCCATATTATATTTATTTTTCATTTTCATATCTGAGCTTCAAATAACTATTCGTATAAGACGCCTTATTTCAAAAACTCTTCTGTCCAAATACTTTGATAAATAATTTTGAAAACCAGAACTTTTATGATTTTTTAATTTGGGTATACATTCACCCCCTCTCTAGATACTTTAAATTTTCTAAAAAGGGAATCAAGAGCCCGGTTCATTTTCGCTTCGACACTCATTAGAAAATGGCATACGAACCCAAAGGGGATTATAAGAAAGCCCCAATTTTCACGGGAGAAAATTATAGTCATTGGAAAACTTGTATGCAAATTCATGTTAACTCATATGACAGAGGTGTTTGGGAAGTTATTCAAAATGGTCCAACACCGGTGACATATGATGTTGATGGAATTACTATGCCTAAGTCGGAAAATCTATGGAATGAGGATGATAATAAGAAGTAGTATTATGACTAGAAAGCAAAGAACATCATCATATCCTCTATTGGTTTTGATGTGTTCTATCGCATTTTCCATTTTCAAAATACTAAAGCTATGTGGGACACTCTATAAGTTACCTATGGGGGAACTAATAAGGTCAAACAAGCTAGGATTAATACACTTAATCAAAAGATTGAACTCTTTCGCATGAAACATGGTAATACCATTGTGGATATGCAAAAGCAATTATCACATCTTATTAATCGGTTAAATTTTCTAGGTAATCATATTTCCAATTCTATTGCTACTAATAAAGTTTTGAGATGTCTTACTAGGAATTGGAAACCAAAGGTCACGACGATCTAGGAAGCCAATAATCTTGAAGCACTTGATCTCACTGTTTTATTTGGTAAGGTAGAAGAACACAAGCAAGAACTCAATTGCTTGAAAAAATATGAAAAGAAGCTTGAGAAAAAGAAGAAAAAGAATAAATACACCAACAATGAGGAAGTATTAAAGTCTAAATCTCTTAATGCTTCAAGTTAAAAGTCTTAAAAGGATGGGCTAATTAATGATAGTGATTCTATTGATGAAGAAGATTCGAATAATGAAAAAATGAGATTATTTGTGAGGAGATACAATTGGTACATTCAGAAGAATGATGTCAAACACTCCGACAAAAATCTTGTGAAATTTAGAAGAAAATTGACATCCTCTAGATATTAAGACAACAAAAAGGATAAGGGAAAATGAATATTCTATGAATGTGGAAAGTCGTCCTACTATAGACCAGAGTGTCCATCTCTTGCAAACAATAAAGGAAAGGGCCAAAGAAATAACTCTAGAAATTCTAGAAAAGCTTATGTCGGTTGGGATAGAGATAGTGATTCATCAAGTGATGAAAGCTCAAGTGATAGTGATGAAAAGGAAAAATATTGTTTCATGGAAAATCAATGTTCAAGTAAGAAAATAATGTAAGTCATTCTAAATGCGAAAATATTGATAAGTTGTCTTTTATAGAGTTAAAAAGTGTATTTGACAATCTACGAAAATAAACATTATATGCTTCTAAGAAACTTGCTTCACATGAAAAGGTTTTTACCTATTTAGATGCAAGACTTGAAGAAACTAATAGTAATTTTGAAGCATTATTGAGCTATATTGTCGATGATCAAAATTTTGAAAATAAGGATGTTGAACCTAGTCGGTTTGGTTGTGAAACTTGTCAAAATTGGCAACAAGAAGTGAGTTCTCTTAAAGCTCAATTGGACAAGGCATCACAACCTCGTGATATTTTTTCTAGTAACTCTTCTAAGGTTTAAAAGCCTCGTAACAACTATAATTTGATTAAAGAAATGGAGAAGAGTTGCAAAAATAAACATCATCATAAGTTGTTTTGTCACTATTGTTGCAAGAAAGGTCATACTATTGAAAAATGTAAAATTATGTGCATCTTGTTTCCTAAAGGCGTGTTTCAATGGTTTCCCTAAGGAAACAATTATTTCAATCACTCCCATGGACCCAATGAGACTTAGGTACCTACCACTTTTGTTTGATTCTTGTAGGTTGAGTGTCTTGACGTTATCACGGGAAAATGGATTATTAATAGTGGATGTTCAAGACACATGACAGGAGACATATCTCTATTCTCTGACTTTATGGCGAAGAAGATAGTTTTTGTGTCTTACGGTGATCATAACAAAGGTGCAATACACGAAAAAGGTAGTATAGGTAATTGTTCAACTATTATTGTCTCAAATGTTATATTAGTTGAAGCTCTTAGGCATAGTCTTCTTAGCATTAGCCAATTATCTGATAATGGGTATAAGGTGACTTTTACCAAAGATTGTTGCATAATTGAACATGATGAAAAGAGAGATTTTATGTTTAGTGGTTTGAGGGTCAATAATATCTATATGCTCGACTTAAGAGAAATTTAATTAAATAATATCCAATGTCTTGTTACCATGAGTGAAGATTTTTGGTTATGGCATAAACGTTTGTAACATGTTAATTTGGATCTACTTAATAAAATAGTTTCAAAAGATTTAGTAATTGGTCTACTCAAAATAAAGTTTTCAAAACATCACATATGTGATGCATGTCAAAAGGGTAAGCAAACATTTAATAAGTGAGGTTATAATTTATGAGTATTTATAATAGCTCTCGTTATTTTAGATTCAAATCCTCTCATCATTTTTTAATTATATTTCTTGTTTATTATTTTTCTTTATTTATCTTCTTTATTCTCTTTGAAGAATTATGTTTGCTAGACTACGTAATGAAGGAACCGAAACAACCACCTAAAATAAAGTGACTTCCGATGAAACTGTTGCCTGAATAAATTACTAATGTGATATAATCGTGCACTTTAGGACATACCAAAGACTATTTTAGATATTGATTTTTTTTCTTTCATAGATTAGACTAATTTTTTTTTTATTTTATAATTTTCATGTTTTTGGTTTAATGTGAAGAACCCACAGTGTTGGGGATCTTGTTCAACCAATTTCTGAGATCAAAATATATTTGAATAGGAGACGTAGAAAACACCAACAAGAGATGGTTGTAAATCACACGTTGAAATATTATCCATTATCAAAAAATATGAAACCCCATTATAGTATTATACGTTCTATATTGAATTCAAACAATTTCGAGATTAAATTGTCCTACTATCGATAGTATAATATAACCAATTTTTTCGTTTGCTGATATATGATCAGAACTTACATTTTTTATCTTTATTGAATATTGTGATACTCCAAAAAATAACGGAATGACCAATAAAGCAATCTGACTAAGACTTTTTCTTTCTCGTTAAGCAATCTCTAGATTCCCCAACATTTTTATTCCATTACAAAATTTGGTTGATTAAAAACCGCTTTTCTAACTAGATAGTTCATGCCAAGTAAAATAGGTCAACCAAGAAATTAAATTATCAGTTTTACTCAAAAGGATTGAGAGTCTCTATATAATTATGTGAGCGATTTACGGAAATGTTAGGTTATTCCGACAACATGGGATAAAAAGTGTATGATTTTATATACGTTTCAAAATGGTCTTATATACGCATCAATAATGATGGTAGACGATGTTGATGATGGGCCACTCATAATGGTGCAAAAGCATTATCAATGGGGAAGCGACCGTAACTCCACTTAACTAGTGTCATACCCTAAAATTTTCCCTCATATTTTCATTTAGATCTGGCTTATATTTCTAATCATTTGCATACATGGTTATCAATTCATTCATCTAGGTCATTCATTTAACATATCATTCATCACGTTTTGCATAGCACAATCATTAGGTCAAGGTCCGGTAATAATGGATTTAATTGGTTTCAATTGATTTTCTAAGCATGGATATTATTCGGTGATTACTCTGATTTATATAAGGTATGTCTTATGGTGTTGATCATATATTTATTTGAGATTCTTGGTTGTCATAATTGGAATGGATATGGCTTGATTAAGAAGATTGCTTGAATTTAAAGATAGGTTAATATGTTTTTTGTCCATCTCAAATTTTATTTGTAATCCCTATTAAAAAATGACATATTTTGACCCCTACAAATTTTTTATTGTTGTAGTTATAGTCCTTATTATTTTTTAAGATTTTGAAAACTGTTTCATTACCCTTAAATTTTTAAAATTTTGAATAATTATTTTCATAAGTGTTTAGAATACTATAAAATATTTACTTATGGGATTTTAGAATTTTTTAAAATGAGAAAAATTAAAAATTAATTTTCTTAGACTTAAATACACTTTTGGTCCCCCTATTTAATTTTTTTAACATTTTAGTCCCCCTGTAAAAAAAACTAATTATTAGATCCCTCAATATCATATTTCATATTTTTTTAGGTCATTCATGACAAAATAGTCTAATTTACATAGGTGACATTGAAATTATGAGGTGACATTTTTTAATTGTTGTCATGTCTGTCATACCCCAAAATTTTCCCTCCTATTCCTCAGGACATTTCTCATATCTATACTCAAGGATTCCCTAAGGGTTGACCTTACAAACCCTCTCCTAAGCAATCAATCCAAACTAGGGTTTGGTTATCCTCAGATCAAGATGGACTTCCAACATCTCCAGTGATCATCATGCCTTATCATATGCTTCAAAGAATCTCCATGTCAAGTTTCAAGCCTTACAATTCAAGTTTCCTCAAACATTTGCTCAGATGGTTGAAAATCAGTTGTATTGGACAAAAAGTCAACTATGGTCAACATACAGTCAAACCTCATAAGTTTTGGTCAACATCCATATTTTGAAGTAATATTCATCATTTGATCAAGGGTTGATCGTGATTCATCAAGAAAACTCAAGATTTGGTCAAAAAGTCAACTTTCCAAATTAGGGGTTTTGAAGAAAAGTCAACTGAACTTTGACCAGGCATAACTTTCTCATACTGTGTCAGAAATTTTTCCACCACCTCTCATTTTGAAGAGAATTCAATTCTCTACAACCTCATGTCTCACAAGCATGGTCAGAAAATGCTTCATTTTGAAGATATGGATCAAAACATTACAGGTCCTTTTCAAAGTCAACAAAAAGTCTACTTTTTGTAAAGAAGTGTTATTGAGCATGGAAACTCCAATTGATATGAGACTAAAGAGGTTGTTTAGAGGACATCTAGAGCTTTCTAAAAAGTCCAAGAACACCCAAAAATGTTAAAAATTAAGCAAGATACATCTTGCACAAGTTGGGCATTTTTGAAGAGGTGCACAAAGAGAGATACTTGTCAAAATCCAAAATTTTCCAAATGGGCTTATAACTTTATGATCCAAACTTGACCATAATATTATTTAGAACCTCTTGATGCTTGGCCATGACCTTTTCTTATTTTCTTGATTTATTTTTGAATTTAAAAGCATTTAATTCAAATTTAAATTAAATAAAATATGAAAACAAGTTATAAATCAAGTTGGGTTGGATTTCTATCAAACTTGAGGACCAAGGAAGCCCACAAGACATGCAAGATCATACAAGGAAGAGAAAATCAAATTTTGGAAAGATTTGATGAAAATTGAAAGAGAAATATTTTTGCATTCAAAGCCATATCTTTTTTCATTCTTTTTGCTCCAATCTCTTGCCTTATAAATATACAACACATTCACAAGACCAAAGGACAAAACCCTAGCCTCCTGAACATCCCAGCAATCATTCCCAACCCTTACACGAAGCAGAATCATCCCAGATCGCGCCACATAGCTCTCTCCGATTTGGTATTTTTCTTGATTTCGATTTCTATAATCCATGCGTTATTAACTGTTTTCTTTTGTTTGTATTGTTGTAGGAATATTCGACGAATCAAGTATTTCTATTTATCGTATCCACAGGGATTGGTGTATATTGTAGTCTTTCAATAGCAAAGCGTATTTTAAGATTTAAGTAACCAAAGGGTTTGTTTTCTAAGCTACTAGTATCATGAATTTCCAAGCAAATAACTGAAATAGTCTTTTCAAAAGAGAGTTATGGTTTGGATTCAAGAGAGTTGGAGTTTGTTTTTAATTGATGGAAGCATGTCAAGATTAGTTTCATTGACCTAATTTCATATGCATTCTATTAACCAAGTGATGAACTAGTTTGATGATTTCTATAAATACATATCCTCGCAATCTTGTTGATTTCTCACCAAGATTGTGAGTTTTATCATGTTAATCCTTGAATGATTTCTCACCACAACTATTGACATGATAAACATGAAGCTCAATATTTGTAAACACTAACACACAAATCTATTCATAGCATTTGTTCATTAGTGGATGAATATCCTAGGTCTACTTTGAAGCATCCTTTTTCAAACAAGATTCAAAGCATAGAAAGATAGAAGAACAAAGATATTCAATTTATATTAATCATCAACCATGTTCATACACAAATGGATTAAAATAAATACATACTAGTTAGATTAACTACCTCTAATCTTGACACAAAAAGAACTTAGCTACTCATTTCCATGGTTGCTTTGTTCACAAGATTATTGGAGGAGATGATGAACATTCAAGAATCAAGAAGAACTATGTTTTTCTTTTCTTAATATATGCCCTAATTTACAACAATGAATAATAATCATGAAGAAGTGAAGTTCCCTTTCCTAACACACCAAAAACCAGCTGGAATTGAGGGAGTAGGTGGCTGAAAAAATGAAAGCATAGGTCTGTCCTTTTTCTGGTTTTCGCAGACCGCGCTAAGCCCGGTTATTCGCGCTAAGTGCGCTCATGCTGCAACCGCGCTGAGCGCGACCTGAAGCATGCTTCTTCTTCCAAAAATTCATTCAAAAAGAATCATCCCAAGAGCTCTTCAAGTGTCCTTGAATCCAAGCTTGAGAGAATCATTCATTAAAAACCTACAATTTAAAAGTAAACTAAGTTAAATAATATATTATAACAAAAACTAAATAAAAACATAATTAAACCAAAATACTATAATAAATACTACTAATTAATTAAAAAGGCATTGTTAAGAACCACAAAATCATGTACAAAATAGCTACAATTTGGTCCTTAACAACTTTCCCCAACTTGCTTCTTTGTTTGTCCTCAAACAAAATTCAAAAATCTCACAAAGCAAGAAGAAACAAAATGTAAGCATGCAACTCACACAAGAAGGATGGTTCAAACTCGACATACCCGGCAAAAATACAGATTGATCGCTTCTTCGAAAAAAACATGGCTATGAATTAAGTTCTAAACACAATATATCAACACATGTAGACAAAATAAAATAAATGTTCACACTTGAATCACCTAATGATTTCTTCAATATTCATGAAGAACAAAATGCAATATTTACAAAGGACTAAACACTCTCACTAATAGTCATGCACATCCAGAATAATTCATGTATTCATCAAAATAAGTTAAATGAACAAAATGGAAACAAAGATCACTAAGGACTTTCAAGGGTTGTAACTTGGCTTAGGTTAGAAACAAGGGATATTTAAGTACAAAGCCATTGAAACAAATTGGGTTAAAGAATATGAAGAGAATTTCACAAACTCATTCCCACTTCCTTCTTATTATTCACAACCACTTTTCTTTTTCGCACAATGATCCTCCTTTTTCTTTTCTTTTGTTTTCTTTTCATATACAATTTTTTCTTCTTTTGTATTTTTCTTTTCTCTTATTTTTTTTTTCTTTTGGATCATTGTGTCATCAATTCTAGGTTCTTTTTGACCAACCTCCCCAACTTCTTTTATATCAATCCTTTTTTATTCAAGAACATGCTCTTCAAAGGGTTAATCAACAAAAAGGGTTGGTATTCACAAACAAGAAAAATTTATAGAATGAATCATCATTGAATTTTCAAAGATTATCAACAACTATTAAGTGGCCTACTTAACAATTAGTTGATTTGATAGATTCATCCTATAAATACAATTTAAGCTCAAAAGAGTTCACAAGGATTCACTCACTCACGGTTAGTTGAGGCCCTTTTGGAATTGATGGTTTTTCTCATAATGCACAAAAATTGCCTTGATCATCTCTAAGTTTCCAAAATGTCACAAACAAATGAAGATTAAGCATGAATCACACGAGTTAACAAAACTATTAGACACTCAATATTTGGTATAAGGTGGAAAGCTTCTCACCCTTGTGGTTTAAGTCCTAATGATTCGAATGTGAACACAAATTTTTTTGTACATGCCAAGATATTTTGCATAAAGCACATATTTCATAGACATGTTAATATTCTACAAAACGATTAAATATGTACCTTATTTGTGGATCGATTCGAGAATTATATCATTACCATCACTTTGGTGAAACACACTTACTTGCTTTTGAGTACCGTTGAAAAATCGGGACAAACAAAAGAAGTATCATTTAAATTAAATAACCTATAATCTTAAAATAAAATAAAACAAAATAAAATAAAATAAAATAAAAGATACCCCAAAATGGTGTTTAAAACTAAAAATAGTACTTAGGCTCCATGCCTACAAAATTCAAATTTGGAATTACAAACAACTCCTAAAAAGGGATGGCAACTAACAAAATTCATAAGTTTAAAAGAAACTAAAACTAAAACTAAAACTAAAACTAAAACTAAAAAGTACTAAAAATAAAATAAAGACAATAAAAGAAAAAAAAATCAATCTGAAGCCTCGAGGATGGAATCTCCAGGAGTCTCAGAACCAGAATCAGAACCATCCTCTCCATCATCATCACTCTCCTCAACATCATCTGCATCACCTACCTCCTCCTCTGCATTTGGCCCGACCCCGGGCCAACTGGCATAAGCACTCATCTGCTGACTCGTACGAGTGAAGTGATTCACCCCCGGCTCTCTAATTTGCAACGCCAGTTGCTCCATGCTCTCATGCATGTACATAAATGCTCGCTGATGAGCAAAATGCATTTGTCGGTTCCATTCTTCACCTGGACCGGCTTGAGGAAGTGCAACAGCTACAGGAACAGCCCGGGCTGCAGAGTTATCATCCAAGACCCTACAATCGCGATCACAGTAATTATCATCAATGATCCCATCTATCGTCAGGTGCCCCACAGCAGGAAAAACAACTTTGGCCATTTTCAAAAGACCCATGATCAACCCAAGATAAGTTAGGGCACATTTTATACGCTCCCCCTGGAGGTATAACTTAATGCAACCCTCTTCAACTCATTAGCAATCAACCGGCCGAAATCAATTTGAGCTTCATCCAGCATATAAGCAATGAGGTCGAAGGTCTCCATGGGAATTGAGGATGTGTGGCTTCTTGGTCTCAGATTGTATAGTGCCACACACATCAGAACACGGGCATTTGTTTTAAGGCTGAACCGATTGAATTTCAGAGGTTGGCCAGCCCTGTTAAGCTCATAGGAGTGCCCGGATAAACACAATTTCCTCCTCAACATGTCGTGATCCCAATTACCACGAGCCAGATGCTCATGGTAAACGTCCAACTCATCTTCTGGGGCTGTCCAATTAATGCCCAGGTAGTTGTTGATAGCAGAACGAGAAAATGATACCAACCTGCCTCGCACCATAGAAGTGAACGGGAAATCACTCCCCTCAGTAGGAATGGCGGCATAAAATTCCTGGACCAACTCAACATTAAATTTAGTCTGGGGCTCACACAGAACGCCCAAAACATAGTTATCCAGGATAGCATCAGGGGTATGGTAGTGTCCCTGCTCTCGGAGACAGATAATTCTCTCGGTCCATATGCTCTGCTCCTCGAGTTCCTTGTATCATGCCTCTTGAGCAGGCCCCAAAAAGCAATCACCATCGAAAGGAGTGGATCGTGAGGATCCAGCCCCGGCAGAAGAAACACGCTGACGCTTTGGAGCCATCTGAAAACAACACAAAGATCAACGAAAAGTGACACCGAGATGCCCGTTAGAGATAACTCATGCAAACAGAAGTAAAAATCAACCAACCAAAGCATCAAGCCTAATTAGAAAACACAAAAAACAGCAGAAATTTTTTTCAGGATGTTGCAGACCGCGCTAAGTGCGCTGACCGCGCTAAGCGCGCGCTCTGCGATTTCCAGAAAAATTCTTCTGTAAAAACAGAAATTCACCATTGAAACTAGTCCTAATAGGAACGAAATTCCTATCCTAAACATTCTCTACAATCTAAACAACCTAATCCTAAGAATATAAACCAGAATCCTAAACCCTAAGTTCCTAAATTCTAACATGCAAAGGGGAAAACTATGAAATTAGAGAGGGAAAACAAGAAAATAACAAACCTTGATGATTGGGTTGATGATTGAGACAAAGAATTGCAAGAAATTTGTTGATTTGGGGTTGGGGTTTTTGGAATTTTCAAGAGAATGAAAAGTGAAGAGGGAAGAGTGAAAAGGGTTTAAATAAACCCTAACTTATTTAAATATAAAACCAGGCCACGAGTTGGGCCTAGAAAAACAGATTTTGAATTATTTTTTTTACACGCAGACCGCGCTAAGCGCGAAAGGTTCTGGAATTTGGGTCAAAATGCGCGCTAAGCGCGGTTTGCAGAATTTTGAAATTTTTAGAAAAACAGAAAATTAACTTAAGAGACATATCAAAATGAATGCAACATAAATACTTACAATGTTGGGGTGCCTCCCAACAAGCGCTTTGTTTAACATCGGTAGAGCTCGACGGTCCAGGATGATCAAGGATCATCAAAGTAGGATGCGGCAATGTCGCGGCTCACCTCTCCGCCAACATACCTTTTCAAACGCTGCCCATTCACGGTCCATTCACTCTTTCCCTCGGGGTCTTGCAAAACAACGGCACCATAGTCTTTCACGTCCTTGATTAGAAAAGGACCAGACCACTTTGTCTTAAGTTTTCCCGGAAAAAAGTCTCATCCGGGAATTAAACAAGAGGACACTTTGCCCCGGTCGAAATTCCTTATGCTTGATCTTTTTGTCATGAGAAACTTTCACTTTTGCCTTGTACTTCCTAGTGGAATGGTACGCTCCATCTCGCATTTCATCCAATTGCACCAGTTGCACTTTTCTCTTATCACCCGCCAAAGAAGGATCGAAATTCAAGAATCGGAGAGCCCATAGAGCTTTGTGTTCCATTTCTACAGGGAGGTGACAAGTCTTGCCATAAATAACCTGAAACGGGGTTAGTCCGATAGGAGCTTTATAGGCGGTTCGATACGCCCATAAAGCTTCATCCAATTTTTGTGATCAATCCTTTCGAGAACCCGAGACAATTTTTTCCAAAATCTTTTTAATTTCCATGTTTGACACTTCGGCTTGACCATTCGCTTGCGGGTGATAGGGAGTTGTCACCTTATGCTTTACACCGTATTGTTTCAAAAGTTTTTGTAACAGTGTATTGTAAAAATGCGAACCGCCATCACTAATTTAAACCCGAGGCACATCAAACCGAGAAAAAATGTTTTTCTTTAAAAATTTTATAACGGTTTTGGCATCGGCCTTCGGTGAAGCAATGGCCTCCACCCACTTAGAAACATAATCAACAGCCACAAGAATGTATTCATTAGAAAACGATGACGGAAATGGACCAACAAAATCAATTCCCCAAAAATCAAACACCTCGACTTCCAACATATTATTCAAAGCCATCTCATCCCTCTTTCCTATACCGCCACTTATTTGACATTTATCACAACACTTAGCATGCGCATAAGCATCTTTAAATAACGAAGGCCAATAAAATCCCGATTGTAGGACTTTTGTGGCCGTTCGCATACCATTGTAATGTCCCCCACAAGGGGAATTGTGACAATGCCAAAGAATGTCTTTCGCTTCCTCATTAGACACACACCTTCTTAACAAACCATCACTACTCAACCTAAAAACGTAAGGTTCACCCCAAACATAATACTTGGCATCGGCCAAGAATTTTCGCTTTTCATTCCATGTTAAATCCTCCGGCATTAATCCCGAGGCTTTGTAATTTGCCATGTCGGCAAACCACGGCCGCTCTTGGATTACAAACAACTTTTCATCCGGGAACTCCTCCCTCACTTCCTTTTCTTTTTCAGTAATTTCCACGTTCACTAGGCGGGATAAATGATCCGCTACCAAATTCTCCGAACCCTTTTTATCTCGTACCTCCAAATCAAATTCTTGTAAAAGAAGAATCCATCGGATTAACCTTTGTTTGGAGTCCGGTTTGGTAAGCAAATATTTAATCACAGAATGATCCGTGAAAACCACTACTTTTGAACCAATAAGATAAGGACGAAACTTTTCCAATGCATACACTATTGCGAGCAACTCTTTTTCGGTTGTTGCGTAGTTAATTTGAGCATCGTTCAAAACTTTGCTCGCATAATGAATAGCATGGAAAATTTTGTTCTTCCTTTAGCAAAGCACGACTCCACCGCATAATCACTTGCGTCACACATCAATTCGAAATCAAGTTTCCAATTAGGCGCGGTGATTATGGGTGCATTTATCAAATTTTCTTTCAATTTTTCAAAAGCCATTAAACAATCTCTATCAAATAAGGACTTATCTTTGTTGAGCAAGTTGCTCAAGGGCTTTGCTATTTTTGAGAAGTCTTTGATGAATCTTCGATAGAATCCCGCATGTCCTAGAAAGCTCCGAATGCCTTTAACATTGGTAGGTGGGGGAAGCGTCTCAATCACATTAATTTTTGCTTTATCGACCTCGATCCCTCTTGAAGATATTTTGTGTCCAAGGACAATTCCCTCGGTCACCATGAAATTGCATTTTTCCCAATTCAAGACCAAATTTGTATCCACACACCTTTTCAAGATGGTGTTCAAATTTTCCAAGCACAAATCAAATGACGCTCCAAAGATGGAGAAATCATCCATAAAAACTTCAATCGTCTTCTCAATCAAATCGGCAAATATGGCTTGCATGCATCTTTGAAATGTTGTCGGCGCATTACATAAGCCGAAAGGCATACGTCTATACGCGAATATTCCAAAAGGACATGTGAAAGCCGTCTTCTCGTGATCTTCTGGATTCACCGATATTTGATTGTACCCCGAGTAACCATCCAAGAAACAATAATATTGTTGACCCGCGAGTCTTTCCAACATTTGGTCCATGAACTGAAGAGGAAAGTGATCCTTTCTTGTTGCTTTGTTAAGCCTTCGATAGTCGATGCACATTCTCCATCCCGTTACTTTTCTTGTCGGCACTAATTCATCCTTATCATTCAACACAACCGTCAAACCTCATTTTTCAGAACCACATGCACCGGACTCACCCAAGTACTATCCGAGATCGGATAAATCATCCCCGCTTCTAACATCTTCACCGCTTCATTTCAAACTACATCCTTCATCACCGGATTCAAACGCCTCTGAGGTTGGGCTACCTGTTTGTACTCTTCCTCCATCATGATGTTATGCATACAATAGGTCGGGCTTATGCCTTTCAAGTCGGCTAAAATCCAACCAATCGCATTTTTGTTAGACTTCAAAACTTGAATTAAGCTTCCCTCCTCCTTCTCCGATAATGTATTACTAATGATTACGGGTTTCTTACCTCCCTCCTCAAGAAACACATACTTCAAGTGAGATGGTAGTGCTTTCAACTCAAGCTTTGGCTCTTCGTCTTTGGGATCTTTCTTCAAAATTTCCACTTCTTCCTCCCATGGATGCATTTCTTTAGAAATCTCCATCCCTTCTAAACACTCCTCAAGATCTCGCCTATCATCATCATCATTCACTTCTTCTATTGCTTCCTCGATAACATCAATTTTGAAACAATCTTTCTTATCAATTGGATCCTTCATTGCTTCAAAAAGATTAAAGCAAATTTCTTCATCTTGAACCCTCACCTTCATTAAACCATCATCAATGTCAATCATCATTTTAGCCGTCTTCATGAATGGACGGCCGAGAATTAGAGGTGCATCCACGTCTTCCTCCATATCTATCACAACAAAGTCAACCGGGAAAAAGAATTTTTCCACTTTGACCAATAAGTCTAACGCTACACCATGCGGGCGAGTAATAGACTTGTCCGCCAATTGCAACGTCATTTTTGTAGACTTTAATTCGATATCCCCCAACCTCTTTACAATGGATAATAGAATCAAGTTGATACTTGATCCCAAGTCAATTAATCCTTTGCCGACATAGACATCTCCAATGGTAACGGGCAAGGTTACACGCCCCGGATCACTTTCTTTTTTTGGAATAGTGCGTTGAATTATAGCACTACAACTTGCATGAACCATTATAGTTTCTTGATCCGTGTACCGCTTCTTTTTTGTCAATATGTCCTTCATGAATTTTGTATATTTCGGCATTTGCTCTAATGCCTCGGTGAATGGAATATTAATTTGCAATTGCTTAAAAATATCCATAAACCGAGCATAGTGCTTAGCATCATCCTTTTTAGAAGGAAGATGAGGATAAGGTAGGTTTCTTAATGGTAGAGTGACTTCCTTCTCCTTTCCCTTTCTCATTTTCTTCTTCTTTTCCTCCGCTTTCTCCTTTTTAACTTCACCATCATCAACATTTTCATTTTCGACTACAACATCATTTTCAACTAAAACATCCTCCACAACAACATCATTATTTTTTTCAACTACAACCTCATCATCTTTTTCAACTACAACCTCCTCCACTACTACTTCTTCATCCTTCTCCACTTGTTTTTTTCTCTTCACTTCTTTCTTTTTATCATCACAAACTCTACCACTCCTAGTCGTAATAGCTTTGCAATGCTCCTTAGGATTTGCTTGAGTAGTTGGAGAAAATGAGGTCGAAGCACTTTGATCGGAAATTTGCTTTGCTAATTGCCCCATTTGAGTTTCCAAATTCTTGATAGATGCCTCCGTGCTCTTTTGGTTTGCCATAGAAGCTGGCATGAATTGAGCTAGAGTGTCTTGAATGTTGGAAGATCTCGCTTGATTTTGAGGTTGATTTTGAGGTTGAGCTTGATTTTGATTTTGAGTTTGGTATGGATTTTGTCTAGCTTGATTGTTGTTGTCTTGTCTCAACCCGCCTTGATAACCTTGGTTACTGTCATACCCCAATTTTTGACCTAATATACCACCTTACATTTGCATTACTACATCACTAACAGTTTAGAACAGAATTAATCGGGTGTGGCTTCTACAGGTCAAAATTAGGGTTTCACAAATTTTTCATCTAATTCAAGAGTTAATCAATTAGGGTTTGAGTTTCAATCACCTCAATTGATCTATCTTAATCAAATCATCAACCTCTGATCTTCAGATATCCAACTTTTCTTCATGATCTATCGAGGATCGACCAATTAGGGTTTTTATCGAGGACAAGCAATCACTGATTTTCTGATCAATGAATGACTTTTTTTCTTGGAGATTGGTCTTCATACCTTCAATACAACATGTTGACCTAATTTTTGGATTCAAAACATCACAGAAGTTCACAAAATTCATCAGTCAATTTCTGGATCATTTGATGAAATTTCATCTGCACTAAAAAGTCAAACTTTGACTTTTGGTCAACTTTTTCAAGATAAAACTTTTTTTAATCATCAAAATACTTCAAATGATCCATCATGATCATAAAAATCAAGAAATTTGGAAAAGTCAACAAAAAGTCAAAATTTTCAACACTTAGAAAAATTTTCAAGTGTTAAAATTTCACATTTTTTCCTACTCAAAACATGAAAGTTGTAGCCCTTGAAACAAGCTTTCCAAAATGTCCAAGAACTTGCGAATCCATGGTGTCTAGCTATACTTTTGATTTTGAAACATAGAGCTCCAAAAGCCATGATTTTCAAGTACAACCTTCAAAATTACAAGTCATTTTTGAGTTTTCTCCTTCTAGAAGCCTTGCCACCTAGACAAGAAGGATAGAGCTGATAAAAAATCAGATGGAAAGTAATTATGATGAGATAAGATCAAGTTGAATTATTTAACCATGGTTAAAAGGAAGCTTCCTTTTGCATTTATGGCAAAAATGACTTTCTTGCCCTCTAAGGCAAGTTGTCTAAATCCAAGCCAATCCTCTTTGCTTGCTAATCTGAAATCTTGACCTATAAATAGAGGTCATGTTTGCCATTTGAAACTACACCAAAGCTATGCCAAAACAAGCTTTCTCCTTTCTTTCTTAAATTTCAAGTAACATAGTTCAAAGTGAGAATTCTTGCAATTTTCAAAACTTGTGAAAAACCATGAGAGATTTGGTGTCTAACATGTTTTAAAATCAACATATAACTGGTTTGTAACTTAAAATCAACATAAGAACAGCTAAAAAACAGATTTGCATTTCAAAATTCCAAACTTGTAGAAAACTGCCTTATCATTCAAACTGATCATTGGCTCGAGCTAGTTATGTTTTTATCATTTGAACATCATCAATATACTTCACATAAGTGATACAAACCATCACTTTTGATCTGTAACACCTCCAAGTACGGATTCGAATTTCATTTCAAGCATATGCAAGTGGACTTGGTTGGAATGATCCTGGCAATCTCAGAGCAAGCAGACCATCCTCACACCTTCCATAAGGTTCACTGGTGCTCTAGAAATCCTTAAACAACAACTGGAAACACTCTATTGAAGATTTCGATCTCAGCTTCAAGAGGTAAGAACTCAAACTTCAAACTCCTTGATTTCTCACTTCCAGTTCAAAAAGCTCTTGGCCGTTTTGTTTCTGCACCATCACTGATCATTAACCCTAAACTAATTGCTTGATTCCATGATCACACGCGATTTCAATTTGATTTTAGGAATTAGGGTTCTTCGTGTTTTCTGGAAATTTAATCAGGTTAAACTAAAAATAAATGAAATTAAACCACATCATCATGTTCTGGTTCAATTTCGACCAAGTTTGATGTTTACATCGAGCAATTTCATTGAGAAACAACGAATCCATGGCTGGATGAAGGATTGAGGAAGAAGATGATGATTGCGCGCGTTTTTTCAAATTCAAACATAAAGTTTATAATATTATAACATGGTTTGAAATCAATACATGGATGTATTTCCGCCCCAGCGGTTGCCAGCTCACTCTTAAGACTTTGCCTTGCCACGCCTTGCCCAATGGTCCCGGGTTCGAGTAGCCTTGGGACCATTTTTGCCAAACTTTTTCATTTTATCTTCATATTTATTTCAAACTTTGACTCTTTCAAAACCCAATCAAAACTCCTCATTTTGAGGTGATTTTTTGCACACGTGTCATTTAACATGTATATTTTATGGTAATGTCAAAAAAATTCAAAAATACTTTCTTCTGATTATATTTTTATCGAGCCGAAAACGATACGTTTGAGTACTTTTTCAAAGCACTTTCAAAGACGTTTCTTTCAAACTTTCGAAGCCCGAAACTTTTTCAAACTTCTTGTAAGTAAACTTTATCTTTCAAAGACACTTTCAAGATCTTTTCAAAACTTTTCATCAAACTTACACTCTTTTTTCCATGATCGATCCCATTTGAAGATAAAACCGAACTCATTTTTCCTCGAATTTCTTAACCGATCATGGGCCTCCCTCACGGTGTCCCTCACGGTGTAAGTCCCAAAATTCTTTTTATGTACATAATTATTTCCCTGTACATATCCAATACTTTTATGTACATACCAATTTTTACTTGTACATAATACAGATACGTTTGTAAATACTCAAGTACAAACAAACTTCTTCCGTTTGTTTTCGTTTCGCTTGTATATACACTGAATACCATTGGTATTAAAAGGAGCATTATTCCCGGTGAAACTGCTTTTAAACCAATGGGCCTCCCTTACGGTGTAAGTCCCAACCCTCCTATGTACATACATATTTACTTGTACATACATACTCATTCGTGTACATATTCATTCCCTTGTACACAATCAAACTTGTAAATAATCAAGTTACGCTCGTTTCGAACGTTCGTTTCACACAAACTTGTTTATATTTTCTTCATAAACTCTTGTAATTAAACATCATGCATTTGTTTATATTTCCTTCATAAACTCCTGTGAATAAACTTCATATACTTGTTTATATAACTATCTAGTTATAACATAACAATTAGTCTAACCATTAGGTTCCCTACAGAGTTAGCCTCCTCTTGGGCTTTGTACAAAGTAACTCATTCATCTGAGTTCAGCCTCCTCTTAGGCTTCATATAAGAAAACTCATTCATCTGAGTTTAGCCTCCGCTTAGGCTTCATATAAGACAACACTCCCCTGTTGAGTCAGCCTCCTATTGGGCTTCGTTCAAAAGAACTCCTCATTGAGTTTAGCCTTCTCTTGGGCATCAAACAAGAAAGAGACCAGGAAATCTCTTAATAGCCTCCTATTGGGCTTCCAATACAAAGAATCACCCGCGCTAGGATAGAACCCAGAGAGTATAATTTACCGGTGAAATTGCTCTTAATCCTAAGAGGATGGTTTCCCGGTGAAATCCCTCTTAAAGCCAAAGCCAACCATACCCTATAGCTTCCTCTTGAGCTTCATACAAGGACCCTCAATGACCCTCGATGACCCTCGGAATGCCTCCTCTTGGGCTTACAATACAAGGACCCATGGGCTTCTTAAAAGCATCCCCTAATCCAATCAATTTCTCCTAGAGATTTAGACGTCTATCATCTCTGTGGAAGAAGTATTTCATCTATCACATCACATACAATCAAAAAGTTTTCAAACTTTTTCAAACAAAAACATCTCTTAATTGTAAGTGGTAACGCTTGTACGCTCAAGCAAAACACCCAATGCTTACAATTAAAAGATTCAATCATCTTTCAAACATCTTTCTAAACTCGTAAGTGGTAACGCTTGTACACTCAAGCAAAGCGCCTATAACTTACGACGAGAGATTTAATCAATCAAACCTTCAAAATGTGTGTGATGAAATAGATTAGATACTTTTTTCATTAAGATGACATTCGTCTTTGTCTCTTAATAACTTCCTTTGCTTCCACTAGCATAAGTGGGAACTACGATTGCTCTGATTTTCTCAACATCCTTTTGAGAATACGTAGGCACAAGGTCTTATCCTTGCCGAGCAAATTTCTTTCTCCCTCAAACCAAACAAACCATAGATCCCTTTAGATCCGAGCTACAAATTCTCTGATTCCCATTAAGGGATATGTATGCAGAAGATCCCAATGATCTTTGTGAGCACAATAATAACAAAACCTCGGATCCCACATAATCTATCCTTCTTAAAATCCAAAGGAGAAACTTTCCCAATCATAGAAATAGCAATTAAAACACACAAACATATCAAACATATTGATATATAAAGCTATAGATAACTATATATATTTAGGGTGCTCCATCTATTCCCTTTATATAACAAACCCCCTTACCCGGAATCTCCCAATGCGTTGCCTAGTTCGCTAGTCGTAATGCATATCATATCAATTGAGGGTATTAGCGACTTTCCCCTTTTCATAATCATTTTTCTTGTGTTGAAAATAATAAAGCTTGATGCTCATGGCATCTTTATAAACAAATCAAAAGAGTAAATCGTTTGAGCTAGAGAATCAATTGATTCGATTCCACGTTACTTTTAACGAACGAAAAATGGCGACTCTTGGGAGTACGCTAAATTTTGATTTTCAAAAAAAATGTGACTCTGCTCAAGAGCACCAAGCTTTTTGTTTTCAAAAAGAAAAAGAGGGGCTTTCATATGTGCATATGTTTGTTTTTCTTTATTGTGTGTTTTCGCGATTTCATCGATGGAAAGAAATCCTAACCCGTTTAAGAAACCTTTAAGATCTAGGTGGGGTATAGTCCTATTAACTTGTGAGAAGTCTCAGATTTACGGAGTTAATTTGAGATCCCTCTCTGGAGGTTGTCTTGGGAGTATTTGTGTTTAGCAAGTATTTGCAAAGACATTTTGCTTTCAAGAGAACTAACGGTCGAGTGGTCAGAGAACACATAACCCATCTGGCCATTTAGGATGTAGTGCGAAATTATTCAGCGTAAGCTTAGAATAATTGTCATGCGAGACTACGATCAGACGAGTTTTTCTTGAAAAATATTATTGGACGTCGAGTATTCAACAAATCCGATAATATTTCAAAGAGAAGCGTTGAGCCTGTATTATCAGTAGAACCCGTTTCACAGATGAATAAGCCCTTAGAACTTACCCACGTTTGATTCTTATCGTTGGCTTCATGCTCGTGACTTCGAACGCTTGACCGTGTGTATAACTACTAACCATGTTTGTAGCATTCATGCATTCATTCAAAAACTTCATTTCTCTTCCCATTTCCAAAGAATTTAGAGATTTTTCGTTGTAAATATTTTAGGTTAGAATGATGGACGTCAGAGGAAGATTCACCAAGAAATACAGTTTTAGGATTCCTGATTTGGGAAAGTTAAAAGAGTTAGCATCCTTGGTAGAAGATCCCTCGGATTTCAGAAAATGCTATGGAACTCTTTTAACCGTCCTGAACACTAACGTTGATGAAGGACTTCTCAAAACTTTCGTTCAGTTTTACGATCCAGTCTATCGCTGTTTCACTTTCCCTGACTATCAGTTGATGCCTACTTTGGAAGAGTACGCACACATCCTAGGTATCTCAGTATCAAATAAAGTGCCTTTCAATGGTTTGGAAGCCATTCCTAAGTCACCAGTCATTGCAACAATGACTCACTTAAAGAAATCTGAGATAGACAAAAGCCTAACTACCAAAGGAAAACTCTTAGGACTGACTTCAAAGTTCCTAATGGAGAAGGCTCTTAAATTCTCCGGTAGTATGGTAGCCTTTGAAGCTGTTTTAGCTTTACTCATCTATGGATTGGTGTTGTTCCCCAACGTCCCAAGTTTCGTTGATATCAACGCCATAAGGATCTTTCTGATTGGAAATCCCGTTCCCACTTTGCTTGGTGACACGTACTTCTCCATTCATCATAGGAATCGTCAAGGAGATGAAACTATTCTGTGTTGTGCGCCTCTGTTTTTCAAATGGATTGTCTCACACTTGCCTAAATCTCCTATCTTCCGCGAAAACAAAAACGATTGGCATTGGTCTCGAAGACTCACGTCTCTTACAAACGACGGTATCCATTGGTATACCTTGGCAGACAATGAGATGGAAATCATTGAAAGTTGTGGAGAATTTGCCAACGTACCTCTTATTGGTACGAAAGGAGGAATCAACTATAATCCATTCTTGGAAAGACGTCAACTCGGGTACGCGAATTCTAGTAAACCTCTTGGTTTTACAGTAGAAAGATACTTCTATCATGAAGGGGAAGATTCCCAAGGTTTGAAAGCCAGAATGATAAGAGCTTGACATCACATCCGAAGGAAGGAAAAGGGTAATGCAAGAAATTGTGTAGCCATGGAAATCTACACTTCATGGGTGAAGAAAAGAGCAAAGGAATTCCGAATGCCTTATGCTTATGAAGAACCTATGTTTTCAACAGCTTCCAGATCAATAATTTTTCCCGTTGAGACTATGGGAGAATACCAAGAAGCTTTGGCCAAGATGAGGCTTGAGAAAAAGGCTTTGGAAGACAAGTTCTTTAAAACTGACCTCGAAAATGAGAAGCTTAAGAAGTAGGTCAAAGATCATGAAAAGACGCTTTACTTCCAAGATGAATGGCTCATGGAGAAAGATGAGAAGATTCGTCAGAAAGATAACGCGATCAAAAGATACATCAAAGAAAGAAAAAGAAAGCTTGAGGAAATAACAACCAGCGATCCTGCTCCTGACGAGTGGAAGAAAGTCATCAGCAAGCTAAAAGCCGAGAAAGCTGAACTAAAAGCTCACTATGGGAAAGAGATCTTGAAGTTGAAGCTACATCAAGCCTTTGGATCTTCATCCGACGAGGACGATTAATTAGTTTAGATTATAGTTTTATCATTTACTTTATCATTGTATGAGCTATGCTCAAAAACAAAAATTGTTGTAATCTTCTTTTAGTAATCAATAAAAATAAGCGTTTTCCATCCAAATATTTGCCAGAAATTTCTCTTTTAGCGTAAATTCTTTGGAAATTATTTTCTCTTTGCATTCATAATCATACATCATACTTTGCATATCGAGTTTGTTGTTTAGAGTCTTATCTTTTGGAATTTTTTCCAGAAAGAGAAAGATCGTCAAGCTGTTGCATCTTAGAGTTTCTCGACCACGTCCACAGCCAACTCTTACATACAATACTCGTTCAAAAAGAAGGAAAATAATGGAAGGCTTTGAGCAAGAAAATGTTGAGCTGCGTAGCACAGTGACAACACTGCAAGAAGAGGTGGAGAGACTCATTTCTTTGGTAAGTTCGTTGGCAACTGCGTAAAGTCAGCAAGCAACATTAAGCAGTCAAAATCAAGCGGCGATTTCAGAGGTCACTACTACTCCAGTCTCAACTGTTGTAGTCAGTAGTCCACTTTTCCGTATGCCAGAAGGTTATCCATGGGGCATGCCTTTCAATTTCAGTGTCGGATTTCGTCAGCCTGTTTTTGAGGTACAGGCAACCACGTTTGAGGTTCCTACTTTACAGAACTCAACACTTACTCCACAGCATGGAGTAACCTTTCCGCAGGTCACTATGACGGTTTCTCAACCAATCATGACGAACTTAGCTTCTATAGTTCACACTACTGCAGATGAAGAAGTCTATCATAATCCAGGTGACAACACGAATCCTCGTGGCCGGATGGATAATCTCCAAGAACAGCTCCATAAGATGCAGCTTGAGATTAAAACAATCCGTGGAAAGGAATTGTTTGGGAAGAACGCCCATGATTTGTGCTTAGTTCCTCGCGTAAGGATACTTGCAAAGTTCAAAGTCCCTGACTTTGAAAAGTATAAAGGAAATTCCTGTCCACAGAGTCATCTTACGATGTACGCTAGGAAAATGTCTACGTACAATGACAATCACCAATTGTTAATTCACTATTTCCAAGATAGTCTCACCAGTGCTGCACTGAAGTGGTACATGGGACTAGACAATGCGAATATCCAAACATTCAATGACCTAGGTGAAGCCTTTGTCCAACAGTACAAATTCAACTTGGACATGGCTCCAGATCGCGATCAACTCCGCTCCATGTCTCAGAGGGAAAAAGAGACATTCAAAGAGTACGCCCAACGTTGGAGGGAAATTGCTGCCCAAGTCACCCCACCGTTAGAGGAAAAGGAAATGACCAAGGTTTTCTTAAACACTCTTGGCCCATTTTACTACGAACGAATGATCGCCATCGCTCCCAGAGATTTCACCGAGATGGTAAGCATGGGAATGCGGCTAGAGAAAGGAGTTCGAACAGGACGCCTGGTCAAAGAAATAGGATCTTCCAGTGGAACTAAGAGGGTTGGAACCAGTTTTCCAAAGAAAAAGGAACATGACATAGGAATGGTATCCCGAGGGAAACCACGAAAGAATGTCAGCCGACAACAACAGGTAGCTGCTATAGCACCCGCTGTTAATACGAGTCCAAATACAGGAATTGCTCCGCAGTTTCAGCAAACTCAACAGCCTCGACAGCAAGCTCAGCAATACAACAATCAGAATCGTGCGCCCAGGGTCTCACAATTTGATCCTATTCCGATGACATAGACAGAACTATATCCTGCATTGATAGAAAGGAGTCTTGTGCAAACAAGGTCACCACCTCCGGTACCAGACAAATTGCCATGGTGGTACAAAGCAGAAGTATCTTGCCCTTTTCATCAAGGGGAACCGGGTCATGATCTTGAACATTGTATAGCGCTAAAAGCTGAAGTATAAAGGTTAGTAAGGACTAATCTACTCTCCTTCAGAAATACAAATCCAAACGTGCAAGCAAATCCACTTCCCAGTCATAGTGGACATACCGTGAATTTGATACTAAGGAATACCGATCGGTATCTTGTCACAGATGTGAATCTGATAAGAGAAAGCTTGGTACAACTCCATGATACATACAGTACAATGGGCGCTTTCACTAAACATGATTACGCAGCTTGCAACATCTGCTTCAAGGATTTTCGAGGATGTTCAACCGTGAGAGCAGACATTCAACGATTATTAGACATTGGTGACATACAGATCTTCAGAAACAGAAATGACTATGACGTGAATATGGTAGGGCATTTTCCGCATGAGCTTTTAGTCTCAGATATCAACTCAGAAATTCCCGAAGTAAACGTCATTATCCCCTGTTTCAATGTACCCAAGTGTGTGGAAGTTGAATATAACGATTCAAACGTTCCAGAGTCTCCTTTGGTGATCTGTCTACCCGGTCCTGTTCCATACAGTTCTAACAAAGCAATTCCCTATCAATACAATGCGACTATGATAAAAGATGGGAGGGAGAAACCCATGCCAACTCTTTCAGCCAATGTCAACATAACTGAAATTGGACGAGTAACGCGAAGTGGACGAGTACATACTCCGTTGCCACCAAAGCCGCCTGTTGTTCCTATTATTAGACAAAATCCAGTTAATACATCGCCCGAGAACCCCACAAGGATTCCCGTTGGTAATTCAAATGTAAGCGTTGGACCGTCTGATGGAACCAACGTCAACTCAGATTTCGATGAAATTTTGAAGCTAATCAAGAAAAGCGAGTACAGAGTTGTGGATCAGCTGATGCAGACTCCCTCCAAGATTTCGATACTGTCTCTACTTCTGGATTCCGAAGCCCACCGAGAAGCTTTGATGAAAGTGCTAGATCAAGCTTACGTAGATCACGATGTGACTACAGATCAATTTGGTGGAATTGTGGGCAACATAACAGCTTGCAACAATTTAAGCTTCAGTGATGAAGAGCTCCCAGAGGAAGGGAAAGATCACAATCTAGCTCTGCATATCTCAATGATTTGCCAATCAGATTCTCTGTCCAACGTACTAGTGGATACCGGTTCATCCTTAAATGTAATGCCAAAAACGACTCTCTCGCTCGTTTAGCTTACAAAGGAACGCCGATGAAGTTCAATGACATAGTGGTAAGGGCCTTTGACGGATCAAGGAAATCTGTTATTGGGGAAGTCGATCTCCCGATGACGATCGGTCCACATACCTTCCAAATCACTTTCCAGGTCATGGATGTGCCAGCTGCTTACAGTTGTTTGCTAGGAAGACCATGGATACACGAAGCGGGAGCTGTGACATCCACTCTCCATCAAAACTGAAGTTTACAGTAAATGGAAAACTAGTAACCATCATCGGTGAACAAGCCTTACTAGTCAACCATTTATCCAACTTTTCTTTCATCACAGCCAACGACGTTGAAGGGACACAGTTCCAAGGAAATCCGTTAGAAGATGAATCTACAAGCAAAAGCAGATCATCTATCTCCTCTTACAAATAAGTGGCGCAGATAGTGAAAGATGGTAATGTTGCAGGTTGGGGACAAGTAATAAAACCTGTCAACAACGAGACAAAGGCCGGGCTCGGGTTCGCTCCAGTATTTCCTAAAGACAAGCAAAGGGATGAAACACTTCGCCCAATCAGAGAAGTATTCCACAGTGGGGGTTTCTTAAACCCTGTTCTTCAAGAGGTTAATGTTCTTACCAATGAAGGTGATGAAGACGATCTCTCTGGATCTGAAGAGTGGAGCACTTATCTTACCAGCTCTGAATATGTGTCTCAGGAAGAATCATACGCGCCGTTCTATCCTCCGACTGACCAATTCAAAAACATGTCCCTACAAAATAATGAAAATCCACCTGTCCCTTCTGAAGTATGGGATACCTTGGGAGAACCAAGTGGAAAGTTTGACTACATGGTGAAATAGACTGCGCCTGAAAGCTCAAAAATCAGAATTGAAGATATCCAGCCAACTGGATGGGGTGATTCTTTTGAGTATCCTAGTCAACCAGAAGAGGTGTACACATCTTCTCGATCTCATCAACCAATTGAGGTTCCGAATGAAGATCTCTGCTTTAATGCGCCCGTGGAATTTGTTAAACCAGATCTTAACTATCACTACATCAACTTAATTACTGAAGATCAGGGATACGATTCAGGATACGAATTGGAAAGTATCGCCGACAATGAGTCTCTTCACTCAGAAGATTGGAGAGTACATCCCCAGAATTCAACACGAATGCCAATAGAAAGTACATATGTTGTATCCCATGCTTCTCGATCTGTCCATCAAGCAGAAGAAGATCGTTTCAGCATAACAAAAGGCAAGGTCAATCGTCCAGAGTCTTCAAAGCTTGTTCGACCAATGACCAAGGTCTATTCAAGAACTAAGCCAAGTGGAAAACTACCAGAGTACCTCGACGTCCAAGGAGTCCGCTACTATTGGAAGCCTGTTGAAGTTCGGACTAATGTTCATAGTTCTAAGTAGTTTATTTTGCTTTTGTTTTGAACTCTCGCTTCGCCCAAAGCGAAGAGATGTTTTATAGGGTTTAGCTTTTAAATAATTTCTCTTTGTCTTGCCCAAGACAAATGAGTTTGTATTTTGGGGCCCTGTTTCATATTGTGAATCATAAATAAAACGCGTTGTTTTGATTCCACACTTTGTGTTTTTTTTCATTTTTACCCTTTCTTGGAAATGATAATCCTAAAAAACACAATAAAAATCTTCAAAAAAAAAGCAATATAATAATAATCTGCATACACTGTCACATTAACTTTTTCTATAAAAAAAAATGAAAAAGGAAGAGTTAATTAATCAATCATAAATCAAATATGCAGATGGACAAATCCATTGAACGCAATAACTCTATGATCTCTCCCAACTTTGAAATCCCCAGTGAAGTCGCCGAGGAAGAAGTTGAAGAAGAGATCCCGGATGAGATTTCTCGACTACTTAAGCACGAGGAAAGAATCATTCGACCTCACAAAGAGCCTTTGGAATAAATCAACTTAGGTTCTGAAGAAGACAAAAAAGAAGTAAACCTCAGAGCTCTACTCGACAGCAACGTCAAGGTCAAACTGATAGATCTTCTCAAAGAATACGTCGATGTGTTCGCTTGGTCCTACCAGGACATGCCAGGTTTAGATACCAGCATCGTGGAGCATCACTTGCCATTAAGACCGGAGTGTCCACCAGTTAAACAAAGACTAAGAAGAGTTCACCCTGAAATGGCCGACAAAATCAAAAAGGAAGTTCAAAAGCAGCTCGACGCAAGTTTCCTCGTCACCTCTCTCTGAATATCCTCAATGGCTAGCCAACATAGTACCCGTCTCCAAGAAAGACGGAAAGGTCAGAATGTGTGTTGACTACCGGGACTTGAACAAAGCTAGTCCAAAGGACGATTTCCCACTACCGCATATCGACATGCTAGTGGATAGTACTGCAAAATTTAACGTCTTTTCCTTCATGGACGGTTTCTCTGGTTACAATCAGATCAGAATGGCTCCTGAAGACATGGAGAAGACATCCTTCATCACGCCATGGGGCACCTTTTGCTACAAAGTAATGCCATTTGGATTAAAGAATACAGGCGCAACTTACCAAAGGGCGATGACTACTCTCTTTCATGACATGATGCACAAAGAGATCGAAGTCTACGTGGACGACATGATAGCAAAGTCTGATACTGAAGAAAAGCATATAGAATATCTCTTGAAGTTGTTTCAGCGACTAAGGAAATTTCAGCTTCGCTTGAATCCTAACAAATGCACCTTTGGGGTAAGATCTGGAAAACTCCTATGTTTCATCGTCAGTCAAAAAGGTATTGAAGTTGACCCTGACAAAGTCAAGGCTATTCAAGAAATGCCTACGCCACAAACAGAAAAGCAAGTGAGAGGATTTCTTGGACGGTTGAATTACATCTCCAGATTTATCTCTCAAATGACTGCTATCTGTGGGCCGATATTCAAGCTTCTCCGTAAAAATCAAGAGGTTGTGTGGACATAAGATTGCCAAAAAGTGTTTGACAGTATCAAGGAATACCTGTCAGAACCACCAATATTGATTCCTCCAATTGAAGGAAGACCATTAATCATGTACCTTACCGTGCTAGAAGATTCCATGGGCTGCGTGCTTGGACAGCAAGATGAAACTGGTAAGAAAGAGCATGCCATCTACTACTTGAGTAAAAAATTCACAGATTGTAAAACTCGTTACTCCATGCTCGAGAAAACATGTTGTGCTTTGGTATGGGCTTCAAAACGTCTCCACCAGTACATGATCAATCACACGACTTGGTTAATCTCCAAAATGGATCCAATCAAGTACGTCTTTGAGAAGGCTGCCTTAACAGGAAGAATTGCTCGATGGCAGATGCTATTATCTGAATATGACATCCAGTACCGTGCTCAAAAAGCATTCAAAGGAAGCATTCTTGCCGATCACTTGGCTTATCAACCGATCAACGAATACCAATCTCTCAAGTTTGATTTCCCTGACGAGGATGTTATGTACTTGAAAATGAAAGATTGTGACGAACCGCTGCCTGAAGAAGGTCCTGATCCAGAATCTAGATGAGGCTTAATTTTTGATGGAGCAGTTAATGTCTTTGGGAATGGAATTGGGGCAGTTATCATTACTCCCGAGGGTTCTCATATCCCGTTTTCCGCCAGATTGCTATTTGATTGCACCAACAATATCGCAGAATATGAAGCTTGTATCATGAGTATCGAAGAAGCCATCGACTTGAGGATCAAAATCCTTGACATATATGGAGATTCAGCCCTTGTGATCAATCAAATCAAAGACAAGTATGAAACTCATCATCTTGGTTTGATTCCCTACAGAGATTATGCAAGACGTTTGTTAACTTTCTTCAACAAAGTGGAACTGCATCATATCCCTCGAGATCAGAATCGAATGGCAGACGCCTTGGCTACTCTATCTTCCATGTTCAAAGTCAACAATTGGAACGATATGCCTAAGATCCGTATCAGACGCCTTGAAAGACCTGTGTATGTGTTTGCAACTGAAGCAGTCTTCGATGATAAACCGTGGTTCCACGACATCAAACGTTTTCTTCAAACTCAAGAGTACCCACTCGGGGCATCGTACAAAGATAGGAAAACTCTAAAGAGGCTTTCTAGAAATTTCTTCCTGAATGAAAATGTGCTATACAAAAGAAACTTCAACATGGTCCTGCTCAGATGCGTGGATAGACACGAGGCAGACATGATAATTCACGAAGTGCATGAAGGGTCCTTTGGAACCCATTCAAATGGGCATGCAATGTCCAGAAAAATCTTGAGAGCAGGATACTATTGGATAACAATGGAATCCGATTGCTGTAAACACGTCAAGAGATGTCACAAGTGCCAGATCTACGCAGATAAGATCCACGTGCCACCGACTCTACTCAATGTTCTCTCTTCTCTATGGCCTTTCTCCATGTGGGGCATCGACATGATTGGGATGATCGAACCAAAAGCGTCCAACGGACATCGCTTCATTTTAGTTGCTATTGATTACTTCACCAAATGGGTCGAAGCAGCATCTTACGCCAATGTTACAAGACAAGTGGTTGTGAGGTTCATCAAGAACAACCTCATTTGCTGATATGGAGTTCCGAGTAAGATCATTACAGACAATGGATCGAACCTGAACAACAAAATGATGAAAGAACTGTGTGAGGAATTCAAGATCGAGCATCATAACTCATCTCCTTACCGGCCAAAGATGAACGGCGTCGTTGAAGCTGCTAACAAGAACATCAAGAAGATCGTCCAGAAGATGGTCATCACTTACAAAGACTGACACGAAATGCTGCCATTCGCTCTGCATGGGTATCGTACTTCAGTACGCACTTCAACAGGTGCAACTCCTTTTTCTCTAGTATACGGCATGGAAGCAGTGCTCCCCGTAAAAGTTGAGATTCCATCAATGAGAGTTCTCATGGAAACTAAGTTATCTGAGGCCGAATGGTGTCAAAGCAGATACGATCAACTGAACTTAATCAAAGAAAAGCGTCTGACCGCTCTGTGTCACAGACAACTATATCAAAGAAGAATGAAGAAAGCTTTCGACAAAAAGGTCCGACCTCGTGAATTCCGAGAAGGCGACCTCGTGCTTAAAAAGATTCTGTCTTTTCAACCAGATTCTAGGGGCAAATGGACTCCTAATTACGAAGGCCCATACATCGTCAAAAGAAGCTTTTCTGGTGGTGCTATGACTCTCACAACCATGGACGGGGATGAACTCCCGTATCCTGTGAATGCTGACACAGTCAAGAAATACTTTGTCTAAAAAAAACAAAAGAACAGCTCGGTAAGTCGAAAACCCGAAAAGGGCGGCTTAGGCAAAAATGAGCGTCTCGGTGGACTGAAAACCTGAAAAGGCGGTCCAGGCAAAAATTAGAGACAATAAACAGAAAATATCCTGATAGATTGAAAACCTAAAAAGGCAATCTAGGTAAAAAAATAAGGATACAAAAAAATGAGAAAGTAACTGCAATCAGTCCGTACTTCGTCAATCTGAAGAATCTTCCATCAACGGATCTTCAATCAAATCTTCTGAAGTAACAAGCACAGTTGGAATTCAAAGTTGTTGGGGATAATAGTGGTTATTTGCTTTCAATGTAGCCTTTTCCCAATAAATTATCATTTCCAACTCTTGTAAATAGTTCATGGAATCACGCCTTTGGCTGATTACCATTCTATCAATAAAATTTGAGCCTTGTGCCCATTTGTTTGCAATTCTTGCTTTATTCTGTTTTGCAAAATAACGCTTTTTTATTGTGAAAATCACTTTTTGAAACTAAAAAAAAAAAAAGGGTTTTAAATGAATTTTTACTTCGAAATTTTGAAATAAAAGCGAAATTTTCCTTTGAACTATGAACACAGAAGGAACTTCAACAGTTTTCTCCACGATTATTTCGATCTCCGAAAGATAGAACAGCTGCTACAGAAGTTTTCTTCTCCTCAGTAGAGATCATCAAAGGACGGTATTCTTATCCAAAAAGAATTCCCAACAACGTTGCCAATGAAATGCTTTTTTCGGAAAGTTTAAAGCATGCAACTCAGATTCATCATCAGTAATATCTACGCCATTGCTGTAGATTTCGCTGAGTATTTGTTTGAACTGTGATGTAGTCCTTTTCCCAAATACCCTTTTTTTTTCTTTGTCAAGTATCGTCATCATGCATATGACATTCATAACATTCATCATTCATACATAATAGCATCATTAATGCATTTCTGCATTTCTCAAATGTTTGCTTCTATATCCCTGGTTTAGGTTACATGTACTCATATGGGTATGTCATCTCTCCAGTAGATTATCCCCAAGCAGAAAAATACATTTTTCTCTCCTATTCCCCAGCTGAGATCATTCCTCATTTGGAACAAAGTCTTGATTGACCCTTTCTTTCCAGTTCATTCCTGGACAGAACCCCGTCTCTAACCAACTCAGGTTTAGATTTCAAAAAAAATCTACCTACAAAACAATAAGCAATAGCCTCGTCATTCGAGCCTCTTATTTCCTTTTCATCTTCGAACTTGTCATAAAAGTTTGTTCTTCTCAACAAGTTCAAATCACGACTGTACGAGAAATCTCCACAATTGTCTTTCTGTCTAAAAGAAAACCTGTGTCTTTTCAATCAAAATGCCCGCATCTTCTCAAGAGAAAGATCCCCAGCAAGATTGTAGCTGTGAAAATAGAAACTCATTTGAGATCTGTTTCCATCATTGTCTATTATTCACAAGGCTGCATACTCAGCAATTTTCTCAAGAATTACCTTGTTATAGTTATCACTTCGCTGATAATTGGTAATATCTTCAGAAATCATTACCATAAACTATCACAAGGCTGATAATTGGTAATATCATTTTCATTTACCTTAAACATTGTCACAAGGCTGACAGAAGGTAATTTTCTCGTTTCCCAAAGAGAAACAGATATTCACATCCATTGTGAATTTATTTTCCCAGTGAAACATATTGCTTGTTTCCCAACAAACAGGATTCTCTTTTCTTAGATAGATTGAGTCATCCTCACAAATTTTTCCCCACCATGTCATTCTTTGATATCTCCTAGGTGAATCTTTTGCAATCATTTTGCATCACTCGCATTTTTTTGTATCTTAGGTCCAAAATTTATGATTTCGATATTTAAGTCTTCACACCTATCGAGACGAAGATATTCATCTTCATATCTCGGTTAAAGAAACTTAAATAGGGCATCTGTCATACCCCAATTTTTGACCTAATATACCACCTTACATTTGCATTATGCATCACTAGGTAATGTAATTAATCGGGTGTGGCTTCTACGGGTCAAAATTAGGGTTTCACAAATTTTTCATCTGATTCAAGAGGTAATCAATTAGGGTTTGAGTTTCACTCACCTCAATTGATCTATCTTAATCAAATCATCAACCTCTGATCTTCAGATATCCAACTTTTCTTCATGATCTATCGAGGATCGACCAATTAGGATTTTTATCGAGGACAAGCAATCACTGATTTTCTGATCAATGAATGACTTTTTTGCTTGGAGATTGGTCTCCACTTTTTTGCTTGGATCATTTGATGAAATTTCATCTGCACTGAAAAGTCAAACTTTGACTTTTGGTCATTTTTTTCAAGATAAAATTTTTTTTAATCATCAAAATACTTCAAATGATCCATCATGATCATAAAAATCAAGAAATTTGGAAAAGTCAACAAAAGGTCAAAATTTTCAACACTTAGAAAATTTTTCAAGTGTTAAAATTTCACATTTTTTCCTACTTTCATGGCATTTTTTCACATAGTTCCATTTGGAATTAGGAAAAACTCAAAACATGAAAGTTATAGCCCTTGAAACAAGCTTTCCAAAATGTCCAAGAACTTGCAAATCCATGGTGTCTAGCTATACTTTTGATTTTGAAACATAGAGCTCCAAAAGCCATGATTTTCAAGTACAACCTTCAAAATTACAAGTCATTTTTGAGTTTTCTCCTTCTAGAAGCCTTGCCACCTAGCCAAGAAGGATAGAGCTGATAATAAATCAGATGGAAAGTAATTATGATGAGATACGATCAAGTTGAATTATTTAACCATGGTTAAAAGGAAGCTTCCTTTTGCATGTATGGCAAAAATGACTTTCTTGCCCTCTAAGGCAAGTTGTCTAAATCCAAGCCAATCCTCTTTGCTTGCTAATCTGAAATCTTGACCTATAAATAGAGGTCATGTTTTCCATTTGAAACTACACCAAAGCTATGCCAAAACAAGCTTTCTCCTTTCTTTCTTAAATTTCAAGTAACATAGTTCAAAGTGAGAATTCTTGCAATTTTCAAAACTTGTGAAAAACCATGAGAGATTTGGTGTCTAACATGTTTTAAAATCAACATATAACTGGTTTGTAACTTAATATCAACATAAGAATAGCTAAAAAATAGATTTGCATTTCAAAATTCCAAACTTGTAGAAAACTGCCTTATCATTCAAACTGATCATTGGCTCGAGCTAGTTATGTTTTTATCATTTGAACATCATCAATATACTTCACATAAGTGATACAAACCATCACTTTTGATCTGTAACATCTCCAAGTACGGATTCGAATTTCATTTCAAGCATATGCAAGTGGACTTGGTTGGAATGATCCTGGCAATCTCAGAGCAAGCAGACCATCCTCACACCTTCCATAAGGTTCACTGGTGCTCTAGAAATCCTTAAACAACAACTGGAAACACTCTATTGAAGATTTCGATCTCAGCTTCAAGAGGTAAGAACTCAAACTTCGAACTCCTTGATTTTTCACTTCCAGTTCAAAAAGCTCTTGGCCGTTTTGTTTCTGCACCATCACTGATCATTAACCCTAAACTAATTGTTTGATTCCATGATCACACGAGATTTCAATTTGATTTTACGAATTAGGGTTCTTCGTGTTTTCTGGTAATGTAATCAGGTTAAACTAAAAATAAATGAAATTAAACCACATCATCATGTTCCTGGTTCAATTTCGACCAAGTTTGATGTTTACATCGAGCAATTTCATTGAGAAACAACGAATCCATGGCTGGATGAAGGATTGAGGAAGAAGATGATGATTGCCCGTGCGCGTTTTTTCAAATTCAAACATAAAGTTTATAATATTATAACATGGTTTGAAATCAATACATGGATGTATTTCCGCCCCAGCGGTTGCCAGCTCACTCTTAAGACTTTGCCTTGCCACGCCTTGCCCAATGGTCCCGGGTTCGAGTAGCCTTGGGACCATTTTTGCCAAACTTTTTCATTTTCTCTTCATATTTTTTTCAAACTTTGACTCTTTCAAAACCCAATCAAAACTCCTCATTTTGAGGTGATTTTTTGCACACGTGTCATTTAACATGTATATTTTATGGTAATGTCAAAAAAATTCAAAAATACTTTCTTCTGATTATATTTTTATCGAGCCGAAAACGATACGTTTGAGTACTTTTTCAAAGCACTTTCAAAGACGTTTCTTTCAAACTTTCGAAGCCCGAAACTTTTTCAAACTTCTTGTAAGTAAACTTTATCTTTCAAAGACACTTTCAAGATCTTTTCAAAACTTTTCATCAAACTTACACTCTTTTTTCCATGATCGATCCCATTTGAAGATAAAACCGAACTCATTTTTCCTCGAATTTCTTAACCGATCATGGGCCTCCCTCACGGTGTAAGTCCCAAAATTCTTTTTATGTACATAATTATTTCCCTGTACATATCCAATACTTTTATGTACATACCAATTTTTACTTGTACATAATACAGATACGTTTGTAAATACTCAAGTACAAACAAACTTCTTCCGTTTGTTTTCGTTTCGCTTGTATATACACTGAATACCATTGGTATTAAAAGGAGCATTATTCCCGGTGAAACTGCTTTTAAACCAATGGGCCTCCCTTACGGTGTAAGTCCCAACCCTCCTATGTACATACATATTTACTTGTACATACATACTCATTCGTGTACATATTCATTCCCTTGTACACAATCAAACTTGTAAATAATCAAGTTACGCTCGTTTCGAACGTTCGTTTCACACACACTTGTTTATATTTTCTTCATAAACTCTTGTAATTAAACATCATGCATTTGTTTATATTTCCTTCATAAACTCCTGTGAATAAACTTCATATACTTGTTTATATAACTATCTAGTTATAACATAACAATTAGTCTAACCATTAGGTTCCCTACAGAGTTAGCCTCCTCTTGGGCTTTGTACAAAGTAACTCATTCATCTGAGTTCAGCCTCCTCTTAGGCTTCATATAAGAAAACTCATTCATCTGAGTTTAGCCTCCGCTTAGGCTTCATATAAGACAACACTCCCCTGTTGAGTCAGCCTCCTATTGGGCTTCGTTCAAAAGAACTCCTCATTGAGTTTAGCCTTCTCTTGGGCATCAAACAAGAAAGAGACCAGGAAATCTCTTAATAGCCTCCTATTGGGCTTCCAATACAAAGAATCACCCGCGCTAGGATAGAACCCAGAGAGTATAATTTACCGGTGAAATTGCTCTTAATCCTAAGAGGATGGTTTCCCGGTGAAATCCCTCTTAAAGCCAAAGCCAACCATACCCTATAGCTTCCTCTTGAGCTTCATACAAGGACCCTCGATGACCCTCGATGACCCTCAAAATGCCTCCTCTTGGGCTTACAATACAAGGACCCATGGGCTTCTTAAAAGCATCCCCTAATCCAATCAATTTCTCCTAGAGATTTAGACGTCTATCATCTCTGTGGAAGAAGTATTTCATCTATCACATCACATAGAATCAAAAACTTTTCAAACTTTTTCAAACAAAAACATCTCTTAATCGTAAGTGGTAACGCTTGTACACTCAAGCAAAACACCCAATGCTTACAATTAAAAGATTCAATCATCTTTCAAACATCTTTCTAAACTCGTAAGTGGTAACGCTTGTACACTCAAGCAAAGCGCCTATAACTTACGACGAGAGATTTAATCAATCAAACCTTCAAAATGTATGTGATGAAATAGATTAGATACTTTTTTCATTAAGATGACATTCGTCTTTGTCTCTTAATAACTTCCTTTGCTTCCACTAGCATAAGTGGGAACTACGATTGCTTTGATTTTCTCAACATCCTTTTGAGAATACGTAGGCACAAGGTCTTATCCTTGCCGAGCAAATTTCTTTCTCCCTCAAACCAAACAAACCATAGATCCCTTTAGATCCGAGCTACAAATTCTCTGATTCCCATTAAGGGATATGTATGCAGAAGATCCCAATGATCTTTGTGAGCACAATAATAACAAAACCTCGGATCCCACATAATCTATCCTTCTTAAAATCCAAAGGAGAAACTTTCCCAATCATAGAAATAGCAATTAAAACACACAAACATATCAAACATATTCATATATAAAGCTATAGATAACTATATATATTTAGGGTGCTCCATCTATTCCCTTTATATAACAAACCCCCTTACCCGGAATCTCCCCAATGCGTTGCGTCTAGTTCGCGCTAGTCGTAATGCATATCATATCAATTGAGGGTATTAGCAGCTTTCCCCTTTTTCATAATCATTTTTCTTGTGTTGAAAATAATAAAGCTTGATGCTCGCGGCATCTTTATAAACAAATCAAAAGAGTAAATCGTTTCGAGCTAGAGAATCCGAATTCAGATTCGATTCCCTCGCACGTCACTTTTTAACGCGAACAGTTACCTCTTTGTTGGTAACCTTGGCCATGATTTTGATAAGGATAAGGAGCTCGTTGTTGGTAACCTTGCCCTTGGTTGGCCATATAATTTGCTTCTTTATTTTCCGGAGGACAAAATCCCGTCTTGTGATCCCCCTTACACAATTCACAACAAGCAATTTGTTGAGTTTTCTTGCTAGATGACCCTTGCATCTCCATGATTTGTTGAGGAAGACTTGCCATTTGTTTTGTCAATTCTTCAACTTGTTTCGCAAACAATTTGTTTTGCGCTACAAGTGCTTCGTGACTAGAGCCAATTTCAAGAACTCCCGTTTTTACTTGCGCACTTCCTTGGTCATGTTGAGTTTGGTGGTCATTCCTCCCCATCTTCTCAATTATTTGAATTGCTTCATAAGGTGTTTTTGCCATTAAAGATCCTCCCGCCGTAGCGTCCAACAACAATTTGTGTTGAGGTTGGAGACCATTTCGGAAGATATGAATTTGAGTGAGCTCGTCAAAACCATGGCTAGGACACTTTCTAAGCATGGACTTATATCTTTCCCAAGCCCTATTCAAAGGCTCGTTAACTCCTTGTGAAAATACCGAAATCGCGGTTTTTGCCTCCATGAATCGTGATTGAGGAATAAATCTTTCAAGGAATTTTTCCTCCAACACATTCCAATTTGTCATTGTCTCTTGTAGTTGGTCTAGATACCAATCCTTTGCTTTCCCCACTAAAGAATGAGGGAAAAGCCTTTGAAAGTATTGCTCCTCTTGATCTTCCGGAGCTCCGGCCGCACCCGCGATCTCATAGAACTTATTAAGGTGGGTGTAAGGATCTTCATGGTCATGACCATGAAAAGGACTTGCATAAAGAAGCTGGAGCAACCCCTCTTCATCTCCGTGAACCTTGCATTTTCTTGGCGAGCAAATTGAGCGGTGTGACGAGGGCTATTTACACAAGGCCCCCTCGGTGGTGGTGGTGGTGGTGGTTGATTCTCCGCCATAATGACTTCTCCTAACACGGGTGGTGTAGAAGAATTAGATGATTCTCCTCTTTCTTGCCTTTGCCTAGCTAGTCTTTTCCTTCGTTTAGCACTACTATTAAGTCTTCTTGCCGTCCTTTCAATTTCGAGATCGAAAAGGAGTTGATCGGCCGGAACACTTCCTCGCATAAACTAATTCCTGAAAAATTCTAGCCACACAAAAGAAACAAAGAGAGATTAGTAGAAAAATATCTTAAAACACACAACTATTGCGATACTAGCAATATCAAACGCCAATCCCCGGCAACAGCGCCATTTTTGTGGTAGGAATATTCGACGAATCAAGTATTTCTATTTATCGTATCCACAGGGATTGGTGTATATTGTAGTCTTTCAATAGCAAAGCGTATTTTAAGATTTAAGTAACCAAAGGGTTTGTTTTCTAAGCTACTAGTATCATGAATTTCCAAGCAAATAACTAAAATAGTCTTTTCAAAAGAGAGTTATGGTTTGGATTCAAGAGAGTTGGATTTTGTTTTTAATTGATGGAAGCATGTCAAGATTAGTTTCATTGACCTAATTTCATATGCATTTTATTAACCAAGTGATGAACTAGTTTGATAATTTCTATAAATACATATCCTCTCAATCTTGTTGATTTCTCACCAAGATTGTGAGTTTTATCATGTTAATCCTTGAATGATTTCTCATCACAACTATTGACATGATAAACATGAAGCTCAATATTTGTAAACACTAACACACAAATCTATTCATAGCATTTGTTCATTAGTGGATGAATATCCTAGGTCTACTTTGAAGCATCCTTTTTCAAACAAGATTCAAAGCATAAAAAGATAGAAGAACAAAGATATTCAACTTATATTAATCATCAACCATGTTCATACACAAATGGATTAAAATAAATACATACTAGTTAGATTAACTACCTCTAATCTTGACACAAAAAGAACTTAGCTACTCATTTCCATGGTTGCTTTGTTCACAAGATTATTGGAGGAGATGATGAAAATTCAAGAATCAAGAAGAACTATGTTTTTCTTTTCTTAATCTATGCCCTAATTTACAACAATGAATAATAATCATGAAGAAGTGAAGTTCCCTTTCCTAACACACCAAAAACCAGCTGGAATTGAGGGAGTAGGTGGCTGAAAAAATGAAAGCATAGGTCTGTCCTTTTTCTGGTTTTCGCAGACCGCGCTAAGCCCGGTTATTCGCGCTAAGTGCGCTCATGCTGCAACCGCGCTGAGCGCGACCTGAAGCATGCTTCTTCTTCCAAAAATTCATTCAAAAAGAATCATCCCAAGAGCTCTTCAAGTGTCCTTGAATCCAAGCTTGAGAGAATCATTCAATAAAAACCTACAATTTAAAAGTAAACTAAGTTAAATAATATATTATAACAAAAACTAAATAAAAACATAATTAAACCAAAATACTATAATAAATACTACTAATTAATTAAAAAGGCATGGTTAAGGACCACAAAATCATGTACAAAATAGCTATAATTTGGTCCTTTACATGTATGCACTCATGAAATTCATTAGATCATGATTGATGCATAACATGTAAGGTTTTACGCGTAAACCATGAATCACCATTGTTAGGGAAGTTTATGTTGTTTTCTTCGAAACTCATTCTACAGACGTTTTCAGGCCAAGACGATGGCACCATTGAATTCACAGCCCTCGATTTAGAGGGGTAGGGTCCCTCTTTGCTCTTTGTTTGCCTTATTTTGCAGGTTTGAAGATCGGAGTCGCCGGAGAAGACGACCGGAGCTAGGGCTCCGGCGTCGCTGACTTAGTTGACCCCGACGTGGCATGCGTGGCACAATGGCTCCATCTGATTCGTTCACACGTTATAACCTGGGCCCCACGTTTGACTGTGCTTTGAATTTCAAAATATGACACGTTGCTTTGCTTATAACCCATTGCTTGCAGATTATAAACACCAAGACACCTTGACTCAGTTGGCAACGCGTGTGGTGATTCCTCCAGGAGGTCCTGGGTTCGATCCTGACCTCCTCCCTTTCTTTTTGCAACTTTTCCATAACTAACATATTTTCTATTTTTCTTTTAACATTTTCATTCTAATTTAATTTATCTTGAAATAATTTTCTCATGCATTTAAAAATCACCCGAAAATATTTTCTTTTTGCATTTTAATCATAAAAATAATTATTTAATTTTTGACATTAAAATTAATATTTTTGCATGCATATTTTAATTAATTGTTAATTAACCATTAAATTGACTTTTAATTGCTTTTTATTATCAAAATCGATTCAAAAAATTCCTAAAAATTTACTCTATCATTTGATCAGCATTACTAACCTAAAAACGTTTTCCTCATTCAAAAATCTTATTTTTACTAACTTTTTTCCTCTTATGCGAGTTTCTAATATTTTCCGATTATTATGTATCTGCTCACAGGTTGTAATAGTTATGATTTATTTTCTCGCATTCTTTTCAAATATTATGTATCTGCTCATGGGATGTAATAGTTTAACTAGGACTTTTACTTTCCGCACTCCTATTATGTAACTGCCCCAAAGCCATGTAATAGCATAGGACATTTACCTTTCCGCACTTTACTTTCCGCAATTTATTTTCCGCACCCTATAAACTGCTAGTAACTAGGCGTGTATGGCAAGATAAAATTGAACATAGATCATTCGTAATTTCAAGATAACATATCTGAATCTAACACACTCTTTTCACACATGCACCCCTTAGGGTAATTCTCTCTCGTTGCCTTACGAATACAAATGGTCAAGTCCCTCGAACGTAGACGTATCCTAGCACTGTTGCCTAAAAATATATCATCATAGTCCCTTCGATACAAAGATCATAGACCCACGATGTCGCCTACGAATACATGATCTCGTCCCTCGATTGTTGCCTACGAAAAGTGATGATCGTCCCTTCAAATGTGCTAGGATACTTCCTACAAGTTGCCTTCTATGACCATCTGATGTCCCTTCGAATGTCCCTTCTTACATCCAACGAATAAGGTTCCCTACCAACTAATGGTATGGATAGCACTATTCTAGAGGAACGTAAAATAACACGAAAACGACCCTTCTGAGTAGGTAATAAGACTTTTAGTTGCTTGCTCTATCAAAATACTTTTCACACCTCACACTTTTGTCAAAGTTCAAACACTTTTCAAAAACAAAACATTTCCGAACACTTTGTATACATTCCTACATGAATCATTACAAAGTCAAAGCGAAATTCCTTTTCAAAACATTTTTGTCAAACACACAGAAAGCAATTTTTTAAATGAGCTAGAAGCAACTAAGAGCCCGTAGATAACTACGGATGGAAAAGGGTGCTAATACCTTCCCTTTTCATAACCTTCTCCCTTACTCAGAATCTAACGAAGGTCTTTTTCTGTTCTTTTCACCTTCCCTTAATTGGATAAAAGAAAAGTCGGTGGCGACTCTTGCTATCCGCCACATTTGCGATAAAAAGCAAAAAAATCACAAAGTCAGTTCATCGTATTACAGAACTGGCGACTCTGCTGGGGAGACACCCTAAAGAGAGAATACCTTAGGGATTTCTAGATCATTTTACTGCTTTCTGTTTGACTTTCTTGCTTTACTTTTAAGGTTGCTTGGGTATTATACTTGTGGGGGATCCTACACCCAGATCCAGGTTTCCTTAGGTAAGTAGCAATAGATCGTCGCGACCGTTAGGCGTATACCGAAACGGTCAACATGATGGCTACGTTAGTGTGACACTTTGGATGTCCTAATACTCTTCATTTCCAAGTTGAGGATAGTATTTGGCTTCTGCGTGGTGTCATCAGCACTAACTAAACTTTTAGAACCCTAATTGACCTATCTTGGCCATTAGAAGGTAGTGAGATGGCCGACTTTAGTGTAGACCGAGGTTGGTTGATACTCGATGCTACGCTCATTAAGATCAGACTTTTGGGATATTTTCGGTCGACCACTTGGTAATCGTATTGAAATAAACGCCTACGAGAAAAATCAATGATATGAGATTCCTAGAACCCGGTTACTATTATAGGACAGGATGAACCAACTCAAACTTTGGTAGGGTAATCACCTATACCTCATACAAGCCTTAAACCTAGGGCTATTGTGTGAATTGTTTGTGTTTGCTAAACATGACATCATGACATCATTGCGTTGCATATCATCTTTAACTATTTCAAGGACCTAGGGATTTATCTTTGCTCTGTTTTGTAGGGATTATGGCTTCTAGAAAGACTATCCGAATCAACTTCATGGGTATACCTTCTCAACTCAAAGAATTGGTTTCAGAGATTCCCGATCATGCTCAGTTCATCAAAAGACATGGTTATCTGCTTGACTTGGTTACCTCCGGTTTTGAAGAAGATATGATGCACGTCTTATTCCAGTTCTTTGATCTGAAACACCATTGCTTTACATTCCCAGATTATCAGTTGGTTCCTACCTTAGAAGAATTCTCTAAGCTACTTGGGATACCTATTCTTGACTAGATGCCATTCACCGGTTTAGAAAAGGTTCCTAGGTACGAAGATATCGCATCAGCATTACACCTAAAGTGCTCAGACATCGAAGCCAATTGGGAAACCAGAAGTGGAGTTAAGGGTTTACTTGCCAAGTTCCTGATAAAGAAAGCCCGAGAATTCCTCAAAGCTATGAGTTTCCAAGCATTCGAAGACATCTTGGCCTTACTAATCTATGGTTTGGTATTATTTCCTAATCAAGATCAGTTCATAGATGTGAACGCCATCAAGATATTCCTCACTCACAATCCTGTGCCTACCTTACTTGGACACATTCTACATTCTCTCCACACTCGTACCATCAAAAGATAAGGGACTCTTATGTGTTGCATACTGTTACTTTCCAGGTGGTTTATTTCGCACCTTCCTCCATCAGTATCGAAGAACGAGCAGAGATTGAAGTGGTCTCAAAGACTAATGTCACTCTCTCATTCAGATATTCGTTGGTGCCTTTTTTCTCAAAAGGACTTCACTTTCATTGAGCGTAATGGAGAATTCCCTAATGTACCACTCCTTGGTATAAGGGGAGGTATCACTTACAACCCTTCTCTAGCTCTACGTCAGTTTGGTTATGCTCGAAGAGACGGTCCTCATGATATGCTTCTCCAAGATATTGTGTTCGACTACAACCACGATCTCCAGAATTACCGACGAAGGTTCATACACGCTTGGGGCATGGTAAAGAAGACTGATACCAAGACTTTGGGGCACCAAAACTCCATTCCTTGGGAACCTTACCTCAAATGGGTGCGAGCTCGAGCTCAAAACCTCGTGATGCCAGTTACACCCGTGTTACCAGTAATTATGGAACATGTTGCTATAGGTGACGTACCCTATACTGTTCTCCATCCCGACATGCCTACTGATTTTGAAGACTTGAAGAGATCCTGGATTCAGCTCAAAGAAGAAAGGGATACATTCGAAGCTCAATGATATACAAGCGAGAAGAAGGTACTAGAGTTGACGAAGCTACTTCACAAGGAGCGGAACATCAACGCCTACTTCAACACCAAAAGGAAGCGCCCATGGGAAACTTAGAGCTTTAGGATTTTTGTCTTTATTTTTCCGAACTATCTTTTGTACTTAAAAAAGAAAAAGAATAAAAAGAAACTAATAAAAGTTTGTTCATGCTTGTTTAACAAATTTAAATTCCTAAGGTCCTTGAAAACATTGCATTGCATTTGCATAAACATTGCATATCATAGCATAGAATTGCATAACCGGTACATTGAAGATTGGTTTTCTCATTTTCTCGCTATTTATTTTAGCAGAAATGGCTCTTGAACAGACTGTCAAAGATCTCCAGGCTCAGAATGCTCAGTTCCAGGAGATGTTCACCAGCTTGGTCCAAGGCCAAGAAGATCTGAAGAAGCTCATCAACAAAAAGAAGAAGTTCATTGGTGTTCTCAACATGGGCAGACGTCACAGAGGTGGTCCTAGAGTGGTCAGCCGGATAGAGTTCTCAGACAGGAGTGTCAAAATTGAGGGAAGTGTCAAGGGCAATGAAGAAGACCAGCGTGAGCCTGAGAAGAAGGAAGAGGACTATGAGAATGATCAATACTCTTTTGAGGATGACAAGTACAAGTAACTTCAAGACCGTCTAAAATATTGTGGAAAATCCGAAGATGTCCGGGCTGAATTTTGATGATCTGAGTCTTATTCCTGGTGTGGTGATTCCTCACAAGTTCAAGGTTCCTACTTTTGCCAAGTATGATGGAATTTCTTGTCGGAAGCTACATTTGAAGTCCTATGTTCATAAGATCAACCCCCACACTGATGATAGAAAGTTGTGGATTCATTATTTTCAAGAGAGTTTATCCAGAACTCAGTTGGAGTGGTATTATCAACTAGAGAATGACCATATCCGTACCTGGAGTGACTTGGCGGATGCTTTCTATAGACAGTATGAGTACAATGCTAAATTGGCACCCACTCGCATGCAACTACAAAGCATGTCTATGGGTCGTGATGAGAAGTTCAAAGAATATGCTCAGAAATGGAGAGATCTAGCAGGCAGAGTTCAGCCACCCTTGTCCAATAGGGAGTTGGTTGATATGTTTATGGGGACACTGACAGGCCCATTCTTCAATCATCTGATTGGAAATTCTTCAGCCGGGTTCACCGAGCTGATATTGATAGGAGAACGCATTGAGGTTGGGATCAAAAGTGAAAAGATTCAGGTAGAGTCATCATCAAATGTTGCGAAGAGATCTTTTGGTGGTAAGAAAGAGGCCAATGTTGTGTATGGTCAGAAAAGCCGAGCCAAGACCGACCGTGCTCAGTCTGTGGGGGATGTTGTGATCTCCAATCCTACATCAGCGCAACCTCAGCGAGACAACGCGCGTAACCAGAACGCGCCACGAAGACAGTTTACGAAGATCAACATGCCATTGTTGCAAGCATTGCAACACATGTTGAAAGCAGAGCTGATTACCTTGAGGGATCCTCCTCAAAACATCAATACCTCCTCTCTGAGATACAATCCTAATGCAAAGTGTGCTTACCACTCCAACAGCCCAGGGTATAACACTGATGATTATTGGGCTCTGAAGAACAAGATTCAAGACATGATTGAAGCTAAAGAAATTGAGTTTGATCCTCCTGTCGAGACTCCGAATGTGATCAACGCACCAATGCCTAACCATGGCAAAAGTTCCAATGCTATTGACAGGAACTCTTATGTTTTTAATATAGATGACTTGACTATTCCTCTGATGACTGTTAAGAAGAATTTGCTGCAAGACGGTGTCAATCCAGGATGCCCAGAGAATTGTCGTTGGTGCCCATCTGGCGCCTGACGGTTGTGCTTGGTTGAGAAGACGTATTCAGTGCATGATGGATAACCGCGAAGTGCTATTTCTGAAACCATCCCCTATGGAGAATCTGTGTGAAGATATGTCTAAGAAACTGAAGATCGAAGATGTGAGCAAAGCTGAACCAGAAGTATGGGATACCTTGGGGCAGCCAAGTGGAAAGTTCGATTACATGGTGAAGTATATTGTTCCTGAAAGCTACAAAATTCCTATTGAAGATGTTAAGGCGACCGGATGGGGAGACGACTTCCCAGAAGACTATGTTGATGTTAATACAATAAGGATTTCCTCTGCTGATCCTGTTCCTAGAGTGGCACCTCTCATCATTACTTCTCCCAGACCTGTTCCATACTCCTCTGACAAAGCTATACCTTGGAACTATGGAGCTAAAGTTTACTATCATGGCGTCAAGCAAGACCCTCTGACTATTGAAGACCTTACAGTTGAAGCTACCGTTCTTGACATTGACAGCAACAATTGGATCTTCCCAACTTCCGACAACGGACTCAGCAATTGGAAGACTGAAGACGTCATACCAATCTCCTTTAGACATGAGTAATTGCTTTTGTTTTCTGTTTTGCTTTTCGTTTTCTATGCTTTGAACAATAAACTTTAAAGCCTAGTGCCTTGCCCGGGGCATCATGGCTCGTTTGTGAGGGTTATTATCTATCATTTGCATATTTTCATTGAATAAAATCATTGGAATTTTGCGCTTAATTCTTTCTTTTTACTTTATCACCCCTTCAAAAAGCTATGTGTTCTTACACACACCCACGTGATACACTGCAGAATCACTCTGAATCTCGTTGATAACAGCTATGCTATTGCTAAATATGACTTCGATAATCCGATCTACCAAGTCGAAGACGAAGGTGAGGAAGATTGTGAAGTGCCAGGAGAACTTGTCAGACTGCTAAAACAAGAAGAACGAGTTATACAGTCGCACGAAGAACCAGTTGAGGTTGTGAATCTAGGTATTGATGAAGACAGAAAAGAGATCAAGATAGGATCAGGTCTTGAGAGAAGTGTCAAAGAAAGATTGGTTCAGATGCTATGAGACTATATCGAGGTTTTTGCTTGGTCATACGAAGAGATGCCAGGTCTAGACATTGATATTGTGGTACACCGATTTCCGACAAAAGAAGGTTTTCTCCCAGTAAAACAGAAGGTTCGTCGCATGCGTCCCGAAATGTCAGAGAAAATCAAAGCTGAAGTCATGAAACAGATCAATGTCGGTTTCCTAGCTGTTACTTCTTATCCACAGTGGGTTGCAAACGTAGTGCCGGTACCTAAGAAGGATGGTAAAGTACGAATGTGTGTGGATTAAAGAGATCTGAACAAGGCAAGTCCGAAAGATGATTTTCCACTTCCTCATATTGATGTTCTGGTCGACAACACAGCTCAACACAAGGTTTTCTCCTTCATGGATGGTTTCTCCGGTTACAATCAGATCAAAATGGCTCCTGAAGACATGGAGAAGACTACTTTCATTACACAGTGGGGTACTTTCTGCTACAAAGTTATGCCGTTCGGACTGAAGAACGCTCTGGCGCCACTTATCAGCATGCCATGGTGGCATTATTTCATGACATGATTCATCACGAGATAGAGGTCTATGTCGACGACATGATATCTCGATCACAGACTAAAGAAGAACAACTCGATCATTTGCGGAAACTGTTCGATAGATTGAAGAAGTACAGACTAAGACTCAATCCCAATAAGTGCACCTTTGGAGTCAGATCCGGTAAACTCCTAGGGTTTGTTGTCAATTGTAAGGTATTGAAGTTGACCCCGCCAAGGTTAAAGTTATTCAAGAGATGCCAGCGCCCCGCACCGAGAAAGAAGTTAGAGGTTTCTTGGGACGTTTGGATTACATTGCCAGATTCATTGCACATCTAACTACTACTTGTGAGTCAATCTTCAAGTTACTGAAGAAAGATCAAGTAGTGGAGTGGAACGACGATTTCCAGATCGCTTTTGACAAAATCAAGGAATACCTACAGAATCCTCCTATCCTGATGTCGCCTGCTGAAGGAATACCTCTTATCATGTACCTGACAATATTAGAGAATTCAATAGGGTGTGTGTTGGGGAAACATGACGAGTCTGGTCGAAAAGAGTATGCAATATACTACCTTAGCAAAAAGTTTACCGACTGTGAAACAAGATACTCACAGCTCCAGAAAACTTGCAGCGCTTTGGCTTGGGCTGCTCGCCAACTAAGATAGTATATGTTGGCTCACACTACCTTGTTGATCTCCAAGATGGATCCGATAAAATACATATTTGAGAAACCAGCTCTCTCCGGAAGAATAGCAAGATGGCAAATGATCCTGACCGAATACGACATCCAGTATACTTCTCAGAAAGCGATCAAAGGGAGTGTAGTAGCTGATCATTTGGCTCATCAGGCCGTAGATGACTATCAGTCTATGCAGTTTGAGTTTCCAGACGAAGATGTTTTGTTAGTTACTGATTGCGAAGAACCAGGCCCAGACGAAGGACCTGAACAAGGATCCCGATGGACCATGGTCTTTGATGGGGCCTCAAACGCACTTGGAAATGGCATTGGCGCCATCATTACATCTCCTACAGGCGGACATACTCCTTTCACCGCCAGATTATGTTTCAGCTGTACGAACAACATGGCCGAATACGAAGCGTGCATCATGGGTTTCAAAGCTGCTATTGACTTAAGAATCAAGTTCTTACAAGTGTATGGAGACTTAGCTTTAGTGATCAGTCAGATTAAAGGTGAGTGGGATACAAAGCATCCGAATCTCATTCCATATCGAGAGCATGTTCTAAGTCGGATCCCCTACTTCGAAGAGATTACTTTTGATCACATTCCACGAGAAGAGAATTCGTTGGAAGACGTGTTGGCTACTATGTCGTCTATGTTCAAGGTCAGATGGGACAACGAAGCTCCCCAAATCATCATTGAAAAGTTTGACAAACCAACATACTGTTATGAGCTTGATACAGAAGAGAAACCTTGGTTCTACGAAGTGAAGAGGTATCTTGAGACTCAGGAATATCCCCCAGGGGCATCTGTCAACGATAAGAAGTTCTTGAGGAGATTCACTTCCAAATTCTTCCTCAGCAACGACATCTTATACAAGCGCAATCACGACTTGTGCTTACTCCGCTGTGTGGATCAGAAAACTGCAAGACGTATCATGGAAGAAATACACGAAGGCGCATTTGGTACTCACTCCAGTGGGCATACCATGGCTAAGAAGATTCTGAGAACATGTTACTATTGGTCCACCATGGAAGCTGATTGCCACCGATATGCTCGATCTTGTCACAAATGCCAAATATATGCAGACAAAGTGCACGTACCTCCAGTACCATTGAATGTTCTGACCGCTCCTTTTCCTTTTGCAATGTGGGGTATTGATATGATTGGAGAAATTAAGCCCACCGCTTCCAACGGACATCGTTTCATCCTTGTGGCAATTGACTATTTCACCAAGTGGGTAGAAGCAGCCTCGTTCGCATCTGTTACCAAAAATGTTGTGGCTTGATTCATCAAGCATAATCTTATATGTCGGTACAGCACTCCCGAAAGGATTATCACAGATAACGGTTCTAATATTAACAACAAGATGATCACCGAACTTTGCACGCAGTTCAAGATCAAGCATCACAACTCTTCTCCATATCGGCCTAAGATGAATGGCGCAGTGGAAGCTTCCAACAAGAATATCAAAAAGATTATACAGAAGATGATAGTGACTTATAAGGATTGGCATGAGATGTTACCATTTTCTCTTCATGGTTACCACACTACAATACGAACATCCACAGGGGAAACCCCCTTCTCTCATGTATACAGTATGGAAGCACTCTTACCCATTGAGGTTCAGATACCCTCAACCAGAGTCCTCCAAGACGTAGAGTTAGATGAAGACGAATGGATCCAGACTCGCCTTGACCAGGTCAACTTGATCGACGAGAAACGACTTGCATCCATCTGCCATGTGTCATACCCCAATTTTTGACCTAATATACCACCTCACATTTGCATCATTGCATCACTATGCTGTAACAAAGATTAATCGGTGTAGCATTCACAGGTCAAAATTAGGGTTTCATCAAATTTTCATCTGATTCAAGAGGAAACCAATTAGGGTTTGAGTTTTACTCACCTCATTTGATCTATCTTGATCAAATCATCAACCTCTAATCATCAGATATCCAATTTTTCTCATTGATCAATCGAGGATCGACCAATTAGGGTTTTGATCGAGCATGAGTATTCTCTGATTTTTTGAGCAAGGAATGACTTTTTTGGCTAGGGATTGATCATTATATCTTAGATACAACATCTTGACCTAATTTCTGGATTCAAAACATCACAGAAGTTCACAGACTTCATCAGTCAATTTTTGAAACATCTGATGAAAATTCATCTACACAGAAAAGTCAAACTTTGACTTTTGGTCAATTTTTTCAAAACAAAACTTTTTCCAACATCAAAATACTTCAAATGATGTATCATGATCATAAAAAATCAAAGAATTTGGAAAAGTCAACAAAAAGTCAAAATTTCCAACACTTAGAAAAATTTTCAAGTGTTGAAATTTCTTATTTTTTCCAAACTTCATGGAATTTTTTCACATAGTTCCACTTTGATTTGGAAAAAACTAAAAGCATGAAAGTTGTAGCCCTTGAAACAAGCTTTCTAAAATGTCCAAGAACTCTCAAATCCATGGAGTCTAGCTATACTTTTGAAATTGAAACATAAGGCTCCATAACCATGGTTTTCAAAGTTCAAAACTTCAAATTATAGGTCATTTTGTGATTTCTTCTTCTAGAAGCAAAGACACCTTGCCAAATTGAAGATAGAACTGATAAATATCAGCTAGAGGTAATAATTGAAAGATATGGATCAAGTTGGATTTTTAACACATGGTGAAAAAAGGAAGTTTCCTTTTAAGGCAAAATGTCTTTCTTGCCCTTTAAGGCAACTTTGAATAACACAATGTCATGTACTTGTGCCTAACATTTCAGAGATATTGGCCTATAAATAGAGGCATTCTTTTCAAGTTCAAATACACCAAAGCCATGCAAGTACATGCTTTCACTCTTTATCTTTGAAAATTCAAGAATCATAGTTCAATTTGCCAAAACTTGCATTTTTGAAAACTAAGGGAAAACCTTGAGTAATTTCGTGTCTAATATGTCTTAATGTCCATATGAAACTTGTTTGAGCACTAAAATCAACATAGGCAAGGCTAGAATTCAGAATCACATCTCATGTCATTTTGCTTGCCAAAACTGCCTTAAGTTTCGAATTCATGGCTTGGCTTAAGTAACTTGAGTTCTAAGCATCCAAACATCATCCATGAACATCATAGACATGATACAGATCAATAACAACAACCTGTAACATGCCTAACCCAGAATTCGAGTTTCTACTTTGAGCTTATGCAGGTGAACTTGGTTGGAGAGTTCCAGGGCATTTTAGAGCAAGCAGGGTGATCATACATCTTCCATAGAAGCCGCTGGTGCTTAAACAATTATCAAACAACAACTGGAAGCACTCAAATCCAGAATTCGATTCCAGCTTCAACAGGTAAGAACTTGAACTTCAATCTCATGATTCCTTGCATTTAAACAAAAAAACTCTTGGCCATTTGTTTTCTGCACCTCTCACGATCCTTAACCCTCAAACAATTGGAAAAATCATCAACCATACATCATTTCAATTAGAATTTCCAATTCTAGGGTTCTTCACATTTTCCAGAAATTCAACCATGTTAGACCAAAAATAAATGAAATTAACAACCATCATCATATTCCTTGTTAAATTTCGAGCAACTTTCATGTTTACAACTTTCAAAATCATTGAGAAACAAGAAAGTTACAAAATCAAAGGATCAAGAGGATGAAGAACAATTGTTCTTGGTGTTTTTTTCAAATTTAAATTTTCCAATATAATATTAACACGTGTTTTGATTCAAATACACGAATGAACTCTTGTCCCAGCGGTTGCCACCGCCTTAAGACTCTTTGACACGATCACCCATCGTGTCCTAGGTTCAAGCCTCCCATGGACCAATTTTTTCAAACTTTTCATTTTTTCATATTTTTACAAACTTTAACATTTTTTTAACCAATCAAAACTCCTCATTTTGAGGTGATTTTTGGTACACTTGTCAATAAATACATCTATTTTATGATAGTGCAAAAATTTTCAAAAAAAAATTTCATCTGATTATATTTTGATCGAGTCGAAAACGCCGCTTTGAGCACTTTTCAAAACCACTTTAAAAGGTGATTTTTTCAAACTTTCGAATCCCGATTCTTTTCAAAAATTTTCATAAATGAATTTTACATTTCAAAAACACTTTCAAAACCATTTATTCAAAACTTTTTTCATCAAACTTACATCTTTTTACCATGATCGATCCGATTTAAACGATAAAACTGATTCGTTTTCTCTCGAATTTCTTAATCGATCATGGGCCTCCCTCACGGTGTAAGTCCCATACCAACATTCTTTATGTACATACATATTTTTCTTGTACATATCAAACTCTCTTCAGATACATACAAATTTTCATCTGTACATGATACAGATACTTTTTATACTCAAGTACAGACAAACTTCGATCGTTTGTTTTCACTTCACTTGTGTGTGTATATACAAAACAACATTCTTTTATGTACATACATATTTTCCTTGTACATATCAAAATTCTTTTTATACAAATATTTGTCTGTACATAATACAGATACTTTTCACAGATAAGCGTCGATCGTTCATTTCCGTTTCGTCTGTACATACAAGCAAGTGAATACCATTGGTATTGAAAGGAGCATTATTCCCTGTGAAACTGCTTTCAAACCAATGGGCCACCCTTATGGTGTAAGTCCCAACCCTCCTATGTACATCCATCTTTCTCTGTACATAAATACTCGTCCGTGTATATACTTACTTCCTTGTACACAATTCAAACTTGTAAATGATCAAGTTACGCTCGTTTTAAACGTTCGTTTCACATACACTTGTTTATATTTCCTTCATAAACTCTTGTAAATAAACATCATACATCTGTTTATATTTCCTTCATAAATTCCTGTGAATACATATCACACACACACTTGTTTATATAACTGTCTAGTTATAACATGACAACTAGTCTAACCAATAGGTTCCCCACAGTTATAGCCTCCTCTTGGGCTTTATACAAGATAACTCTCCCCGCAGAGTTAGCCTCCTCTTGGGCTTTATACAAGATAACTCTCCCCGTAGAGTTAGCCTCCTCTTGGGCTTTGTACAAGGTAAACTCATTCATCTGATTTTAGCCTCCGCTTAGGCTTCATATAAGATAACACTCCTGCTGAGTCGCCTCCTCTGGGCTTCGCTCAAAAGAACTCCTCATTGAGTTTAGCCTTCTGGGCATCATACAATGAAAGAGATAGGAAATCTCTTAACAGCCTCCTATTGGGCTTCCAATACAAAGAATCACCCGCGCTAGGATAGAACCCAGAGAGTATAATTTCCCGTTGAAATTGCTCTTAATTCCAAAAGGATGGTTTCCTTGAAATCCCTTTTAAAGACAAAGCCACCATACCCTATAGCTTCCTCTTGAGCTTCATACAAGGACCTCGATGACCCTCTAATGCCTCCTCTGGGCTTACAATACAAGGACCCACGGGCTTCTTAAAAGCATCCCTTAATCCAATCAATTTCTCCTCGAGATTTAGATGTCTATCATCTCTATGGAAGAAGTATCTCATCTATCACATAACATACAACAAAAAATTTTCAAACTCTTTTCAAACAAAAACATCTCTTAATCGTAAGTGGTAATGCTTGTACACTCAAGCAAAAACACCCAATACTTACAGTTAAAAGATTCAATCTTTTTCAAACATCTTTCTTAAACATGTAAGTGGTAACGCTAGTACACTCAAGCAAAACACCTGTAACTTACGACGAAAGATTTTCAATCAGTCAAATTTTCAAAATGTATGTGATGAAATAGATTAGATACATTTTTCATTAAGATGACATTTGTCTGTCTCTTACCAACATCCCGTTGCTTTCCACTAGCATAAGTGGGAACTACGATTGCTCTGACTTTCTCAACATCCTTTTGAGAATACGTAGGCACAAGGTCTCATCCTTGTCGAGCAAATTTCTTTCTCCCTCAGACCAAACAAACCATAGATCCCTATAAATCCGAGCTACAAATGCTCTGATTCCCACTAGGGGATATGTATGCAGAAGATCCAAAGATCTTTGCGAGCACAATAATAACAAACACTAGGATCCTTCATAATCAATCCTTCTTAAAAATCCCAAAGGACAAACTTTCACAATCATAGAAATAGCAATTAAAACACACAAACATATCAAACATATTCATATATAAAGCTATAGATAACTATATATATTTAGGGTGCTCCATCTATTCCCTTTATATAACAAACCCCCTTACTCGAATCTTCCCAATGCGTTACGCCTAGTTTGCGCTAGTCGTTACGCATATCAAAATCAATTGAGGGTATTAATGCTTTCCCTTTTCATAATCATTAAATCATCTTTCTTGTGTTGAAAATAATAAAGCTTGATGCTCGCGGCATCTTTATAAACAAATCAAAAGAGTAAATCGTTTCGAGCCAGAGAATCTGAATTCATATTCGATTCGCTAGCACGTCACTTTTCAATGCGAACAGGAAAAATGGCGACTCTGTTGGGGAACACGCTGAAACTTTGATTTTCAAAAAAAATGACTCTGCTCAAGAGCATCAAGCTTTTTTGTTTTCAAAAAGAAAAAAAAAAAGGGTTAAGCTTTCATATGTGCATATGTTTGTTTTCTTTTATTATGTGTTTTCGCGATTTCATCTGATGGAAAGAAATCCTAACCCGGATTTAAGAAACATTTTAAGATCTAGGTGGGGGTATTGACCTGTGAGAAGTCTCAGTACTTACAAAGTTAATATCCCTCTCTCAGTGGAGGTTGTCTTGGGGTATTTTTGTTTAGTAAGTATTTGCGAAGACATTTTGCTTTCAAGGAACTTGTCGAGTGGTCAGAGAACACATAACCCATCCGGCCATTTAGGATATAGGGCAGAGATTATTCGGGCGTAAGCCTAGAGTAATTGTCATGCGAGACTACGATTAGGCGAGTTTCTCTTGAAAAATATTATTGGACCATCGAGTATTCAACAAATCCAATAATATTTCAAAGAGGAGTGTTGAGCTCAGATATCGTAGAACCCGTTCACGTATGAATAAGCCCTTAGAACTTAACCACGTTGATTCTTATCGTTGGCCTCATGCTCGTGACTTCAACGCTGACCGTGTGTATAACTACTAACCATGTTTGTAACATTCATTCATACATTCATTCAAAACTTCATTTCTTCCCATTTCCAAAGAATTTAGAGATTTTGCTTTGTAAAATATTTTAGGTTAAAGTGATGGATGTCGAGGAAGATTCACCAAGAGATACGCTTTAGAATTCTCGACGAGGAAAGTTGAAAGAGTTAGCATCCTTGGTAGAAGATCCCTCGATTTCGTAAAACGCTATGGAACTCTTTTAACTATTCGAACACTAACGTGATGAAGGACTTCTCAAAAATTTCGCTCGCTTTTACGATCCACCATCATTGCTTCACTTTCCCGACTATCGCTGATGCCTACTTTGGAAGAGTACGCGATATCCTAGGTATCTCGTCGACAAAGTGCCTTCAATGGTTTGAAGCCATTCCCAAGTCACCATCATTGCAACGATGACTCGCTTAAAGAAATCGAGATAGACAAAACCTAACAACCGTGAGGAAAACTCTTAGGACTAACTTCAAAGTTCCTAATGGAGAAGGCTCTCAAATTCTCCAAGTTAGTATGGTAGCCTTTGAAGCTATTTTAGCTTTACTCCTCTATGGATTGGTGTTGTTTCCCAACGTCCCAAATTTCGTTGATATCAACGCCAAAAGGATCTTTCTGATTGGAAATCCCGTTCCACTCTACTTGGTGACATGTACGTCTCTATTCATCATAGAAATCGTCAAGGAGACGGAACTATCGTGTGTTGTGTACCTCTGTTTTTCAAATGGATTACCTCACACTTGCCTAAATCTCCTATCTTCCGTGAAAACAAAGACGAGTGGCATTGGTCAAGAAGACTCATGTCTCTTACAAACGACGATATCCATTGGTATACCTTGGCAGACAATGAGATGGAAATCATTGAGAGCTGTGGAGAATTTGCCAACGTACCTCTCATCGGTACAAAAGGAGGAATCAACTACAACCCATTCCTGGCGAGACGTCAACTCGGATACGCAAACTCTAGTAAACCTCTTGGCTTTACAGTAGAGAGTTATTTCTATCATGAGGGAGAGGATTCCCAAGGATTGAAGGCTAGGATGATTAGAGCTTGGCATCACATCCGAAAGAAAGAAAAAGGTAAGGCGAAGAATTGTGTAGCCATGGAAACCTACACTTCTTGGGTAAAGAAAAGAGCAAAGGAATTTCGAATGCCTTTGCTCTACGTGACCAAAAACATGGAATTGGGAGTCGGTTATGTAAGAGGAAGGTAGTAGCACCTCTTACATCCATCGTACTCGATGGGACCCGTTTAATTCTAAGTGTGTGTGTATATTCGCTAATCTCTAAGTTATAAAAGAAAAAGGAAACGAAATTTGTTTATTATTATTTTGAGTTTGGCACGGTTTTTGAACCTGTGCCTACATATTCCTTGTGCAATGGGAAAGTCAAAACTCGTAGTTCCTCTTGAAAATGGTTTGAATTGGTTGTGTTGATTTTATAAGAAAAATCGCGCTTAGACATTTCAAATACCTTGAACTAGGACTTGTTTTGTTTGTTCGAAAAGCCTAAGTCCTCGCTTGTATTTGAAACGACTATTGCACGCCTTTATCGGAAAAGAGTTTAACGATCGCACATGAGCGATAAAAGGGTTTGAATGAGTCATTTTGTTTTATGTGGGAGACGCAGTATCGGACCATAAGCGCTCAACGGCTAACGCCCAATTACTCGGATGAGTGGACGTAAACATCTGAATCATCTTTTCTACCCAAAAGTTTTATTAAGAAAAGTGAGGTGAAACATGGTTCACGTTAATTAAATTCAATTAAAGACACCAAGCATACGGTCGAGGATTGATACTGGACTGACTACCATATGCTTGGGAGGAGGGAGAAATAGGATATTCGTTTAGGAAAATATTTTTGAAAAGGAACTCGACGTTGGATCGAGGTTTGAGATTTTAATTATGAAAGCGTTTTAGAACTCGACACGTGGGAAATGGAAATTTATAACGGACAATTCAAGCATACGAGAATCAAAGGATCAAAGAACAATTAACTTATCCAAATAAATTTGTTAAAAAAAGAAGTTTAGTAACTTAAATAATCGGATTAAACCAATATGTGGAGAAAAGTGATTTAAATATAATATGAGGGTGTATTTAAATAAAAAAAAACAATAAAAATCAATTAGAATTTTTTTGTTTTTTTAAAAAAAAAAAGAAAAAAAAAGAAGTAAAATGAATATAAAAATAAAAAAAGGATATATGGGTTCATGAGAGAACCGGTTGGATCATTGGGCCGGACCGGTTCAACCCGGGTCCAGGCCCTCACCAAGGGAAGCAGGTCCGGGCGATTGGGTCAAGAAACCCCAATTCCCAAATCACTTCATCTTCCTCACGCGAAATAGCGAACGAGCAAGAAGAGGAAACAATGGCCGATTCAGAAACAGTTTCCGTGAACCCACACCCAACCTTCGTTGATTCCGGTGCTCTCACAAATCCAAACTTCAACCCAATTTCTTTTTATAAAATCCCCAACCAGAACCATCGTGTGTTTTCCGAATCAACAACCCGAAGTTTCGACGGTTACCAACACGATTGATTCATATCTCGAATCCGGATCTCCTTGCGATCTCAACGAGATGTGTTCGTGGTCACTTCCGGATCATCTTCGAGTATCCAATCGGTAAGATTAACATTTTCTCATAACTTTCAATGTTTGAAATTTCAATGTTCAAAATAGTAACCTTCGTTACCCTTTTACAAGGAAAACCATCAAAGTGTGGACACAACATCAGTATATCGCCTCACCCTGGAGTACCAATCAGTGATTAGTTTCCTCCTTGAGCTTTCATCCGATACATTCGGATTTCAAACCTCCAGACAAAAACACCATCTCGTGTAACATAACAATTTCAAAACATTCGTCTCATGGTTTGCGTTGTCGAAATTTCGTGTTTGTTTACGAAATGGTATGCGGATATCCTAGATCGGCAGAATATCTCACTGCGGAGTACTAAACAAAGTGTAGTTTCTCCTTGAGCTTGTCATCGATATCACACAGACGGTATAAGGCATTCAAACCAATGTAACTACATCGTAACATGAAAAACTAAAACGCTCATCACTACCAATTTGTATTCGATATAAGTTATGCTTTTATGACAAATAAGGTGGTTTAAGTAAACTAGCGAATATCTCACCTCATGGAGTGCTAATCGAAAGGTAGCTTCTTTGAGTTGTCATTGATATTATGTCGATTTTGATACAAGACAATAAAGATAGCGTAAAAGGTATCGTGTAACAAAAGAAAACCTAAAACATCTCTTTCAGATTTAGTTTGTATTCGGTAAAAGCTAATGTTTAGTCACGAAATATGATGCGTAATGGCTAAACCAAGTATAAGAAGAATATGTCAAGCTCAAAGTTAAAATGCAAAGAGGAGAGTAGCAACTATGTTACCCGAGTGAAGTTGTGGTGGCGTTGGTTTTGTAAGTTTCTTTCCTCTACTTTCTCGACTGAATGAGATAAGTGAGTGGTTTAGTTTTTCCACTTCAAATTTCAGTGTGAAATTTGAAGAAGAAATTAGGGTTGAGAGCTCTGAGTGAATAGGTGTTTAGGGAGAAATTTCTGCAGAGTTTTGCTAGGCTGAGAGTGGCTACTGAATGACAGGGAACAGGGTGGTTTATATAGAGTGTAGGTCTGGGTGAGAGAGGTTTGGAATGAGGTTAGAAAGGTGGCTTGGATTTAGGTTAGGATAGGTGACTAGGCTTAGAGTTGGTTAGAGTGGAGGAAGAGCACTTTGGTGCAGCAGGTAGTGGAAAAATTCAAAAAAATAGCTCTGATGTACTACTTGTTTTTCATGAGATTTTCACCAATGTAACAGTAAAACCCTAAATTTATTATGTTTTATTGGAAGATAAAAAAGATTTAAGAGTAATTAAGTGAGGGATGAGTGGACCAATTCAAAAGAAACTGCTGCCTCCATGGTTTATCAAATTAGGTTTTTTGAATGGTTGAGATATTTGGGCCTAACCATGAAGTCCAACCCGGTTCCCTTTACTACATTACGCCCCAGTTACTCAATACACCCTATTTTCATCTCTTTTTGAACCCATTTTCCTTTTTTGAATTAGTTCATTAATTTTTGTTTTAAATAATTAATCATTTCAATTAATTTCTAACTATATTGTTAATTAATCATTTTTAACTGCAAACTTTAGTTAATATTTAATTTGTTGTAAGATGTGTATCATTTCTTATATATTTGTTTGAACTCGTAATTATTCGATTCAATCCCCATTTGTAAATATGTATCCCCATCCCCATAAGATGTAATAGTTAGTAAATACTTTACTGTTTTATTTAATTATTCATCACTCTCACAAAACCAAAAAATATTTCAGACTAATACTCGGTTGCGATCCATTTTCATACCTTGAGTTGACAAAGCTTTGAAGCGTCACAACGGCCACACATTTGTGCACACACCACGCTTGCTCTTGGGCTTACAATGAAACATTGATTGATTTGTTAAACATTATTTAATTATCTAATTAGGTTATTTAAAATTGATTAGCCCATCTAATTAATTTTATTAAACTAATTACTTGATTAAATTTTGTTTAATTAGTCGATTAAATTTATTTCACGCATGCACCTACACAAATATCAATTGCCTTATCATTTATGCAAGCCACCTTGTATGAGCTTTTTAATTCATTTACTCGCTTTATTTTATACTTGTACATATTTATCCATTTCATTTCCATTATCGCACTTTGGTCCATATACCAATTTAAATCATAGCCCAAATCAATTCTCTTTTCATCATTCACCACTTTCATAATAAATTCTTAAACCTCGATCCAACGTCGAGTGATTCTTCTCAAAAATATTTTCATAAATAAATATTCTACTTCCCTCTTCCCAAGCGTATGGTAGTCAGTCCTGTTTCGACCCTCGATCATACGCTTGGTGTCTTTAATTGAACCTTAATAAGTGAACCCCGTTTCACCTCACTCTTTTCTCAATAAAACGTTTGGGTAGAAAAAGATGATTAGGATGGTTCTGTCCACTCATCCGAGTACTTGGGGCGTTAGTCGTTGAACGCTTATGGTCCAATACTTGTCTCCCACATAAAATCAATTCAAACTCATCAAACCTTGCCCACGTGCAAGTCATTTTTCAAACACCGCTCACATGCGACACTCATCGCTCACATGCGATCCTCTTTCGCTCACACGCGAATTGCACTAGTGATGTCTTATCGTCCACGTACGATTAAGCTCCTATTTTCATAAATAAAATCAACCAACCAACAAATGTTCTCGCAACCGAGAACTACGTAAGCTCTGCCTTTTCCATCGCACTTGGGAAATACGTAGGCACGAGATTCTAACATCTTGGCGAGCACACTTTCAAAAAACTAAAACATGTTTCTCTTTTCTTCTCTTTTATCGCATAATAATTAGAAGATTGCAAATTTAATTTTAAACACACAAACACACTTAGAACTAAATGGGTCCCATCGAGTACGATGGATGTGAGGGGTGCTAATACCTTCCCCTTGCATAACCGACTCCCCCGAACCCGCATCTCTTGGTCCCGACGACCATTCCTTTTCACATTTTCATTTCATGGGTTTTATCTATATTTTCCCTTTCCTCTTTAGGAATAAATAAAGTTAGGTGGCAACTTCATTATTTCATTTGTTCGTGATCGAATTTTTTTCGATAGCGTCGACAGTTTGGCGACTTCACTGGGGACAATTTTCTCATGCGAGTCAACCCTAGTTTAGATCTTTGTGTGTTTGCGAGTTTACTTTTACTTTGTTTTCTTCTTGGTGCTTTAATTATCACTTATGTTTATGTTTCAGTCATTTATTTCTTTATGCCTTGTTTATTATCTTGTTGATATATTCATTGTGTGGGGCTATTATGGATTGGATCATTTATATTATGAGATAAGCCCAATACCAAGGCTTGAGTGCACCAAAATTAGAGTGGTTGCGTAGTATCGATTTGCTAGACGGAAATGTCTTGTAAGTTGGTACGAAGACCACACCTAGAGTAAGGTTCTTTCGAAGATGTTATTGTCGATTGCAAGTTATTTTTGCGTTGGCAATAATGTTGTTAGAAAGGATTATTTCTAGTTTAGGAATCCTTGGATTTTTGAACCATTGGACCTCTCTTGAGCATACCATTTTGAGAATATTGTTGGCTCGCAAATTTTAATCGCGATTGATAACAATATTTTCAAAATGATCGCTGACTCTAAAAGCCATAAAACCTTACACAAGAACCTTGTGAGGGGTTCTTGGTAAAAGCCTATAGCCATCCTACAATAGGGAGCCCACCTAATTAGGTTGTCATGTTACCCATTTACCAAGTACCATCCTTGTTTCATATATGTGTGAATCACATTATCATTATGTTGCATTCCATATGTGACATTTCATCCCATAAACATCATTATTGCATATAAAAATGTATGCATTTCACATTCATCATCATACATGCATTTCACCATCAAAATACTTATTCCATCTTTTCCATTCATCCAGCTTAACAAAGCAAGTTGATTCCCGACACCGCTACGAAACCGTAGAGTCAAAGTTGAGAATGGAGAATCTAGAACAACACAATGTCGAATTCGAATGGAGATTGATGATTGAAGTCCGAATGACCAAGCTAATGTAAATGATGGTGTGATTATGGCCGTAATCGACCCACCTCAAAGGACTGTCTATCTCAAGTCGACATCGCTTGTGGAGCCACCACAAATTCGTAATGTTGCTACCACTTGGCCGAATTTGGTCTACCACACAATTATTCTCCACAATATGAAATTAATCATGAAGTGGGTCAATCCGCTCAACAGACTGTTCAGATGCCTGTGGTTACAGAACAACGACCAATCATCCACACCATACCTCAAGTTCCCTTTGGAAATCACTTCACATACCAAGCTGATGGCTCCCAGAATGGAGATCAAGTGCGAATGATGAAGTTGAAGTGAAAGAGAAGTACAATGCTATTGAGAAGAGATTGAAGGCTGTGGAAGGAAATGACATTTTTGGCTTTGACACCTCAAATCTCTGTTTGGTTTCTGACTTGACTATGCCTGCAAAGTTCAAAGTCCCTAAATTCGAGAAGTACAAGGGACTTACTTGTCCAAAAGATCATATGACTGTGTACTTTCGCAAAATGGCTGCTCATGAAAAGAATGACAAGCTGCTTATTCATTGCTTCCATGATAGTTTGACCGGAGCTTCTCTAAAGTGGTATATGAGCCTAAAGAGAGAGAACATCAACTCTACAAGGGACTTGGTTGAAGCATTCCTGAAACAATACAAGTTCAACTTGGATATGGCCCCTGACCGTAGACAGTGGCAAGCTATGACTATGAAAGACCAAGAAGCATTTAGGGAGTATGCTCAACGTTGGAGAGAGCTAGCATCTCAAGTCAACCCTCCTTTAGGTGAAAAGGAACTCACAGGCATGTTCATGGACACTTTGTATCCAATCTTTTATGAGAAAATGGTTGGAAGTATATCTTCTGGTTTTGCTGATTTGGTTACCATTGGTGAGCGAATTGAACAAGGTTTGAAGAACGGAAAAATCATCAATACTGCCGGATCATCCAACAACAACAATGCTAAGAGATTCCCTGGTATCTTCCAGAAGAAAAGAGAAGGTGAAACCAATGCAGTCAGTGGATCTCAGACACCACAGCCTTACCAACCTATAGTTGCTCAGCAACCACCATTCATGCCATACTATCCATACCCATACGTTGCAGTAGCTCAATACCAGCAACCTAACTTTGCTTTGCCTCCATACCAACAGCCATGGGTGGCTCCTCCTCAGAATGCTCCTCGGATTCCACAGCAGAATGCTAGGCCAAATTATCCACAAAATGCTCAGCGAAATGCTCCTCAGAATTAGAATCAGCATCAAAATAGAATTCCCCGCTACCAGCAGAATGAGGCTCGCCGCATTGATCCACTTCCAATGACCTACTCTCAATTGTGGCCATACTTAGTCAGTTCAAAGGCAATAGAGCCCAGGCCTACTCAGCCTAAGACATCGAATTTTCCTATAGGGTACAACCCTAATGTCAAGTGTGATTTTCACAGTGGTGTGGCAGGTCACTCAATTGAAGAATGCAAGGTTTTGAAGGATAAAGTTCAAGATTTGATTGATAAGAAATTACTCACTTTTGCGGACATCCCTCAAGTGATCGACAATCCCTTGCCATGAGCAGCGCCAAGCATAAGCGACTTTCCTAAAGCCAGTTATCAGACGGGAAAGCTCATCCTTGTTACTGATAGTCATTAGGCCTTTTATTATTTCATGTTGCAATTTTCTTATTTGTAATTTGCTAGTTTGCATTTGAACTTTGTTATCTTTAATCGTAATTTTAATGAAATGAGCATTGCATCTTTTGAGTTAATCATGTCATTTTCTGGTTTTTTACTTTCTTGTTGTCACTCCAAAATTTTCAAAACAAAAAACAATATTATTTCTTCTGCCTCACCTTCTTTCTGTTTAAGCAAACATTGGAGGGAGGATGATGATAAACAAATACCCAATTTGCAACAGTATGCTTTCAAATAAGACTTTGCTGATGATATATAGGCATTGCTTCAAATCCCCCAAACAGTGGAGATATAAGGAAGATAATCCCTCGTTAACCCCTTCGAGCCTAGAAGTAGGAGTTTCTTTCTGCAAACAGTTAAAACCCTTAATCTTAACCCGGGGCAGGGTAGTTGTTCAGTTAAAGCATTTGATACATTCGGTTTCCAAGAGAATCATGTTATCATGGATCATCCTGATACCTTCACCAAGGTTCAACCGCATTCTCTTCCATACACAAAGGCGAAGAAGTGCAGAATTCAAATATTACAGTGGTTGTTCCTCGAAGAACCATCAATATGGAAGTTATAACCATCAAATTCTCACATCAATCGAACAATTGTCGCACAAGTTATTCAAACACAAAAGTGACGAATTACAAAAAAAGAAAGATCACCAAAGATCTCAACAAATGCAAAGCAAGAACAAGCTTGTTGACTTTCCAAAGAAGAATAGGTGATTGCCACCTCAAAGAGTATTGGTTCTCAAGACATCATGTCGTCATTTTTAATTCCTCTTGGAAGTTGAATCAATCAATTAACTGAACATAGGAAATGAGAACATCACGAAGAATGGGTTGGGTACAAATCAAAATTTGAGCCTTATATCCTTTGTTTCTTAAACCATGAACCAGACCACGTTACAACCTTCAAAAGACCTAATTGAAGCAAGGTTTCTTTTGAAAAGCATATTGCAGCAAGGTTGCGTTAACCTGACTCCTCAGTGTTTGCTAAATTCATCGGTGTTGATACCACGTTATCACCTCGTTTTTTCATCTTGAATTTTCAAATTTCTATTGCATCCTCATCAGGATTTATCCATCTGTTTACCGCAATTTCATTTTAATAAATGATTTACTTTCAAAAGTTTGCATAATCATCGATTTAAAATTATCATTGTAAGAAAACAATTTCATTTGCAAGTTTAGCACTTCACATCAAGAGAATTTCAGCAGTTGAAGAACATTCATCATCTTCGAGTTATCACACCAGGGGCAAGCCATCTCTTCAAGAGCTGATCACAATCAGAGGCATTCCATTTTCAAAGTTCCAAACATTGGGGCATGTCATCTTCAAAGATCAAAAATCCCTGTTGACCCAAACATTTTCAAGAACTCAGCATTCTGGGGCATTCAGAGCCAAGACCTCTCTATTCTTTCAAAGATTCTCACAAGTATCAGTTCACAAATCATCAACAATTTCTGATCTCACAAGAAGTGTCGGGAAGTCATGCTTGCAGTATCCTACCAAAGGACCACCTTCAGGATTCTTTCTCATTTCATCTTGCCTGTTACCCTCCATTAGGGCACTCGTCCAAACATTCAAATCATATTTCTCAAGCATACATGTATGCATTCATTAATCATGCATTAAACCACGCATACCATTCATGGGGCACCCACCCCTTGCATAATTAAACTCAAACTTTGCTCGGAATTTTCCGCTGAAAACCAAGCTCTATCATACAAAAATCCAATTCCTTTTGGCCGCGTCCAAAAAACCATTTGTTGTATTGATCACTCATCATATGCATTATTTCACATGCGTCAATCCATTGATTGAAGTTGTTATCATATCACCCTCCTGTCAACCCACCGGTTGGATTTTATTAGTATTTCATTGTCAATTTGAATCAACCCACTGGTTGAGGATAACCTTTCACATTCTAGTCAACCCACTGGTTGAAGTTAATCATTTATTTTCCAGTAAATTCAGAGCAACCCACTGGTTAAAAGCAGTTTTCTAGTTCACCTTCATCAATCCACTGGTCGATGTTGGTTTTCTGTCTTACTTTTCAAACTCGATCCGCTGATTGAGGATGTCGTGTCGACTTTCATTAACCCACGCGTTGATGTTAGCTCTTATTGTTTACGTCGTCTTTGTTTACCTTCATTAGCCCACGTGTTGATGATTGTTATGTCTTGTTGTTTGCTTTCATTAACCCACGCGTTGATGATGGTTCTGGTTGTTTTGCTTTCATTAACCCACGTGTTAATGTTAGTTACTTGTTGGTTGACTTTCACTAATCCACACATTAGTGTTAGTCTTTATTTTTGTCAATCCACTGATTGGAAGTCTTTGTTTACCTTCATTAGCCCACGTGTTGATGATAGTTCTTGTAGTTTTGCTTTCATTAACCCACGTGTTAATGTTAGTACTTGTTGGTTGACTTTCATTGATCCACGTATTAGTGTCAGTCTTTATTTTTGTCAATCCACTGATTGAAAGTTTTTGTTTTGACTTTCGTCAATCCACGCATTGATGTCAGTCTTTATTTTTGTCAATCCATTGATTGAAAAGTCTTTGTGTTTACTTTCATTAACCCACCTGTTGATGTTAGTCCTTCGTTGTTTACTTTCATTAGTCCAAGCATTAGTGTCAGTATTTATTTTTATCAATCCACTGATTGAAAGTTTTTGTTTCGACTTTCATTAATCCACGCATTGGTGTCAGTCTTTATTTTTGTCAATCCATCGATTGAAAGTTTTTGTGTACTTTCATTAACCCACGTGTTGATGATTGTTCTTGTTTGTGTACTTTCATCAGCCCACGCGTTGATGATAGTTCTTTTTTGTTTCAACTTTCACTAATCCACGCATTAGTGTCAGTCATTATTCTTGTCAATCCATTGATTGAAAGTTCTGTGTCGAATTTCATTAACCCACGCGTTGATGTCAGTTCTTGTTGTTTACTTACATTAATCCATATTAATGTTAGAACATTGTTCACCTTCATTAATCCATTGGTTAATGTTTGGATTCATTTTTGTTTTTTCTAACGCGATCCACGGATTGAGGATGTCGTGTCGAAATTCATTAACCAACGTGTTGATGATTTTTCTTTCACAGTTTATCTTATTCCCGCATAGTTTACTCTCAATTTTCATTTCCCCAGTAAAATCACTACATTCATGGTACGTCATTTCATCGCATTACATATCATTACATTTTGCACTAAGGACTTCATCGCATTACATATCATTACATTTTGCACTAAGGACGAAATTAGGGTCTTTTTTGTATTTAATTACTTTCAGCCATTGATCCACGTTATCAAACTGAAAGATAATTAAATAGGGGCAGCTGTCACACCCTAAATTTCGCTCGATCACTTTTATTTTTTAACTCAGCTACATACGTTTCAATTCATTTACATAATTGCATCATGAACTTTTCATTATCATTCGCGTAAATTCATCAGCATCATTTTGCATCCTGAATAAAATTTGACTTTTCTTTTAATTGCGCTTCAACTTGTTTCATTCGCATTTTGCTAGTATTTGGTTTTTTGCACCCGATTTTGCATCTGTAATTATTTTTAAATCGATTTTACACCAAAAGTCATTTTAATCATTGTCACATTAGTTTGGTATTTTCATTTACATCATGGTTATAATCGATTTCACTTTAATTGTTCGTACATTTTTACTCTAATTGTAAGTCATTGGTCTATCATTGCATTTTTCATATTAATTTTTATTGTTAGAATTTTGTGTTCTTAGAATTTTCTTTTAGGAATAATTGATTTTGCTTTACATAGTAATTTTTTTTTAATAGATTTCATATTTTATTTACTTTTTTTTACATGAATTAGAAAATAAAATTTAGATTTAATTAAATAAGTAGAAGTAGTGTCTTTTACAAAGAAAAAAAAGAAAATTGGTTCTTCAAACAATGTCACTTTTCCAACAACTTCCTACCACCATTCCACAGCCTTGTACCTGCAAGATAAAACAGAGAAAACCAGTACAAATTCTCTTCCCACTACCCTTGCCTCCACCTCCTATACTACCTGCCAAGTTTACACAGAAAATTCAAACAAAATCAGTACAAAAACCTTCCACCATCCCACAAATTCATACAACAAACTTGTACAATTCCCTGCAAAATACAGAACAAAACAATATTACAAACCAACAATAACACTATCCCACTAGCCTGCTCCACTACCTTCAATAACAGCTCACAAATTGTCCTTGATCTTATCCTCCCAATTCATCATCCAATCCTTATCTTACCCTCAATTCTTCTTGCTATATAACAGACCTCAATCACTCACCATTCTCGGCTGGCCATAACCACTCTCACACCGCCACCTCCATCACCCTACTGCATCACCCTACTGCACACTCACTTCACTGTTACTCACTCCTCCAAACCACCATACTCCAACCAGTAAATTTCCAACACTAAAAACCATAGACCAACAACTTCCATAAATACTCAATACTCATCTTCATCAAAACCGAGTTACACTCATCCAAATCCCAAACCAAAAATCCTTCTCACAACCAAGAAACCGCTTTCAAAACAAAGAACCCGTAAACCAACACAGATCTAGATTCGAAGGTAAACGGAGAACAGTTTGTAAAACAGAAACGCAGATTCACAAGCAGAAAAACCAGAAAACTAGAAGAAACCAAATCGAGGAAGCTTACCTGAATCTCCATTTTTTTCGCTCGATCTTCATGTTTGGTATAAGATTAATTTCTGTTTTTGCCGTGTATTACTTATAATCATTGTCAATATTGAATCTGGGGTTTAGGGATTCATGTTGGGTTTGAGTTTTTGTGTGTTGGTGAGCCATGTTCTTGTTTGAGAGTCGATGAACAGAGAGAGGAATTGCGTTTCGGTGAGAGACGAGTGCAGATGAGAGAACGGAGAATCAGGCGCGGCCAAGCGAAACAGAGGAGAACGATGATGAATGGCGTGAGAGAAAGCGTGAGCCCGTAGAAAGCGATGAGAAACGAAGCGTGGAGAAAGGGTACAGAGTTTATCATGTGAGAGATGAGAGATTTTGTTTGTCTCTTTATTCTCTTAATTATTATTAATTATTATGTTTTATTGGAAGATAAAAAAGATTTAAGAGTAATTAAGTGAGGGATGAGTGGACCAATTCAAAAGAAACTGCTGCCTCCATGGTTTATCAAATTAGGTTTTTTGAATGGTAGAGATATTTGGGCCTAACCATGAAGTCCAACCCGGTTCCCTTTACTACAGTACGCCCCAGTTACTCAATACACCCCATTTTCATCTCTTTTTGAACCCATTTTCCTTTTTTGAATTAGTTCATTAATTTTTGTTTTAAATAATTAATCATTTTAATTAATTTCTAACTATATTGTTAATTAATCATTTTTAACTGCTAACTTTAGTTAATATTTAATTTGTTGTAAGATGTGTATCATTTCTTATATATTTGTTTGAACTCGTAATTATTCGATTCAATCCCCATTTGTAAATATGTATCCCCATCCCCATAAGATGTAATAGTTAGTAAATACTTTACTGTTTTATTTAATTATTCATCACTCTCACAAAACCAAAAAATATTTCAGACTAATACTCGGTTGCGATCCATTTTCATACCTTGAGTTGACAAAGCTTTGAAGCGTCACAACGGCCACACATTTGTGCACACACCACGCTTGCTCTTGGGCTTACAATGAAACATTGATTGATTTGTTAAACATTATTTAATTATCTAATTAGGTTATTTAAAATTGATTAGCCCATCTAATTAATTTTATTAAACTAATTACTTGATTAAATTTTGTTTAATTAGTCGATTAAATTTATTTCACGCATGCACCTACACAAATATCAATTGCCTTATCATTTATGCAAGCCACCTTGTATGGGCTTTTTAATTCATTTACTCGCTTTATTTTATACTTGTACATATTTATCCATTTCATTTCCATTATCGCACTTTGGTCCATATACCAATTTTAATCATAGCCCAAATCAATTCTCTTTTCATCATTCACCACTTTCATAATAAATTCTTAAACCTCGATCCAACGTCGAGTGATTCTTCTCAAAAATATTTTCATAAATAAATATTCTACTTCCTCTTCCCAAGCGTATGGTAGTCAGTCCTGTTTCGACCCTCGATCATACGCTTGGTGTCTTTAATTGAACCTTAATAAGTGAACCCCGTTTCACCTCACTCTTTTCTCAATAAAACGTTTGGGTAGAAAAAGATGATTAGGATGGTTCTGTCCACTCATCCGAGTACTTGGGGCATTAGCCGTTGAACGCTTATGGTCCAATACTTGTCTACCACATAAAATCAATTCAAACTCATCAAACCTTGCCCACGTGCAAGTCATTTTTCAAACACCGCTCACATGCGACACTCATCGCTCACATGCGATCCTCTTTCGCTCACACGCGAATTGCACTAGTGATGTCTTATCGTCCACGTACGATTAAGCTCCTATTTTCATAAATAAAATCAACCAACCAACAAATGTTCTCGCAACCGAGAACTACGTAAGCTCTGCCTTTTCCATCGCACTTGGGAAATACGTAGGCACGAGATTCTAACATCTTGGCGAGCACACTTTCAAAAAACTAAAACATGTTTCTCTTTTCTTCTCTTTTATCGCATAATAATTAGAAGATTGCAAATTTAATTTTAAACACACAAACACACTTAGAACTAAATGGGTCCCATCGAGTACGATGGATGTGAGGGGTGCTAATACCTTCCCCTTGCATAACCGACTCCCGAACCCGCATCTCTTGGTCCCGACGACCATTCCTTTTCACATTTTCATTTCATGGGTTTTATCTATATTTTCCCTTTCCCCTTTAGGAATAAATAAAGTTAGGTGGCGACTTCATTGTTTCATTTGTTCGTGATCGAGTTTTTTTCGATAGCGTCGACACTTACGCTTATGAAGAACCTATGTTCTCAACCGCTTCCAAATTAACAATTTTTCCCGTTGAAACTATGGGAGAATACCAAGAAGCTTTGGCCAAAATGAGTTTTGAAAAAGAGGCTTTGGAAAACAAGTTCCTTAAGACTAATCTTGAGAATGAGAAGTTCAAGAAGCAAGTCAAAGATCATGAAAAGACGCTTTACTTCCAAGATGAATGGCTCATGGAGAAAGATGAGAAGATTCGTCAGAAAGATAACGCAATCCTGAGATACGTCAAAGAAAGGAAAAGAAAGCTTGAGGAAATGACAACCAGCGATCCTGCTCCCGACAAGTGGAAGAAAGTCATTAGCAAGCTAAAATCCAAGAAAGCTGAACTGAAAGCTCACTATGGGAAAGAAATCCTGAAGCTGAAGCTGCATCAAGCCTTTGGATCTTCATTCGACGAGGACATTTAGTTTAGTTTAGTTTGTAATTTTATCATTTATTTTATCATTTGTGTGAGCAATGCTCCAAAAAATAGAATTGTTGTAATCTTCTTTCAATAATCAATAAACTCGTGTTTTCCATCCGAATATTTGCTAAATTTCTCTTTAGCATAAATTCTTTGAAATTCCTTTTTTACAATCATAATCATGCATCATATTTTGCATATTGAGTCTATTGTCTAGAGTCTGATCTTTCAACAGTTTCAACAGATAGGAAAAGATCGCCAAGTTGTCGCGTCTTAGAGTTTCTCGACCGCGTCCACAGCCAACTCGAACATCCGATACACGTTCAAAAAGAAGAAAAGTAATGGAAGGTTTTGAACAAGAGAATGTTGAACTTCAGTAGTACAGAACAACACTACAAGAAGAAGTGGAGAGACTCACATTTTGGTCAACTCATTGGCCAAGAAAGTCAACAAGCAAGATCGAGCGGTCAAAACCAAGCAATGATTTCAGAAGACACTACTACTCCGCTTCACCGTCGAGTCGTAGTTCACCTTCAAAGATGCCGTAAGCTATCCATGGGGCATGTCTTTCAACTTTGGCATCGGATTTCGCCAACCGACTTCTTAAGTACAAACAACCACGCTTGAAATACCTACTTTGCAGCAAAACTCTACATTTACTCCGCAACATGGAGTAACTCTTCCACAAGTAACAATGCCGGTTTCTCAACCAATTATGACAAACTCAGCTTCCGTAGTGCACACTACCATAGACGAAGAAGTTCACCATACTCCAGGAAATAACACGAATTCCCGTGGCTCGATGGAGAGTCTCCAGGAACAACTCCTCAAAATGCAGCTTGAGATAAAAACGATTCAAGGGAAGGAATTGTTTGGGAAAAACGCCCAGGATCTTTGCTTAGTTCCTCGCGTAAGGATACCTGCAAAATTCAAAGTCCCTGACTTTGAAAAGTACAAAGGAAACTCCTGTCCACAAAGTCATCTCACGATGTATGCCAGGAAAATGTCTACATACAACGAAGATCACCAGTTGTTAATCCACTACTTCCAAGAGCCTCACCGGTGCCGATCAAGTGGTACATGGATTAGACAATAAGTATCCAAACATTCAATGACTTAGGTGAAGCCTTTGTACAACAATATAAGTTCAACTTGGATATGGCTCCGATAGGATCAACTCTGCTCCATGTCTCAAAAGGAAAGAGAGACATTCAAAGAATATGCGCAACGATGGAGGGAAATTGCTGCCCAAGTCAACCCACCCTTGGAAGAGAAGGAGATGACTAAGGTATTCTTAAACACTATGGGCTCATTCTACTACGAGCGAATGATCGCTAGCGCTCCCGGAGATTTCACCGAGATGGTAAGCATGGGAATGCAATTAGAAGAGGGGGTTCGAACCAGACGCCTAACCAAGGAAGCAGGATCTTCTAGTGGAACTAGGAAGGTGGGAACCAGTTTCTCAAAGAAAAAGGAACATGACATAGGAATGGTATCCCGAGGGAAACCACGAAGGAATGTCAGTCAACAACGACAGGTAGCTGCCATAGCACCCGCCGTTAACACAAATCCAAATACAGGAATTGCTCAGCCCAAAGAACTCAACAAACTCAACAAATGTGCTCAAGCAGCTTAATAACCAAACCGTACGCCTCGGTCACGCATTCGACCCAATTCCAATGACGCATACGTAACTATACCTTGCGCTAATAGAAAAAATCTGACATGACAAGGTCACCACCTCCGGTTCAAAAATTGTCGTGGTGGTACAAAGTAGACGATCTTTCCCTTTTCACCAAGGCACCAGCCATGACCTTGAGCATTGCATAACATTAAAAGCGATGCGAGATTAGTGAGATCTAATCTTCTTTCCTTCGTAAATACAACCGAACGTGCGGGCCAATCCACTTCCTACCATAGTGGACATGCGGTGAATGATATTAAGAAACATTGTGTATCTCGTTATGCATAAACTTGATCGAGGAAACTTAGTGCATCTCCATGATAATACAATGAGCGCCTTCACTAAACACGATTACTCGTTTTGCAACATCCGCTCAAGGATATTCAAGGATGTCCCACCATAAGAGCGTATATTCACGATTGTTAGATATTGGTGACCTACAAATCTACAGAAACAGAGATGACCATGACGTAAATACAGTAGGGCATTTTCCGCATGAGCTTTTAGTCTCAGATATCAACTCAGAAAATCCCGAAGTAAACGTTATCATCCCATGTTTCAATGTACCCAAACATGTGGAGATTAAATACAACGGTTCCAACGTTCCAGGGTCTCCTTTGGTGATTTGCCTACCCGGTCCTGTTCCATACAGTTCTACCAAAGCAGTTCCTTACCAATACAATGCAACTCTGATAGAGGATGGGAAGGAGAAACCCATTCCTACTCTTCCAGCTAATGTCAATATAACAGAAATAGGACGAGTAACGCGAAGTGGACGAGTGCACACTCCGTTGCCACCAAGACCGCTTACAGCTCCTGTTGTTAGACAAAATCCAGTTAACAAATCTTCCGAGAATCCTGCAATGATTCCCGCTGTTAACCCAAGTACAAATGTTGGTCCTCCTGATAGAGCCAACGTCAACACAGATTTTGATGAGATACTGAAATTAATCAAGAAAAGTGAATACCGAGTCGTGGATCAACTGATGCAGACTCCTTCCAATATTTCAATACTGTCTCTACTCCTCAACTCCGAAGCTCACCGAGAAGCTTTAATGAAGGTACTAGACCAAGCCTAAGTAGACCATGATGTGACTACAGCACCAGTTTGAGGTATTGTCGCCAACATAACAATTTGTAATAATCTAAGTTTCAGTGATGAAGAACTTCCAGAAGAAGGGAAAGATCACAACTTGGCCTTGCACATCTCGATGATTTGCCAATCAGATTCCCTGTCCAATGTATTGGTGGATACTGGTTCATCTTTGAACGTAATGCCGAAGACGACACTCGCTCGTTTGGCTTAGAAAGGGACACCAATAAAGTTCAATGACATAGTAGTAAGAGCTTTCGATGGGTCAAGAAAGTCAGTTATTGGGGAAGTAGATCTCCCGATGACAATTGGTCCGCACACTTTCCAAATTACTTTCCAAGTCATGGACGTGCCACCGCTATCGCTTGTCTACTAGGAAGACCTTGATCCACGAGGCGGGAGCAGAACTTCTACTCCATCGAAATTAAAATTCACAGTAAATGGAAAGTTGGTGACCATCAGTGGTGAACAAGCTTTGCTTGTAAGCCATTTGTCCAGTTTCTCTTTCATCACAACTAATGACGTTGAAGGGACGCATCTCCCCGAACATCCGTTAGAAGATAAATCTATCAGCAAAAACAGATCATCTATCTCTTCGTATAAGGAAGCAGCACGGATAGTAAAAGAGGGCAATGCTGAAGGTTGGGGACAAGTAATCAAACCTCTCAACAACGAAACAAAAGCCTGACTCGGGTTCACACCCGTATTCTCTAAAGACAAGCAAAAGGATGAAGCACTTCGTCCAATTAAAGAAGTATTCAACAATGGGGGTCTCTTAAACCCTGTTCTCCAAGAGGTTAGCGTTGTAACCATTGAAGATGATGAAGATGATCCCTCTGAATCTGAAGAGTGGAGTACTTATTTAAACAGCTCTGAATATGTGTCTCAAGAGGAATTGTACGTGCCAACTGATCAATTCAAAGACATGTCCCTGCAAAGGCATGAAAATCCACCTGTCCCTTCTGAAGTTTGGGATACCTTGGGAGAACCAAGTGGCAAATTTGACTACATGGTGAAATATACTGCGCCAGAAAGCTCGAGAATCAGAATCGAAGATATCCAGCCCACTGGATGGGGTGATTCTTTCGAGTACCCTAGTCAACCAGAGGAGGTGTACTCATCTTCCCGATCTAATCAATCAATTGAAGTTCCTAACGAAGACTTCTGCTTTAACACGCCTGTAGAATTCACTAAACCAGATCTGGATTATCACTATATCAACATGATCACTGAAGATCGGGAATACGATTCGGGATACAATTTGGAAAGTGTCGCCGACAACGAGTCTCTCCATTCAGAAGATTGGAGGGAACATCCCCAGAATTCTACACAGAGACCAACAGGAAGCACATACGCTGCATCCCCATACTTCTCGATCTGTTCATCAAGCTGAAGAAGATTGTTTTAGCAGTACAAAAGGCAAGGTCCGTCGTCCAGAATCTTCAAAACCTGCCCGACCAACGGCCAAAGTCTACCCGAGGGTTAAACCAAGTGGAAAATTACCCGAGTACCTCGACTTCCAAGGAGTTCGCCATTACTGGAAACCTGTTGAAGTTCGGACTAACGCTCCTAGTTCTAAGTAGTTTATCTTTGCTTTTGTTTTGAACTCTCACTTCGCCCAAAGTGAAGAGATGTTTTATAGGGTTTAGCTTTTAAATAATTCCTCTTTGTCTTGCCCAAGACAAATGAGTTTGTATTTTAGGGCCCAGTTTCATATTGTGAATCATAAATAAAAGGCGTTGTTTTGATTCCACACTTTGTGTTTATTTTTCATTTTACCCTTCTTGGAAATCGTAATCCTAAAAAACACAATAAAATAAAATAAAATCAAAAAAAATAATCTGCATACACTTTCACATTAACTTTTTTCAAAAAAAAAATGATAAGGAGTTAATTAATCAAACATAAATCGAACATGCAGATTAACAGATGGACAAATCCATTGAAAGCAATAACTCTATGCTCTCTCCCAACTCTGAAATCCCCTGTGAAGTCGCCGAGGAGGAAGTTGAAGAAGAGATCCCATATGAGATTTCTCGATTACTTAAGCACGAGGAAAGAATCATTCAACCTCACAAAGAACCTCTAGAAGCAATCAACTTGGGTTCTGAAGAAGACAAAAAAGAAGTAAATATCGGAGCTTCGCTCGACAGCAACGTCAAGAGCAAACTGATAAATCTTCTCAAAGAATATGTTGATGTGTTCGCTTGGTCCTACCAAGACATGCCAGGTTTAGATACCAGCATCGTAGAGCATCACTTGTCGTTAAAGCGGGAGTGTCCACCAGTTAAGCAGAAACTGAGAAGAGTTCACCCTAAAATGGCTGAGAAAATCAAAAAGGAAGTTCAAAAGCAGCTCGACGCTGGTTTCCTAGTCACTTCAGAATATCCTCAATGGCTAGCCAACATAATACCTGTCTCTAAGAAAGATGGAAAGGTCAGAATGTGTGTTGACTACGGGACTTAAACAAAGCAAGCCCGAAAGACGATTTCCCACTTCCGCATATTGACATGCTAGTGGATAGCACTGCAAAATTCAACGTCTTTTCCTTCATGGACGGTTTCTCTGGTTACAATCAGATCAGAATGGCTTTCGAGGACATGGAGAAGACATCTTTCATCACACCATGGGGCACTTTTTGCTACAAAGTAATGCCGTTTGGATTAAAGAATGCAGGCGCAACTTACCAAAGGGCAATGACTACTCTCTTCCACGACATGATGCACAAAGAGATCGAAGTCTACGTAGACGACATGATAGCAAAGTCTGACACTGAAAATGAGCATATAAACTATCTCTTAAAGTTGTTTCAACGACTAAGGAAATTTCAGTTGAATCCTAACAAATGCACCTTTGGGGTAAGATCTGGAAAACTCCTAGGTTTCATCGTCAGTCAAAGAGGTATTGAGGTCGACCCTGACAAAGTCAAGGCTATTCAAGAAATGCCTGCGCCACATACAGAAAAGCAAGTAAGAGTATTTCTTGGACGATTGAATTACATTTCCAGATTTATCTCTCAAATGACTGCTACCTGCGGGCCGATATTCAAGCTTCTCCGCAAAGATCAAGAGGTTGTGTGGACAGACGATTGCCAAAAAGCATTCGACAGTATCAAGGAATACCTGTCAGAACCACCAATAATGATCCGTCCAGTGGAAGGAAGACCGTTAATCATGTACCTTACCGTACTAGAAGAGTCCATGGGCTGCGTGCTTAGACAACAAGATGACACCGGTAAGAAGGAGCATGCCATTTACTACTTGAGTAAAAAGTTCACAGACTGTGAAACTCGTTACTCCATGCTCGAGAAAACATGTTGCGCTTTGGTGTGGGCTTCAAAACGTCTCCGCCAGTACATGATCAATCACACGACTTGGTTAATCTCCAAAATGGATCCGATCAAGTATGTATTTGAAAAGCCTGCCTTAACGGGAAGAATTTCTCGATGGCGATGTCATATCGAATATGACATCCATGCCGCTACCAAAAAGCGGTCAAAGGAAGCATTCTCGCCGATCACTTGGCTTATCAGCCGCTCAACGAATACCAATCTCTCAAGTTTGACTTCCCAGACGAGGATGTTATGTACTTAAAGATGAAATATTGTGACGAACCACTGCCCAGCGAAGGTCCAGATCCAGAATCTAGATGGGGCCTAATTTTTGATGGAGCAGTTAACGTTTTCGGCAATGGAATTGGGGCAGTCATCATTACTCCCGAAGATTCTCATATCCCGTTTTCCGCCAGATTGCTGTTTGATTGCACCAACAACATCGCAGAATACGAAGCTTGTATCATGGGTATCGAAGAAGCCATCGACTTAAGGGTAAAGATCCTTGATATATATGGAGACTCAGCCCTTGTGATCAATCAAATCAAAGACAAGTATGAAACTCATCATCTTGGTCTAATTCCTTATAGAGATTATGCAAGACGTTTGTTGACTTTCTTCAACAAGGTTGAACTGCATCATATCCCTCGAGATCAGAATCAAATGGCAGACGCCTTGGCTACTCTATCTTCCATGTTCAAAGTCAACGATTGGAACGATATGCCTAAAATCCGCATCAGACGCCTTGAAAGACCTGCATATGTATTCACAACTGAAGCAGTCTTCGACGATAAACCGTGGTTCCACGACATAAAACGTTTCCTTCAAACACGAGAGTACCCACTCGGGGCATCGTACAAGGATAAGAAAACTCTAAGGAGGCTTTCAAGAAACTTCTTCCTCAATAAAGATGTGCTATACAAAAGAAACTTCGACATGGTTTTGCTCAGATGCGTCGACAGGCAAGAAGCAGATACGATCATCCATGAAATACATGAAGGATCCTTTGGAACCCATTCAAATGGGCATGCAATGTCTAGGAAAATCTTGAGAGCAGGATACTATTGGATAACGATGGAATCCGATTGCTGTAAACACGTCAAAAGATGTCACAAGTGCCAGATCTACGCAGATAAGATCCATGTGCCACCGACTCTACTCAACATTCTCTCTTCTCTGTGGCCTTTCTCCATGTGGGGCATTGACATGATCGGAATGATTGAACCAAAAGCGTCCAACGAACACCGCTTCATTCTAGTGGCTATTGATTACTTCACCAAATGGGTCGAAGCAGCATCTTATGCCAACGTTACAAGACAAGTGGTTGTGAGGTTCATCAAGAACAACCTCATTTGCCGATATGGAGTTCCAAGCAAGATCATTACAGACAATGGATCAAACTTGAACAACAAAATGATGAAAGAACTGTGAGGAATTCAAGATCGAGCATCATAACTCGTCTCCTTACCGGCCAAAATGAACGGCCGCTGAAGCGCCAACAAGAACATCAAAAGATCGTCCGTAAGATGGTCATCACCTACAAAGACCGCACGAAATCGCCATTTGCTCGCATGGGTATCGTGCAAGACGCACTTCAACAGGGGCAACTCCCTTTTCTCTAGTATACAGCATGGAAGCAGTGCTCCCCGTAGAAGTTGAGATTCCTTCAATGAGAGTTCTCATGGAAACAAAGTTATCTGAAGCCGAATGGTGTCAAAGCAGATACGACCAGCTGAACTTAATCGAAGAAAAGTGCTTGACCGCTCTGTGTCACGGATAATTGTATCAAAGAAGAATGAAGAAAGCTTTCGACAAAAAGGTCCGACCTCGCGAATTCCGAGAAGGCGACCTCGTGCTTAAAAAGATTATGTCTTTTCAACCGATTCTAGGGCAAATGGACTCCTAATTACGAAGGCCCATACATCGTCAAGAAGCTTTTCCGGTGCTATGATTCTCACAACCATGGACGGTGATGAACTCCGCATCCCGTGAATGCTGATGCGCAAGAAATATTTTGTCTAAAAAACAAAAGAACAGCTCGGTAAGTCGAAAACCCGAAAAGGCGGCTTAGGCAAAAAAGCGTCTCGGTGGATTGAAAACACGAAAAGGCGATCCAGGCAAAATTAGAGACAATAAGCGAAAATATCCGATAGATTGAAAACACGAAAAGGCGATCTAGGCAAAAATAAGGATACAAAATGATGACAAAGTAATCGCAATCATCATCATCAATCAAGAATCTTCCATCAACGGATCTTCAATCAAATCTTCTGAAGCAACAAGCACAGTTGGAATTCAAAGTTGTTAGGGATAATAGTGGTTATTGCTTTCAATGTAGCCTTTTCCCAATAAATTATCATTTCCCACTCTTGTAAATAGCTCATGGAATCACGCCTTTGGCTGATTACCATTCTATCAATAAATTTGAGCCTTGTGCCTTTTGTTTGCAATTCCTACTTTGTTCTGTTTTGCCAAATAACTCTTTTTATTGAGAAAATCACTTTTTGAAACTAAAAAAGTTTTAAATGAATTTTTACTTCAAAATTTTGAAACAAAAAAAGCAAAAATTTTCTTTGAACTCTGAACACAGAAAGAACTTCAACAGTTCCTCCACGAGTGTTTCGGTCTTCGAAGGATAGAATGGCTGCTACAGAAGTCTTCTCCTCAGCAGAGATCATCAAAGGATGGTATTCTTATTCAAAAAGAATTCCCAACAAAGTTGCCAATGAAACGCCTTTCTTCGAAAGTTTAAAGCTTGCAACTCAGATCCTTCATCAGCAACGTCTACACCATCGCTGTGGATATTGTAAAGTATTTGTTCGAACTGTGACGTGGTCCTTTTCCCAAATACCATCTTTAGTGTTTTGTCAAGTATTGTTAGCATGCATATAACATTCATGACATTCATACATAAATAGCATCATTTATGCATTTTTGCATTCTTCAAAAAATGTTTGCTTCCATATCACTGGTTTAAATCACACTTATTCATGTAGGTTTGATCATATTCCCAGTAGATTATCCCAAAGCAGAGAAATACATCTTTTCTCTCTCCTATTCCCCGGCTGAGATCATTCATCATTGGGAACAAAGTCTTGATTGACTTTTTCTTTCCAGTTCATTCCTGGATAGAACCCTGTCTATAATCAACAAAGAAAATAAGCAATAGCCTCATCATTTGAGCCGCTTATTTTTCTTTTCATTCCTAAACTTGTCATGAAAGTTTGTTCTTCTCAACAAGGTCAAATCACGACCGTACGAGAAATTCCTCAGCAGTTGTCTTTCTGTTTAAAAGAAAACCTGTGTCTTCCGATCAAAATGCCCGCGTCTTCTCAAAAGAGAGATCCTCGGCAAGATTTTATCTGAAAAAATAGAAACTCATTTGAGTTCTGTTTCTTTCACTGTCTGTTATTCACAAGGCTGAATATTCAGTGATATGTCTCAAGATTTACCTTGTTATAGTTATCACTTTGCTGATAATTGGTAATATCTTCAAAACTCATTTGAGTTTTGTTTCTTTCACTGTCTGTTATTCACAAGGCTGAATACTCAGTGATATGTCTCAAGATTTACCTTGTTATAGTAATCACTTTGCTGATAATTGGTAATATCTTCAAAACTCGTTTGAGATCTGTTTCCATCATTTGTCTGTTATTCACAGGGCTGAATACTCAACAAATTTTTCTCAAAAAAAAAAGATTTACCTTGTTATAGTTATCACTTTGCTGATAATTGGTAATATCTTCAGAACTCATTACCATAAACTATCACAAGGCTGATAATTGGTAATATCATTTTCATTTACCTTAAACATTGTCACGAGGCTGACAGAAGGTAATCTCTCTGTTTCCAAAGTGAAACAGACATTCACATATTTCGTGAATCTCTTTTCCCCAGCGAGACATATTGCTTGTTTCTCAACAAACAGGGTCCTCTTTTCTTAAACAGATCGAGTCATCCTCACCAATTTTTCCCCACCATGTCATTTCTTTGATATCATCTGGGTGAAACTTTTTACAATCATTTTTGCATTACTCGCATCTTTTGGTATCTTAGGTCCAAAATTTGCGTATTTTGATATTTAAGTCTCTTTACACCTATCAAAACGAAGATATTCATCTTCATATCTCAGGTTAAAGAAACTTAAATAGGGGCATCTGTCATACCCCAATTTTTGACCTAATATACCACCTCACATTTGCATCATTGCATCACTAACAGTTCAGAACAGCATTAATCGGGTGTAGCATTCACAGGTCAAAATTAGGGTTTCATCAAATTTTCATCTGATTCAAGAGGAAACCAATTAGGGTTTGAGTTTTACTCACCTCATTTGATCTATCTTGATCAAATCATCAACCTCTAATCATCAGATATCCAATTTTTCTCATTGATCAATCGAGGATCGACCAATTAGGGTTTTGATCGAGCATGAGTATTCTCTGATTTTTTGAGCAAGGAATGACTTTTTTGGCTAGGAATTGATCATTATATCTTAGATATAACATCTTGACCTAATTTCTGGATTCAAAACATCACAGAAGTTCACAGACTTCATCAGTCAATTTTTGAAACATCTGATGAAAATTCATCTGCACAGAAAAGTCAAACTTTGACTTTTGGTCAATTTTTTCAAAACAAAACTTTTTCCAACATCAAAATACTTCAAATGATCCATCATGATCATAAAAAATCAAAGAATTTGGAAAAGTCAACAAAAAGTCAAAATTTCCAACACTTAGAAAACTTTTCAAGTGTTGAAATTTCTTATTTTTTCCAAACTTCATGGCACTTTTTCACATAGTTCCACTTTGATTTGGAAAAAACTCAAAACATGAAAGTTGTAGCCCTTGAAACAAGCTTTCCAAAATGTCCAAGAACTCTCAAATCCATGGAGTCTAGCTATACTTTTGAAATTGAAACATAAGGCTCCATAACCATGGTTTTCAAAGTTCAAAACTTCAAATTATAGGTCATTTTGTGATTTCTTCTTCTAGAAGCAAAGACACCTTGCCAAATTGAAGATAGAACTGATAAATATAAGCTAGAGGTAATAATTGAAAGATATGGATCAAGTTGGATTTTTAACACATGGTGAAAAAAGGAAGTTTGCTTTTAAGGCAAAATGTCTTTCTTGCCCTTTAAGGCAACTTTGAATAACACAATGCCATGTACTTGTGCCTAACATTTCAGAGATATTGGCCTATAAATAGAGGAATTCTTTTCAAGTTCAAATACACCAAAGCCATGCAAGTACATGCTTTCACTCTTTATCTTTGAAAATTCAAGAATCATAGTTCAATTTGCCAAAACTTGCATTTTTGAAAACAAAGGAAAAACCTTTTGTAATTTGGTGTCTAATATGTCTTAATGTCCATATGAAACTTGTTTGAACACTAACATCAACGTAGGCAAGGCTAGAATTCAGAATCACATCTCATGTCATTTTGCTTGCCAAAACTGCCTTAAGTTTCGAATTCATGGCTTGGCTTAAGTAACTTGAGTTCTAAGCATCCAAACATCATCCATGAACATCATAGACATGATACAGATCAATAACAACAACCTGTAACATGCCTAACCCAGAATTCGAGTTTCTACTTTGAGCTTATGCAGGTGGACTTGGTTGGAGAGTTCCAGGGCATTTCAGAGCAAGCAGGGTGATCATACATCTTCCATAGAAGCCGTTGGTGCTTAAACAATCATCAAACAACAATTGGAAGCACTCAAATCCAGAATTCGATTCCAGCTTCAACAGGTAAGAACTTGAACTTCAATCTCATGATTCCTTGCATTTAAACAAAAAAAACTCTTGGCCATTTGTTTTCTGCACCTCTCACGATCCTTAACCCTCAAACAATTGGAAAAATCATCAACCATACATCATTTCAATTAGAATTTCCAGTTCTAGGGTTCTTCACGTTTTCCAGAAATTCAACCATGTTAGACCAAAAATAAATGAAATTAACAACCATCATCATATTCCTTGTTAAATTTCGAGCAACTTTCATGTTTATAACTTTCAAAATCATTGAGAAACAAGAAAGTTACAAAATCAAAGGATTGAAGAGGATGAAGAACAATTCGCGCGTGTTCTTGGTGTTTTTTTTCAAATTTAAATTTTCCATTATAATATTAACACATGTTTTGATTCAAATACACGAATGAACTCTTGTCCCAGCGGTTGCCAGCTCACCCTTAAGACTCTTTGACACGTATCTGCCCATCAGGTCCTAGGTTCAAGCCTCCCATGGACCAATTTTTTTTCAAACTTTTCATTTTTCTTCATATTTTTTACAAACTTTAACAGTTTTTTTTAACCAATCAAAACTCCTCATTTTGAGGTGATTTTTTGTACACTTGTCAATAAATACATCTATTTTATGATAGTGCAAAAATTTTCAGAACAAAATTTCATCGATTATATTTTGATCGAGCAAAACGCGCTTTGAGCACTTTTCAAAACCACTTTAAAGGTGATTTTTCAAACTTTCGAATCGATTCTTTTCAAAACTTTTCATAAATGAATTTTACATTTCAAAAACACTTTCAAAACCATTTCTTCAAAACTTTTTTCATCAAACTTACATCTTTTTACCATTATCGATCCGATTTAAACGATAAAACTGATTCGTTTTCTCTCGAATTTCTTAATCGATCATGGGCCTCCCTCACGGTGTAAGTCCCAAACCAACATTCTTTATGTACATACATATTTTTCTTGTACATATCAAACTCTCTTCAGATACATACAAATTTTCATCTGTACATAATACAGATACTTTTTATACTCAAGTACAGACAAACTTCGATCGTTTGTTTTCACTTCACTTGTGTATATACAAAACAACATTCTTTTATGTACATACATATTTTCCTTGTACATATCAAAATTCTTTTTATACAAATATTTTTCTGTACATAATACAGATACTTTTCACAGATAAACGTCGATCGTTCATTTCTGTTTCGTCTGTACATACAAGTGAATACCATTGGTATTGAAAGGAGCATTATTCCCTGTGAAACTGCTTTCAAACCAACGGGCCACCCTTATGGTGTAAGTCCCAACCCTCCTATGTACATCCATCTTTCTCTGTACATAAATACCCGTCCGTGTACATACTTACTTCCTTGTACACAATTCAAACTTGTAAATGATCAAGTTACGCTCGTTTTAAACGTTCGTTTCACATACACTTGTTTATATTTCCTTCATAAACTCTTGTAAATAAACATCATACATATGTTTATATTTCCTTCATAAATTCCTGTGAACACATATCACACACACACTTGTTTATATAACTGTCTAGTTATAACATGACAACTAGTCTAACCAATAGGTTCCCCACAGTTATAGTCTCCTCTTGGGCTTTATACAAGATAACTCTCCCCGCAGAGTTAGCCTCCTCTTGGGCTTTATACAAGATAACTCTCCCCGTAGAGTTAGCCTCCTCTTGGGCTTTGTACAAGGTAAACTCATTCATCTGAGTTTAGCCTCCGCTTAGGCTTCATATAAGACAACACTCCTCTGTTGAGTCAGCCTCCTCTTGGGCTTCGTTCAAAAGAACTCCTCATTGAGTTTAGCCTTCTCTTGGGCATCATACAATGAAAGAGATAGGAAATCTCTTAACAGCCTCCTATTGGGCTTCCAATACAAAGAATCACCCGCGCTAGGATAGAACCCTGAGAGTATAATTTCCCGGTGAAATTGCTCTTAATTCCAAAAGGATGGTTTCCCGGTGAAATCCCTTTTAAAGACAAAGCCAGCCATACCCTATAACTTCCTCTTGAGCTTCATACAAGGACCCTCGATGACCCTCGGAATGCCTCCTCTTGGGCTTAAAATACAAGGACCCACGGGCTTCTTAAAAGCATCCCTTAATCCAATCAATTTCTCCTCGAGATTTAGATGTCTATCATCTCTATGGAAAAAGTATCTCATCTATCACATAACATACAATCAAAAACTTTTCAAACTCTTTTTAAACAAAAACATCTCTTAATCGTAAGTGGTAACACTTGTACACTCAAGCAAAAACACTCAATACTTACAGTTAAAAGATTCAATCTTTTTCAAACATCTTTCTTAAACATGTAAGTGGTAACGCTTGTACACTCAAGCAAAACACCTGTAACTTACGACGAAAGATTTTCAATCAGTCAAATTTTCAAAATGTATGTGATGAAATAGATTAGATACATTTTTCATTAAGATGACATTTGTCTGTCTCTTACTAACATCCTGTTGCTTTCCACTAGCATAAGTGGGAACTACGATTGCTCTGACTTTCTCAACATCCTTTTGAGAATACGTAGGCACAAGGTCTCATCCTTGCCGAGCAAATTTCTTTCTCCCTCAGACCAAACAAACCATAGATCCCTGTAAATCCGAGCTACAAATGCTCTAATTCCCACTAGGGGATATGTATGCAGAAGATCCAAAGATCTTTGCGAGCACAATAATAACAAACACTAGGATCCTTCATAATCAATCCTTCTTAAAAATCCCAAAGGAGAAACTTTCCCAATCATAGAAATAGCAATTAAAACACACAAACATATCAAACATATTCATATATAAAGCTATAGATAACTATATATATTTAGGGTGCTCCATCTATTCCCTTTATATAACAAACCCCCTTACTCAGAATCTCCCCAATGCGTTACGTCTAGTTTGCGCTAGTCGTTACGCATATCAAAATCAATTGAGGGTATTAACAGCTTTCCCCTTTTTCATAATCATTAAATCATCTTTCTTGTGTTGAAAATAATAAAGCTTGATGCTCGCGGCATCCTTATAAACAAATCAAAAGAGTAAATTGTTTCGAGCCAGAGAATTTGAATTCATATTCGATTCGTTAGCATGTCACTTTTTAACGCGAACACCATGGACAGATCTATCAGAAGCGAATGATCAGAGCGTTCAACAAGAAAGTCAAACACCGAGTCTACCAAGTCGTTGATCTAGTAGTCAAGCGCATCATTCTTCCACGAGGTGATCCTAGGGGCAAATGGACTCCCACCTACGAGGGACCGTTTGTAGTCAAGACAGTATTTTTTGACGGAGCTAAGATACTTAGCACCATGGATGGCGAAGACTTCCCACACCCTGTGAACGCAGTCATAGTCAAAAAATACTATGCATAAACGAGACCCGCTAGGTCGTCTGACCTAGGCAAAAATAAGGGCATCCTGGAGAGCCAAAGAGGTTCGGGCAAACGTTAAGGATATATACAAAAAATGTACACCCGACAAGTCGAAAACTCGAAAAGGCGGCTTGGGCAAAAAAGGGTATCCCGGTAGACTGAAAACCCGAAGGGGAGGTCTAGGCAAAAGTTAGGGATTTAAGCGTACGATTATATCTCGTCCAGATCACCTACCTACAGACTACTATTATCAGTATTCAAGATTCAAATGGCGAAAATCAATCCACTCACTTTCTACTGACAGCAAGGAGATGAGATAGTCGAAATATATGAGTACTAGCATAGTTGGAACCCAACGAGATTGTTTTCGCATAGCTTTTTACTTTCCCTGTATACAAACTGCTTGGCCATACGCCACCTTTCCAATTAATACAAGTTCTTTCTTTTTACAGTTGTTCATTTTTATTTTTATTTTTTTTGCATAAAGTCCAATGTTTGCTTTGAATGATTATATGCATCTGACAATAAACATCAGTTCACAAACATACGAAAAGCAGACAGTAATTACTTCAGGGTCTCGGAATTGAGATGACGACGAAAGTCACCAATATGTTCCCCTGCAAAGTACAGTCTCCACAGAGTTATCGCTCGCTGCAAACTTTCCTCAGCAGAGTACAAATTTCCCTTCCACTAGTGTTCCGACACTCCAAGTTTCATCACATTAGTCCCCGAGCAGCGACCCCAATTAGTCTAACCTGGTTACATCAGTCTCCAAGCAGTAACGGTTTTTCTCCAGCAGAGATGCTTTTCCCCAGTAGAGTATGTCTCGACAGCAGTAATATCTAGACTCGGAACTTGGTCAGATAGTGCATCGGAGGAAACCTACATCTCTTATTCCCCAGCCAGATCTACGTGCAAGATCCCCAACGGAGTGCCTTCCGACTTCTACTATCCCCAGTAGGGTCTACGCACAAGATCCCCAGCGGAATATCTCCCAACTTTATTCTCAGCAGCAATATCCAGACTCGAAACTTAGTCAGATAGTGCATCGGAGGAATCAAAGGCGCTTATTCTTCTTCTGAGTCAGGGTTCCACGGTTACATCCTCAAGAAGAAGTCAGAAATCCCCAAGCGGAGCATCCACATCTTCTTCAAGATGGATATGTTTTGAAATACCGACATCTACATTCATACATTATTCATAAAAATCATAACGTGTGTATATATCATCCATACGCATTGCATGCATCATAATCTGCATAAGTCTAACCATATCCTGTCAAAGTTTCTTCTATTTTTTCCCCAGCAGGTGAAAATCACTTCTAATCGAAAGGTCAAAGATTAATACTCGAAACTAGACGGGAAACCTATCTGAACGACTATAACAACAGGTCCAGGATTAATACCCGAAGCAAGACGGGAAACCCTATCCGAACGACTACCCGAGTTGTCCTCCGACAACAGGCATTGGATCAACACTCAGAACTAGACATGGAAGCTATCCGCACTATGCCAACTATCTACTTCAGAACAATCAAGACAGATGCTTGTTCTGATTCTCTCTTATTATCAACAGCAACTACAGAGTCTGACGTACGACTCAGTTGCCCTGGATGGCGTCTTAAGCCCATCTCTAACTCTTTGTCGACATCTCTCCACTTTCAGAATGCTGCATATTTGGTTAAAAAACAATACAAACCAATAACTTCATTCAAAGACGAGCTCGAAGTCTAACGTACGACTCTCTTCGGATGGCATCTTAAGCCCATCTCCATGCTCCCTCCTACATTCGGGAATATCTGCAGAGCCTAGCGTACGGCTCATTCCTCAGCGTCAGTCTCTCCGGATGATATCTTAAGCCCATCTCCGACGATTCCCCTATTCAAGCGACATTCTTGAGTCTAGCGTATGACTCATTCCCCAGTAAAGTTTCCAGCTTCTCCAAATGGCATCTGTAAGCCCATTCCCATGCGTCATCAATCAACAGCGAGTGCATATTTTCAGGTGTACTCGAGTGTTCAATCATCTTTTACCTCCAGGTCACAAAAGGAAGGCATGCCAATCTAACCCTTCCAGTACAAGAAGATTGAACAGGGGCAGCTGTCATACCCCAAAATTTTCCCTCCTATTCCTCAGGACATTTCTCATATCTATACTCAAGGATTCCCCAAGGGTTGACCATACAAACCCTCTCCTAAGCAATCAATCCAAACTAGGGTTTGGCTATCCTCAAATCAAGATGGACTTCCAACATCTCCAGTGATCATCATGCCTCATCATATGCTTCAAAGAATCTCCATGTCAAGTTTCAAGCCTTACAAGTCAAGTTTCCTCAAACATTTGCTCAGATGGTTGAAAATCAGTTGTATTGGACAAAAAGTCAACTGTGGTCAACATACAGTCAAACTTTATAATTTTTGGTCAACATCCATATTTTGAAGTAATATTCATCATTTGATCAAGGGTTGATCACGATTCATCAAGAAAACTCAAGATTTGGATAAAAAGTCAACTTTCCAAATTAGGGTTTTTGAAGAAAAGTCAACTGAACTTTGACCAGGCATAACTTTCTCATACTTTGTCAGAAAGTTTTCCACCACCTCTCATTTTGAAGAGAATTCAATTCTCTACAACTTCATGTCTCACAAGCATGGTCAGAAAATGCTTCATTTTGAAGATATGGATCAAAACATTACAGGTCCTTTTCAAAGTCAACAAAAAGTCTACTTTTTGTAAAGAAGTGTTATTGAGCATGGAAACTCCAATTAATGTGAGACCAAAAAGGTTGTTTAAAGGACATCTAGATATTTCTAAAAAGTCCAAGAACACCCAAAAATGTTAAAAATTGAGCAAGATCCACCTTGCACAAGTTGGGCATTTTTGAAGAGGTGCACAAAGACAGATACTTGTCAAAATCCAAAATTTTCCTAATGGGCTTATAATTTTATGATCCAAACTTTATCATCATATTATTTAGAACCTCTTGATGCTTGGCCATGACCTTTTCTTATTTTCTTGTTTTATTTTTGAATTTAAAAGTATTTAATTCAAATTTAAATTAAATAAAATATGAAAACAAGTTATAAATCAAGTTGGGTTGGATTTCTATCAAACTTGAGGACCAAGGAAGCCCACAAGACATGCCAAATTCGTGCAAGATCATACAAGGAAGAGAAAATCAAATTTTGGAAAGATTTGATGAAAATTGAAAGAGAAATATTTTTGCATTCAAAGCCATATCTTTTTTCATTCTTTTTGCTCCAATCTCTTGCCTTATAAATATACAACACATTCACAAGACCAAAGGACAAAACCCTAGCCTCCTAAAGCAACCCTAATTCTCTCAAATTTTTCACAAAGTTGACAAATTCGAATTTGATTTTCCAGCAAGTTTCAAGGAGTTCCAAGCCTTCCATCGTGTTCCGGAACATCCCAACAATCATTCCCAACCCTTACACGAAGCAGAATCATCCCAAATCGCGCCACATAGCTCTCTCCGATTTTGTATTTTTCTTGATTTCGATTTCTATAATCCATGCGTTATTAACTGTTTTCTTTTGTTTGTATGCACTCAGGACATTCACTAGATCATGATTGATGCATAACATGTAAGGTTTTACGCATAAACCATGAATCATCATTGTTAGGGCAGTTTATGTTGTTTGCTTCGAAACTCAATCTACAGACGTTTTCAGGCCAAGACGATGGCACCATTGAATTCGCAGCCCTCGATTTAGGGGGGTAGGGTCCCTCTTTGCTCTTTGTTTGCCTTATTTTGCAGGTTTGAAGATCGGAGTCGCCGGAGAAGACGACCAGAGCTAGGGCTCCGGCGTCGCTGACTCAGTTGACTCTAGCGTGGCATGCATGGCACAATGGCTCCATCTGATTCGTTCACGCGTTATAACCTGGGCCCCACGTTTGACTGTGCTTTGAATTTCAAAATATGACACGTTGCTTTGCTTATAACCCATTGCTTGCAAATTACAAACACCAAGACACCTTGGCTCAGATGGCGTCGCGTGTGGTGATTCCTCCAGGAGGTCCTGGGTTCGATCCTGACCTCCTCCCTTTCTGTTTGCAACTTTTCCATAACTAACATATTTTCTATTTTTCTTTTAACATATTCATTCTAATTTAATTTATCTTTAAATAATTTTCTCATGCATTTAAAAATCACCAAAAATATTTTCTTTTTGCATTTTAATCAGAAAAATACTTATTTAATTTTTGACATTAAAATTAATATTTTTGTATGCATATTTTAATTAATTATTAATTAACCATTAAATTGACTTTTAATTGCTTTTTATTATCGAAATCGATTCAAAAAATTCCTAAAAATTTACTCTATCATTTGATCAGCATTAATAACCTAAAAACGTTTTCCTCATTCAAAAATCTTATTTTTACTAACATTTTTCCTCTTATGCGAGTTTCTAATATTTTCCGATTATTATGTATCTGCTCATGGGATGTAATAGTTTAACTAGGACTTTTACTTTCCGCACTCCTATTATGTAACTGCCCCAAAGCCATGTAATAGCGTAGGACATTTACCTTTCCGCACTTTACTTTTCGCAATTTATTTTTCGCACCCTATAAACTGCTAGTAACTAGGCGTGTATGGCAAGATAAAATTGAACATAGATCATTCATAATTTCAAGATAACATATCTGAATCTAACACACTCTTTTCACACATGCACCCCTTAGGGTAATTCTCTCTCGTTGCCTTACGAATACAAATGGTCAAGTCCCTCGAACGTAGAGGTATCCTAGCACCGTTGCCTACAAATATATCATCATAGTCTCTTCGATACAAAGATCATAGACCCACGATGTCGCCTACGAATACATGATCTCGTCCCTCGATTGTTGCCTACGAAAAGTTATGATCGTCCCTTCAAATGTGCTAGGATACTTCGTACAAGTTGCCTTCTATGACCATCCAATGTCCCTTCGAATGTCCCTTCTTACATCCAACGAATAAGGTTCCCTACCAACTAATGGTATGGATAGCACTATTCTAGAGGAACGTAAAATAACACGAAAACGACCCTTCTGAGTAGGTAATAAGACTTTTAGTTGCTTGCTCTATCAAAATACTTTTCACACCTCACACTTTTGTCAAAGTTCAAACACTTTTCAAAAAAAAAAACATTTCTGAACACTTTGTATACATTCCTACATGAATCATTACAAAGTCAAAGCGAAATGCCTTTTCAAAACATTTTTGTCAAACACACAGAAAGCAATTTTTTAAATGAGCTAGAAGCAACTAAGAGCCCGTAGATAACTACGGATGGAAAGGGGTGTTAATACCTTCCCTTTTCATAACCTTCTCCCTTACTCAGAATCTAACGAAGGACTTTTTCTGTTCTTTTCACCTTCCCTTAATTGGATAAAAGAAAAGTGGTGGCGACTCTTGTTATCCGCAACATTTGCGATAAAAAGCAAAAAAATCACAAAGTCAGTTCATCGTATTACGTCATTAAAAATAGGCCCAAAATATATATTTTAGAATTAAAATTTATAATATATAATTTCTATATAAATATTTATAAACAAAAATAACTAAAATAATTAAAAACGATTAATTATTATAAAGAAAACTTTAAAATAATAAAAATAATTAATTTTTAAAATATTTTTAATGACGTGACATCAATTTAAAAAATGCACTTCTTAATTTCAATGTCACCTATGCAAATTAGACTATTTTGTCACGGGGGACCACCAAAAAAACATGAAATATGATATTAGGGGCCCTAATAGTTGTTGTTTTTTTATAGGGGAAAAAATGTTAAGAAAATTAATATAGGGCGACTAAAAGTGCATTTAAGCATTCTTTTTAAATTTCAAAATATATTGATAAAAGTAATAAAAATCTCGACTTATAAATCAAATTTTGAGTTTTTTTTTAGGAACTTTTTATAACGTTCTAAACTTGTATGCAAAATAATCATTCAAAAATATATATTGGTTTAACTGCAGGGACTAAAACTATGTGCATAATAATTTTGTAGGGACTAAAACATCTCAGTTTTTATAGGGGCCTAAAGCAAAAATTGATAATTTATAAGGACCAAAAACATATTTAATCCTTTAAAGAAAAAAAGTCAAAATTAGAAATTCAAATTGTTGATATATATATATATATATATATATATATATATATATATATATATATATATATATATATATATATAGAGAGAAAGATAATATTCCATAGAATATTCCTTAGTATATTGTAGAATATAATAAAATATTCCCATTTGTAATTAATGCAATAGGTTGTATAATCCCCTATATAAAACAATTCTCGTAATGCTATTCAATCATACAGTTTTATCAAATGTCTCTTAACTTCTCATATTTTAATATGGTATCCAGAGCCTACTAAGAGACAAATCTTCATCGTACGTTACCCGATAGACCTTCTGTCTTCCGACGAGAAATTTCCTTCGGCAAACCGTGTCATCATTCTGGTTTGTCTCATCCAAAAAAAAGAAAGAAACACATTGTTCATTAGCGGTACTATTTATCACGTGTTACTATTCTTGCTGCTGACACTGTTCATCGCGGTCGTCACTATTCACGTCGTTGTTACTGTTCATCGCGGCTGGTACTATTTACGGTCATCGTCACTATTCACACACAAAAATCGTCATTTCCCTAGAATTACGTCTCCAGATCTATTTTTCGATATGCAACCCTAATGCCCTACGAAAAAGATGCAACAGCTCATGCCGAACAACACAGTAAATTTTTCATGATCATGGTACTTAAAGGACTTACGCCAGAGCTTGACCCAGTTCCTAACCAGATTTTATTAGGTACTATTGTTACTAACTATGATGAAGTTAGTGAACAACTATTGCGATTGGCTACACCCCATGCGTTTGGCATAGTTTCTCCTCCATCTTTTGCGGCACCAACCCCAGGTGACACTGCTGCCCTTGCATCACTTGGCAACAATCAAAATCGCTTTTGAGGAGGATCATCCAACTCTAAACCTCATCCCAAGTGTGACCATTGTAACCGACTTGGGCATACTATTGATCGTTGTTAGAAGTTGCATGGTAAACCACAACGCCAGGTGAATGCAATTCAAATCGACCATTCAAACACTCAACATACCTCACCTTCTCTTCAGAACTCAACGCCAAGCTACGATGATTTTCTTAGATGGTGTCAGACTAATCAGAACTCTGGTTCCACAGCTTCGGTCGCACACACGGGTAATTCATCTATTTTCTTTTCTAAATCATCTCCTCTTGGCCATTGGATCCTTGATTCTGGTGCGTCTGATCATGTTACTGGTAATAAAGGTCTTTTTCTTCTCTCTCTACCTCTGGTTTCTTACCTAGTATAATTACCGCAAATGGTTCTCAAACTCAACCCCAAGGGATTGGTACTGTTCAAATTCTACCATCTCTCTTTATTACTTATGTCCTGTATATACCTAATTGTCCATTCAATTTACTTTCTGTCGGTCGTTTAACTCGTTCCCTTTATTGTTCTATCACTTTTACTAACAATAATGTTACACTGTAGGATCGGAGTTCGGGACGGACGATTGGCGTCGGATGTGAATCTCAAGTCCTCTACTACTTCTTTGCGTCATCCACCACATGTCCAACCACAGATTTTCCACTCATTATACATGCGCAATTAGGTCATCCAGGTCTTCCCAAGCTACAAAAGTTGGTTCCCAGTTTATCGAAATTATCCACTTTACATTGTGAGTCTTGTTAGTTAGGGAAACATAATCGTAGTCATTTTCCCGATCGAGTCAATAAACAGGTTGCGTCCCCCTTTGCTTTAGTTCACTCCGATGTTTGGGGTCCCTCGCGCACAGAGTCTAGGTATTTTGTAACCATTATTGATGATTTCTCGCATTGCACCTGGCTATTTTTAATGAAGAATAAATCTGAATTATTTTCTATTTTTGAATAATTTTATCGAGATATAAAAACCCAATTTGGTTTACCTATTCGTACTTTAAGAAGTGACAATGCACGTGAATATTTATCCCAACAATTTCAAACTTTTATGTCATCCAATGGGATTCTGCACCAAACATCTTGCTCCCATACACCTCAACAAATCGGGGTAGTCGAACACAAAAATTGACATCTCGTAGAAACCACTTGAACCCTACTTCTCCATGGAAATGTTCCTCTCCGATTTTGGGGGGATGCAATGCTCACAACTTGTTATCTTATAAATCGCATGCCCTCATTTGTCCTCAATAATAAAATCCCCCATTCAGTCCTATTTCCACAATCTCCCCTTCACCCAATTCCTCCTCGAGTCTTCGGGTCTACATGTTTTGTACATAATCTCTCTCCAGGACTTGATGAACTATCATCTCGTTCACTAAAGTGTGTCTTTATTGGTTATCATCGTTCCAAAAAGGGTTATCGTTGCTATTCACATACACTACAATGATACCTTGTAACGGATGATGTTACCTTCTTCGAGTCTGTTCCTTATTTTAAGTTCAATCAGCCGACTCCGGAACCCCTTCAGGAAATTACTCCAACACCTCTTCCAGAAGTCCCATAATCCATTATCCCCCATCATTTTAGGGAACTTGGCCCACTAGATGATTCTAGAGTTGACCCCCCACTTCTCGCCCACTTCAAACATATCAGCGTCGTTAACCAACATCTATCATACCTATCCCTGAGGTCGTACATGTCCCTGAGGTCATTGAAAACTCTCCTCTGGCGCCTTAGCCATCAATGGATCCGATCTTGGAGCCTGAGTCCGACCTTCCAATTTCCCTTCGAAAAGGTATACGTCAAACACTAAATCCTTCTCCACATTATATTGATTTATGTTATCATCGTCTTTCTCCTTTGCAGTATACTTGTTTGTCTTCTTTGTCTTTTGTTTCTATTCCTAAAACTCCAGGTGAAGCATTATCTCACCCTGAGTGGAGGCAAGCAATGATTGATTAAATGTGTGCTCTTCAAAGCAGTGGAACCTGGGAGTTGGTTCCTCTACCTTTTGGGAAATCTTTAGTTGGTTGTTGTTGGCTTTATATAGTGAAGCTCGCTTGGTAGCCAAAGGTTACACTCAGATTTTTGGGTTGGATTATAGTGATACCTCACGCCTATAGCAAAGATGGCATCTGTTAGACTTCTTCTTGCCATTGCAGCCATTCGACATTGGTTTCTTCATCAACTTGACATCAAAAATGCCTTTTTACTTGGTGATCTTGAAGAAGAAGTATATATGGAGCAACCACCTAGATTTGTTGCTCAGGGGGAGTCATCGAATATGGTTTGTAGGCTACACAGGTCTCTTTATGGTCTCAAGCAATCTCTGAGAGCTTGGTTTGGCAGATTCGGCACTGTAGTACAACAGTTTGGTATGGTCCGTAGTGAAGCTGACCATTCTATTTTTTATTGTCACTCAGCCCAAGGGTGTATCTATCTTATTGTATATGTTGATGATATTGTCATAGCTGGTAGTGATCAACAGGCAATACTCATGTTGAAACAACATCTCTCGAATCAATTTCAGACAAAAGATCTTCGTAAACTCCGATATTTCTTGGGTATTGAGGTGGCCCAATCTAAAGATGGTCTAGTAATTTCCCAACGGAAGTATGCTATGGATATTTTGGAAGAAACAAGATTGTTGAATGCTAAACCAGTTGATACTCCTATGGATCCAAGTGCCAAACTCCTACCCAATCAGGGGGAGCCTCTATCTGACTCAGGAAGATATAGGAGATTAGTTGGAAAGTTCTGAGATACATCAAATGTGCTCCAGGAAAAGGTCTTGTGTATGAAAATAAAGGACATACTCAGATAGTTGGATACTCTGATGCTGATTGGGCAGGATCACCTATTGATAGACAATCCACCTTTGGGTATTGTGTACTTGTTGGAGGAAATCTTATATCTTAGAAAAGTAAGAAATAAAACGTAGTTGCAAGATTAAGCGACGAGGCAGAGTATAGAGCCATGGCAATGGCAACATGTGAACTTATTTGGTTAAAACAGTTATTAAAGGAACTTCAAATTGAGAAGCAAAACCAATGACACTTGTGTATGATAATCAAGTTGCATTGCACATTGCTTCAAATCCAGTCTTCCATGAGAGGACCAAACATATTGAGATAGACTGTCACTTTGACAGAGAGAAGATTGAATCAGGTGACATCTTCACAAAGTTTGTCAATTCTAATGATCAATTGGCAGATGTGTTTACAAAATCCCTACGAAATCCTAGAACTAATTATATATGTGGCAAGCTTGGTGCACTTGACTTATATGCTCAACCTTGAGGGGGGAGTGTTGATATATATATATATATATATATATATATATATATATATATATATATATATATATATATATATATATATATATATATATATATATATATATATATAGATATAGATAATATTCTATAGAATATTCCTTAGTATATTCAAGAATAGAATATAATATTCTCATTTATAATTAATGCAATAAGTTGTATAATTCCTTAAATAAAGCAATTCTCGTAATGCTATTCAATCATACGGTTTTATCAAATGTCTCTTAGCTTCTCATATTTCAATACAAATAATACTCCATACGTTCATGAAAATTCAAGTTACAATGCATATCACTTGTGATACAACCCAAAAGAAGATTATAAGGAAAGAGGATAAAAAATCACAACTTTTTGGTACAATTTACTTTTTGGTTAAACTTTTGACTTTTTGGTAAACTATTGACATATGATCAACTTTTGACCATTGACTCGATTTTGACTCTAGATTTTCCATGACCTATCCTATAAACATTTGATCAAAAGAATCTTCATGTTTCATCAAAAATCAATAATTCCATGATTATGTTACATGATGCAAGTTTCCAACATTTTTTTTCTTTTATGAGGCTTCATTTCCATGGTTGTATCTTCATTTTCCTATGTCGCATCGAGCTCATTCTTCCACCACAATGCTCACTTTGCTTCAAGGAAGGAGATGCATAAAATTAAGGCTTAAATGCACTTTTGGTCCCCCTATTTTCAAAATTCTGAAGTTTAAGGCCCCTAATTTAAAAGCCAGGTTTTGGTCCCTCAAGTTTACCAGAGTTGGGATTTTTGTCGTCCCCCTCCATCTGGCTGTGAGTTTGATGACATGACAATGTGATTTTTGTCCATGTCATATATTTTAAAATTAAATAATTTGTAATTATTCTGAAAACATTAAAATTTATTTTTTAACTATTCCAAAAATTGTTAAATAGAATTGGGGATGGTTTAACCTAATTCACCAGCAGCAACCTCTTCACGTGATCCTCATACACGAGCATCTCATCCATGAGCAGCCTGCATTCGTCCTTCATCGTGCATACAATCTTTTATCTCAGTTCGTCAACAACACACTACCTCAGAAATCAAACCCTGGACGTCGGTTCATGTAGCTAGTAGAAGAGACTGATTTCTAAGACATTGTGTTGTTGACATCTTTTCCTCCATACCATTTCCATGAATATTTGATGTTGCTTGCGGTTTAATTTATCCTACTGTCCAAATCAGCTTATTCAAATAAGCACTTATTTACATCCACCAAAAAAACAAATTCAAATAGCTAACAAATTATAACAAATTACATTAGATTAAACTATAGGATTCATAACAGGTTATAGCATACAATTGCATTAGGGTTAGAATTAGTGTGTAATTTCACCATAATCCAAAATAGCTTTTACACGTAAGAACTTATTTGCATCCACAAAAAACAAATATTCAAGTAGCATGGAAAATTAGCACAACACAAAGTTCTACCCAATTTAACATGACATTGCATTAGGATAACACATTATCATGGTTTAGATGCATAAAACACAAAATAGCTTATTAAAAAAAGTCACTTTTCTTAAATCCCAATTTTGACATAACTCCAAAAAATAGCTTTTTATAATTTCCAACTCAAATCAAACCACAATCATAAAATTAGCATATAATTGATGTTACAAGTAGAAAATCCATAGAAACCATACATAAAACTCCATTTTGACATGAGTTGAGCAACAAAACTTGAATTCTGTTTTATCTTAAAAAAATCCATCAATGGTGAAAAAGATAGCAAGAACATGGAAGAAGAAGATGAGAGACCCCCGTGCGGGCGTCAAAGCCCACTGTTCTCGTCCGTCATCCGTTGGGAGCAGCTGCCACGTTTTTCCATTCTTTTGCATTCTACTTCTTCATGTGGTGAGGAAGAAAGATAAAGGAGGTGGACCAGTCCGGTCCGGTTCTGTTCGACCGACAGATCCGGTTCAAGTTAGGCTCCAGCATTTTTTTTCATCTTATTCATTTTCTTTTTACACTTTCTAACGAAAAATTAACATGTCATTCTTAAATTAAACATGCCACTCCCCAATTTTATTTATTTCAGTTTTGCCCTTGATGAGATACAAATAAATTTTAAGATGATATTTCTGGTAGAATAGATGAAATTTCCGGTAAACACCAAATTTCTGGTGCGGGTAAATTTCTGGTGGTACATTTGTAATTTTCAGTAAATCAGAAATTTCAAATATATGTATCAGTACCAGAAATTTGAGTTATATTAAAATTTTCGATAGGTTATGTATTCAGGTTTTTTTAACGGTTGAAATTTTGCCAACATATTTGTGTGGTATATGCATCATCATTTGTACAAATAGAGGTTTCAGGTTATAAGGTCAGACAACACAAAAAATGTCTCTTCTTGATTATCTGATTAATGCAAAAGTGTATTACAATTGATGCAACCTTGCTGTTGAATTCAAGATTCCGTATGGCTCTGAATCCCTTCCACCTTGAAAGAAACGTTGAATGATTTGCTGCTTGATTTTGATAACAAAAAGGTAATAAAGGTCGAGTTTTAGGAGGATTGGATTGATACAAATGAAAGGGTGAAATACAACCTAATCGAGTTCAAGAATGATGTCGATGTGAAGGCCATGTGGAAATAATTTCGCTGTCGGATAACTAAAGGTTCGGTCATTTTGGATATGGAGATCCGGAGATCCATCGACGACATATTGAAGATGCTGAAACATCCTGAGTCATTTGGTAGTGCCTAGGTTTTCATGTTTAATTTTTTTAATGTTATGTTTGCTGTACTATGTTATGTTATGTTCATCATCAAATCAAAACATGTAATCGTCAAAATATTATGCAATAAATAAGATGTTTGTGGGTCACAAAATATACATATAATACAACCATAATAAAACAAATCTTCATAGGCCCTCCACGGGCTACATCGACCAACCTAGATAAATCATTATATACCTCACCATCAGGATTTACCAAACCCATGAGGATATCTAAATGAACGACGGTGACCTATAGGTGGCTCTCTTGATCACCTGCGAGAGATGGCGATGGTGGTGACTCGGAAGAAACCCTAGCATGTGATGTCCCTGGAACATCAGATATTACAGCTGGTGGTATGACCCGAGGGTGTGACACACTGTGAAACTACTTCAGGTATCCATCATCGTACTGCCCTGGATGCTGAACCTCAACGGTTGTATCCATGATCTCACGGGGAAATTTGAGAATGTAACTCTAAAACCATCTATCAATGTCATCGACTAGAGTCTCGGGAAATGGACGAGGGATGCCCTGCACATAACTATACTGGCTTAGACACCTCTCAGGTAAGTGTTTAGCCACATGGGCACCCATTTGATATGTCCTAAATACAAAGTAGACACCTCACATGGATGATGAGGGCTATGAGATATATAAGGTGTCCCGATGATATCCTCTAAGTCAGTGCATCTAGCCTCCTCATGTACTCCATCAAACCTCCTAGATGGGCATGTTTTCCCTTCCATCTCTTCTCACATTAAAGGGTAGCCGATACACACTAGATCTCTCGCTCACAGATGTGAGAGAATTACTCATATATCCAACACTGCATAAATAAGAACCATCAAATAAATACACCCAGATAACTAATAAATACCATCAAATAAAATCTAGTGTACTTGTAACATGTTAAGGTAACCATCAAGTTGCATGGTCTCAGCACGAGAAGCAATGTCAAGTTCCATGTAAAACATGGTCAAGGCCGCCACTCCCTAAGCCAACACGAAGTGCCAAGTGTACTAAACAGAGATAGGTACCGAACATAAATATAGACTCTAGACTTGTCTGCAAAGAGAGTAGATGCCAGCAGATGTAACATGTACTCCCTAGCAGAAGCCGGGTACCTACGTGCCTCCACAAGTTCCTCATACAAATTTCTCATCCAAGCCAATACATTTTAAGGTGATAACCCCGAGTTTCACCAAACTCCTTTAGCACGTCCACTTCAGACACCTCCAACTCACCCACAACCATGCACACTGCTATCATGTGGTTAATAACTATTCGTGTGAAGAATGTACTAGAAACTGGAATGTGAAACAAGTGGTCAAAATCATCTAATGTGACAATCATCTCCCCAAATGGAAGATTAAAATATGATGTTTCCGGGTGCCACCTCTCAACAAAAGTAGACAATAAGGAGGCGTTCAACATCGTCAAGGAGCACTGAAAAAAAATCCAAGAGATGAAAATCACTAATGATAGTATTGACCTCCTCAGAAATTGGACTCCCAGGGAATTTCTTCAACTTCGATCTATGAGAAGAAACCTTTAGCACCATACACTCCTGTAAGAAGTAAAAACAAAATATTATACATTAAATCTTGTAAGCTTCTTGTAAGAAAAAATAAAAATTATGCAATTAAAGAAAACCAAATATATATCTCGCCAAGCCATATCCTATAGGTGATATGGTCAGCAAATTCTGTCAGCACGGACCTGTCTAAAGTTCCTCCAGGAAACGCTCTATTTGTGTGTACTGATGACTCCGTAGACGCACGAGTTGTGGTGTCCGTATCAGTGGGGGTCACCTCGTCTATACGCTCAACCACAATCCCCTTCTCCACAATAGGAACAAGAACATGTACCTACTAAATAACCTCCGCAACTGTCGGCTCAACTACAGGAACAAGAGCATGTACCTCTGCAGCAGTTGGCTCCACAATATGCTCTGCAGCTGACTCCACAATATACTCCGCAGCTGGCTCCATAATATGCTCTGCAGCTGGCTCCTCAACAGTGGAAACTCTCGATCTCAGACAACGGGGTACGCAGTACTGATCCTGTTTCTCAACCACTTGTTTCTAGTGAGCACCGGTCAGGGAACGCCGGCCAGCCCGTAGCTCGGAAGCTTATTCTTCATCATCCCAAGCCTGATTTTCCGCTCTATCAGTCTGCCTGCCCGCAACGGTACTTTCTTCCCCCTGGTCCTCATTGCAAAATAAGAAAAGATTAGGAAAACATGAACAAAAAATTTTCGTTATTTTTCAAAAAAATTTGAATTACGAAAATTTCAAAATTCTGGTATCTTATAAGGTACTTGGAATTTTGAAATTTTTGGTACGAAGGGTAAATGTTTACACAAAATTTCAAAATTTCTAGTACGAACCAGATTTTTTGAAAATTCACATACAAAATACCAGATATTTCACAAAAATACCAAAAATTTCTTACTATCTCACTAAATTTCTAGTGTCGCCTCAAAATTTCTGGTACGCCACAGAGATTTGAAAAATCCGGTTGGTCACAAAAATTTAGAATTTTTAAAAAATATGAGTCTGTGTAATTTGATTTTTTCTCATTCCTTTTGGAGGGTGCCATGTAAAAAAAAGGGTGTCATGTTAATTTCTCCTTTTTTTTAACTAACTCAATTTTTTACAACTAATTGGACAAAAGCATATAGTAATGGGCCAGCTTAGTATTTTCAGCCAAATATAATTCTTAGATTGTTCTTTTAATTTTTTAATCTTTTTTTAGGATGTCATTCTAAAATTATTTTAGAAATAACTTGGATTAAATTTGGATATATATTTTTCATTTATTTTTAATTCAATATGTTTGTATTGTCTGCTAATTTTCTTTAGTTTATTTTTTATGTATTTTTTGGTTATTTTGCATTGTATAGTGTATAGTTTATATGTTTGTATGAAATTTAATGCTTGCATAATTTATGATTCATCCTCATTATGGATAAAGTGTTCTTCGTTTCCATGAATGTGTAATAGCTTAGCATGATCCATCCTTCTATTATGGGTAAAATGTCATCCAATTCCATGAACATGTAATAGGATAGTTTACTTTGCGTTATCACTTTCCTTTACACGTTCATTAACATAACAAAATCAAAAACGATAAAAATAACACTTTTAAAAAAAGACAAAATAAACTTATCCAATTTCAAGTGTTTTCAAAGTCAAAATCAATTGAAAACCACGTGAGTGTTTGGTCTAATGTCAAGTATCTCCTTCTATGAACTTTACACACTTAAACCAAAAAATAAAAGAAAACATCAGACATTTAATTTATTATCAAGTTACATTTTCAAAACTCTTTCCATAATAAAAATGGAACGAAAAAGGAAGTGATTGGGTGTAGACCTCTTCCTGCCCCAAGTATTTTAGACACTATTGTCGAGCTCCATACATGTTTGGGTACTTTTCTTCCAAATCAAAACACTCGTAAATAAAACAAGTATTGTTCTTTTTCTATTCCTCGTCTCTTCCGAGTGCTAGGACAATGAGGTCGGGCTCTCTATCCAAATACATATCTTTCAGTAGAAAAAAGATGGCTATAGTTTCCACACCTTTTTCATAACAAACACTTTCAAATGAAAAGAAAAGTGATCGGGCACATGCCTCTTCCTTCCCTCAAGAATTTGAATATTGCTATGGAACTCCTTGTCCAAAGGGTTGTCTCCACATAAAATCAACTTCAACCAATCAAACCTTATTTTCTGTCTTAGGGCATTCAAAAACCTTTTCAAAAAGGACATGTTATTTCCATTCTACCGCAATACAAACAAACACTAAAGTCTTTCATGCGCTAGCATACAAGCAACGTTTAATTGCTAGAATGCGAACGTTAAACATCGTCTAATAAAAACAACCAACAAACACTTATTTTCAACCCCACAAACTACAGAACTCTGATTTTCTTATTGCACTATGAAGATACGTAGGACAAGGATTGCGAAATCTTGGTGAGCATACTAATTAAAATATTATTTTCCTCCTAATTAAATCCATAATAATGAAAGCAATAACTGCAACTCTGCAAGTAAACCTAAACAACACCCGTACACGAGAAAAAAAAAACAAAATGACTTTCATTTAGTACAACAGATGTGAGGGGTGTCAATACATTTCTCTTGCATAATCAACTCTTAGATCCAATTTAACTGTGAGATCATTTTTTTTTCACTTTTGAAGTTGTATTAATATTTTTTCTTTTCTTTTGAATAAATAAAATTTGATGACGACTATGTAATTTTTTGTGGCGTAACAGCGAACACCTCAAAAAGATGGGAGGGAATATGTGGTAAATTCCTCGAACCACATTAAAGCAAAAATTGATGCATTATTCAAAAAAATTGACAAAATAAGTGTTAGCGCTATAACTTATGATGTCCAAACCAATGAGATTTGTGGAGTTGTTAACAATAATAATATTGATTGCCTGATTAGTTATTTAGTGAACTCATCCTAAAAAATGTTACTATCATTAAGTCATTAACAATTCCCATTGAGAAAATACTTACTAAAACATTGTTAATTACATTAACAATTTCCATAGAGAAAATACTTACTAAAACACCTATAATCCTAGATGGAGATACTATCCTAATTTTTTTAAAAAGAACAACTATCTTCAATTTGGAGCAAATCCTCCATAACAAGGAGTTGATCAACCTGAACTTCAAGGATATATGGGTATTAATTCTCCCTTAAATTCCAATCCGAAAATTATGATGAAATCTTTTATCATGGCCCAAACAAAACAAAATAACGAGTTTAAAAATCATAATTTAAACACGAACAAAATCCTTAAGAAACTAACATTTAAGATAGACTCAATAGCCACCCATAGTAAAATATTTGAGACCCAAATCTATCAAATGACACAACATCAAACTACTTCCTCAAAACCTCCTGGAATATTTCCAGAAAAGATTGAACAAAAATTGAAAGGTCTATGTGTAAATGTAATTAGTGAATTTCTTAACTTATCCCATGATCTTCTTGTTCATTCAGCGAAATTTTTAAATTGTCTTTGAAAATCAAAAATATACTTCCAGTTAGCACCCTATATCATAAAAATCACGTTGAAAAGGGTTGGGTGTAAACCGAAAGTATATTTTCGGTTTCAACCTATGTGTAACTTTTAAGACTGTAATTATTCATCAAATATTAGGAAATTGTTCCTAATTCAGTCTCATATACACACTTTATTCTATTGGTTCTATTGGTAAATAAAACAATTTAATTTAGATTCTTAAAGGATTTAGCGTATGTTTTGGTCTAAAAATCAGGCAAAATCATACGGTAAATTTAAGACTGTAATTATTGATGCTGATTTTTAAACCAAAACATACGCTAAATCCTTTAAGAATCTAAATTAAATCTTAATGTTTGATTTTATTTTTTTAAATCAAATTGTTTTATTTTAGCGATAGAATAAAGTGTGTATGTGAGACCAAATTTAGAATAAATTCTTAATATTGCATTATTTAGTATGGAACAGAAAATATATTTCTGGTTTCATTCAAAAATTACATTAATTGGTGTGAATTGAAAATAAACTTCCAATTTTGTGAAGGGTAATTTAGAATTTTCATGAAGTGCGCCCCATCCACATGTTATTATGGCAAAAAGTGAAAAACAGGTCATTGAACAAGAAGCGAAAAATGAAAATATGGGGACTGAAAAAATCCAGCCAACCAATGAGGTTGAGAAGGAAGAGAAAGTAAAACCTCGTGTTCCTCTTCCTCCATACAAGTAACCTACAAAGACATTCAAAATCTAAGATAGAGGAGCAGTTTAAAATTTATATAGAAATATTGAACAAATTATACATCAACATTTCTTTGACGGGAGCTCTATAAAAAAATATAATAGAATATTTATCAAATAAGCGAAGGATGGATTACAAAGAGACAATATATTTATTGAGGAATCTTGTGCAATAATTCAAAATCAAACGGCCTCCCAAATTATAAGATTCAAAACGTTTATCCATTCCACGTGACATTTAAAATACGAGTTTTGAGCATGCCAAGTCGGAGGTCGTATGTCGATGGCCCTTAATTGAGTTCTCATACATCTCTCATAATTGTAAGGGAGTGAGCCGCATTAGATGAAGTTAGATGAATTTATTTAGACTTGACATATAATAAGTAAATTTTTTTCTATCCTTTATAAATTTAGGGATAATTTATCCCTTATAACATGTATCAATCAAATTTTGTCATATAAATTAAAATTTTAAAATTATGTATTAATTTAAAACTTTAATGAATCAAGTGAATTTCTTAATCCACCTCATAGGTGAGAAAAGACATAGACCTAATATCCTAAGGTTTTAGGTTAAAATGTGATTTTAAAAATTAAGTTTACGTGGTAAAATTTCATTAATATAAGTCATTAAGGATAAATTACCCCTAATTTTTCAAAGGGTAGCCTAGACCTTACTATTACATAAATATATTAGCTTAAGTGTGACGTGGCATGTATTTGAATACTAGTTAGGATAAGTTTGTTACAGTTTGTAACTGCATGGTAACTATAAATAATCAGGTCTTGTAACTAAATCTTATTACTGTGAAATATACATTTTTCCACCTCTCATTACTTTCTTCACCAGTTATCACTTCCTTCAACTGTCACAATGAAAGAGATGAAGAGAAACTCTCATCTCTAGTATGTTATCATTCGCGTTACGATCTCTTACGGTTTCGTACACATTCGTCATAGTCTTCTTCCTCGCTTCTTCAGTTCTTTGAAGCTCTTCGTATGCTCTGCAAGCTTGTCAATGGAGTCCAGCGACAATCAAGAATCAGTGATCAAAGGTACTGCACACACACATGATGCCACCACCGCCTTTGCATCTTCCAAAGGAAATCATGCGTTTGGACCTCAGCTTTCCGTCAAACTTCAAGATAACAATTATCTACTTTGGAACCAGCCACTTGAAGGTGTAATCCTCTCTCACAAGATGCATAAGCTGGTTGTCAATCCTCAAATTTCGCTGAAGTACAAAACGGAACAAGATTGTCTCGACAGTACGACTTTTGTGGAATATGAAGCTTGGATCGTTCAAGACCAGACTATCTTCATCTAGTTGTTATCCACATCTATGAATTTGTTCTTCCTAGGGTTCTTGCGTGCAAACACGCCTTTGAGGTTTGGGATAAAATTCACTAGTATTATAATGCTCAGATGAAAGCACGAGTTCGTCAACTGCGTGTGAAACTCAAATCCACCAAGAAAGGTAATTGCACCATTACTGAGTTTGTTTTGCGTGTTAAAGCCATTGCCAATTCACTTATTACTGTTGGTGATTCGATCTCTGAGCAAGACCAGATTAATTCGATTCTTGAGGGGCATCTAGAGGAATATAACCCCTTTGTGATGCAAATGAATGGAAGCTCTGTCACTCTCAACCTGTGCGATGTAGAACCTCTCTTATATGTGTAGGAGGCTCAGCTGGACAAGTTTCATCAAGAACTCACAGTTGCTAACGTTGCGGCCAACATTGCTCACTCTAGTCAAGATTCTTACAACTCTAGAGGAGTTTCATCAGCCTATAGAGGAAGAGGAGGTCACTTCTCTCATGGCAAGGGTCGTGGCAAAGGATGGAAATCTACTTGTAATCGTCCTACGTGCCAACTCTGTGGCAAGTATGGACATGTTGTAGCTTCATGTTGGCATAGGTTTGACGAGAACTTCACTCCCTCTGCTGATTCCTCCGTGCAAGAAAACTCTGCAAATAATGCCACAGTTGGTCAGGAAGCCACTCAGGACACTGCTCAAAGCAGTCAGGATGTTGTTATGATGTCTACCACCAAGCGAGGAGCACCTTATACACAAGAATATTCGCTTTTGGCTGATCTGGAATCCCAAGCTTGGTTCGCGAACTCAGGTGCTACTCATCATCACACGCCTTATGATTAAATTTTACATAGCACAAAACCTTATTTTGGCTCAAATAAAGTCTTTGTTGGAAATGGTCATACTCGTACTATAAAGTCTGTAGGCTCTTCTCTTTTTCGCTCTAAAATACTGTCAACGTTTACCTTGAAGTTCTCTGATGTTCTCCATGTTCCTACTATCACTAGAAATTTTCTTATTGTTTCAAAGTTTTCTAGTAATAATAGTGTGTATTTTGAACTCATGCTTGATAAATGCTATATAAAATATCAGGATTCTAGGCAAATCCTGCTTAAAGGATTCCTTGATAGCAATGGCTTATACTGCTTTTCTCCAAAGTCCCTGGAATACATCAACTCCTCACATGTGCATTCTGCATTGCCATCTCCTCCTAGAATTCTTAGCTATTTTGTCTCTAAGATTGATTCTCTTAGTAAGAATAAGTGCATCACTGATGATTGTATCTCAAAGAAATGTAATAGTCATATGTTATGGCATCTTAGGTTAGGGAATGCTCATTGTAATTAAGTTTCTGAAATTCTTAAACTTTGTAACATTTCCACTTCTAATAAAGATTGCAATTTCTTTTGTAAAGCTTGTCACATTGGTAAAGCTCATAGAATTCACAGTCCTCTAACCAAAACTGTCTATCACAAAGCCTTTGATGTTATTTACACTGACTTATGGGGACCTTCCCCTGATCCCTCTAATACTGGATACAAATATTATATAGCATTTTGTGGATGGTTGTACCAGGTTTACATGGATTTACTTTCTTAAGTAGAAATCAGAAAACTCTAACAACTTTTAAACTGTTTTCACAAGTTTGTGCATACACAATTTCATGTCACTATAAAATCTATGTCATCTGATTTTGGTGGTGATTTTAGGCCCTTTACTAAGTTTCTTGCATAATTAGGTATACAAAACATGTTAACTTGCCCTCACACATCTCATCAAAATGGCGAATGCAAACATAGACACATATTTGAACTAGGTCTCACCATGCTCTCCCATGCCTCTATACCTCTCACATATTGGGATCATGCTTTTGCCACTACTGTCCATGCCATTAACAAACTTCCTACTACACCTCTAGCTAAGGTTGTATCTCCTTATCATGTACTCTATGGATCTCATCTTGACTACAAATCTTTGAGAGTTTTTGGAAGTTCCTACTTTCCTCTCCTACGACCATATAACCAACACAAATTATAAATGAGGAGCAAAGAGTGTGTCGATCTTGGTGTATCCTCTCACCACAAAGGTTTTAAATATCTGAGTTCTGATGGCAGAATTTACATCTCTAAAGATGTTACCTTTAATGAGAAAAGTTTTCCTTTCTCTACCATGTTTCCCAGTGAGTCTAGTGAACAGAGAAATTCTTCTGTGGCTATTGATTCTAGTTCCAATAAATGCTCACATACTCCCTATGTAAGTTTTCCTTAGTCTACTACTATTGCTACCTATTCTGCTATGCCTACACATCCTGCTACCTCTTCATCTCAGCCTGTGCCTATACATGCATCTACAGAGCAGACTATAGTCCAGCAGACTATAGACCACCAGGTTATGCCAGGCCCACGTCTTGTTGCCATCAATAACTGATCCCAATATTGGCTCTTGTCCACCAGTTAATGTCAATAATTTGGAAAATACCAATGACCAACATCTAATTGTTCCTGATTCTCTCGATGTTTTCTCTTCTTCACCCCGAAATCAAACTGTTGGCTCACCTGATCCTCATAGCTTACCTTCATTCTCTGTGTCCAACTCTCCAAATATTGAGTCTGCCCTTCCATAATAAATCTCCCACAACTATCAGCAACCCTTCACTCACTCATTCAGTGTGTCCAAATGGTTCCCAGGTATCCTATCCCTTGCCAGTGTCTGCATTCTCTCAATTCATCTATATTACCACTCAACAACATTTGGTATCTCCTCCTCAAAACAACCAACCTATGCTCACTAGAGCCAAAACTGGGCACTCTAAACCAAAGGCACTTCTTGTTTATGCTGACACTGAACTTCAAGTTACAAACATACACTCTCACACCCTGCTTGGGCAAAGACTATGCAGGAAGAATATGCTGCCCTCTTTGCCAATAACACATGGACCCTCACTTCTTTGCCTCCAGAAAAGAGAGTTGCGGGCTGTAGGTGGGTTTTTAAACTCAAACAAAATGCTGACGTTAGTGTTCATAAACATAAGGCAAGACTTGTTGCCAAGGGGTTTCATCAAGAACAGGGATTTGACTTCACTGAGACTTTCATCCCAATTGTCAAGCCTACCACCATCAGGATTGTTCTTACTCTTGCCAATACTCATAGGTGGGATATACAACAAATTGATGTCAACAATGCCTTCTTGAATGACATTTTGGAAGAAGAAGTGTACATGAACCAGCCTCCTGGCTTTCTCAACTCTAACAATACCTTGGTGTGTAAACTTCACAAAGCCATTTATGGCTTGAAACAGGCTCCTCGTGCCTGGTATGAGCAGCTTACTCAGGAACTAGTGTGATTTTGCTTTGTGGCATCTAAATATGATAGCTCCCTCTTCACCTACTGCAGACAAGGTAATGTCATGTATATGCTGATTTATGTGGATGATATTCTTATCACATGGTCTATTTCCACAGTAATTCAGGATCTCATCACCAAACTACACTCTCAATTTGCATTGAAGAAGCTGGGCACACCTCAATACTTCTTAGGCATTGAGGTAACTAATCTGACCAATGGTTCACTTCTTCTTACTCAAAACAAATTTATTAGGGATCTACTGTGTTGAGCAAACATGCCTAATGTAAATGGAGTTCCCACTTCCATGCTAACTACCTGGAAACTCAACAAACATGGCGATGATGTTCTCACTGATCCTCACCTCTACAAATTCATCGTGGATGCTCTGTAGTATATGACATTAACTCGCCCAAACATTGCCTTCAGTGTAACAAGGCCTGCCAGTTCATGTCACGACCACTTGAAACACACTAGGCAGCGGTTAGACGACTATTATGCTATCTCAGTGGCACCATGACTCATGGCCTGCTCCTTGCGCCTAATGCCTCTTCTCCTAAGTTCCCCCTTCGCTCCTACAATGACTCTGACTGGGCCAACGATCTAGATGACCGCACACTATGCCAAAAACGAGTTTTGGCAGCACTACATAGACAATGCTTATGCCAAAGCGCTGGTATAGGTATCCAAAAATAAAAAATACGTTAGACAGCGCTTATTAAAAGCGCTGCTATAGGCCTTATCAAAGGCAGCGCTTTTTTTCCCTAAGCGCTGCTATAGGGTTTTAGAAAAATTAAAAATTAAAAAATTAATAAAAGCGCTGCTAAAGGGTATGCTTTAGACTGCGCTTTCAAAAAGCGCTGCTAAAGGTGTAAGTCTAAAAGCGCTGCTAAATGGGGGGTAAGCCTAAAGTGCTGCTAAAAGGGGGTACCTTTAGCAGCGCTTCTTGAAAGCGCTGCCTTTGTGTAACTCTAAAAGCGCTGCTAAAGGGGGGGGGGGGGGGGGGGGGTAAGCCTAAAGCGCTGCTAAAGGGGGGTACCTTTAGCAGCGCTTCTTGAAAGCGTTGCCTTTGGTTTGTTAATTAATTTCTAAACCCCTAACCCCTAAATTTACAATCAGATTTCCAGAAACACAAACCGAAACCTAGCAGCGCTCTGTTCATCTTCTTCTCCATTCGTCTCCTCCCATTCAAGCTCTCTTCATCCTCTCAACACTCACAAACCTGTCTTCACTCCTTCATCGTACGAAACCCCAGCCGTTCTTTTTGAAATCTTTGTTGTTCGTCTTCTCCAGCCGTTCTTCTCCATCTCGTCTCCTCCCATTGAAGCGTGATTCTCTGTTCGTCTTCTCCAGCCGTTCTTCTCCTGTTCGTCTTCTCCAACCGTGGTTCTTCCATTGAAGCTCGCACAACACCTCCATTGTCAGTTCAAGAATCTCCACGCGGCTCAGGGCTCCTTAGGCATGTATTTACTTATGAACTCATCATTATTTTTATTACTAGCTTTTGGCTTCTCAATGTTACTAAACTAGTGAAGAACACCTGGACACCAAAATAAGAGTCAGTAAGATATGAGTAGATAGCACAAATCTCAAGCATACACCCAGGTCTTGGCCATGGACTGCAAAGATACCAAAAACCCCTAGACATTGAAAAGATAGCTTAACCTTAGCAGCATAATGTAGCTGATAATATAATGTTGTAGAATTCAGATCTAGAAAACTTTATGGAGTGATATATCTTTCCATTTATCTAAGGTTTGATTGCCTGTGCAGGCTAGGAATCAAAAAGTTGGGGAGAAGCCTCTTCTCTCAATTTCTTCACTCACGCATGTACAACGATTTATTTTAAATAATAATTTTGCATGAATTGACAGATATGTGGAGACCATATATCACTTAGTTTTTCTGATATAGGATATCTCTTCATTGTTTCTGATTTGCTAGGTCTAGGTGTTCTGCTTCTTGGGACTGGTTAAATTATATATCCAATTGTTTATTCTTACTCTTCATCTTAGCTACCTGATATTGATTATTGACTTGATAACAATGCTGTTAATTGTGGATCGCGAAAAATAGCGGTTTGATCAAATTGTGCAATGTAAGATAAGGTGTTTTGTTTTTGCGTCTCTGTGTATGTAAACAAGAATTAGTTGCTGAATTAGTTGCTGAAAATGTAGAATAAGGTGTTTTGCTGAAAATGTAGAATTAGTTGCTGAATTAGTTGCTGAAAGATTTGATTCAATACCCGGGCATCAGTAGCAATAATAAGAAATTTGTAACTTATGGTCTCCCCAGTTGTCGTTAACAGTGTTTTACGTTTCACATCAGCCAGACTTAACTCCAGTTCCAAGAACTAGTTCAACTCCTGAAAAAGGAAATAGCAACTTTAAGAATTAGAGATTCCGCGTAAGAACCTCCTTTGAATTACAATATAGTAAAAACATTGAACGAAGATGAACAATAGCTGTTTTTAATAGAGTTGATTATCATTAACTGATACAAACCTGGTATCTTATAAGAAAGAATAGGGAAAATCTCCCTAGAATACAGCACAATCCTTGCCATAAGGCCCCAAGTCTTATTAAATTTCTAGGAGCTTAACTCAGCAGTTCAACTTAAAACTCAATAAAAAGAAATTCTAAATATTTAGAAATATTAGTTTAGGGGAACCACCGAGTCTAAATAGCATCAAGTCATCAACTACTGACAAGATCAAAGCCGGACAAAATAAATAAAACAGCTAACAAATGCATTCAATACATCACATCCAAAAGGGGAAAAATAGAAGTAGCCTAGCTAAATTACTTCGTGGATAAATCAACTCATGATGTAAAATAGTCTAATTACCATGTTCTTTATACCATTTGGGAGTTAGTCTTTCCTCATTTGATCCAACACATGTATGAAAGGATGGAAGCCGGGCAGCAGCTGTAAGTTACAAATTTATTTCAGCAACCAGATATTCCAAAATCTTGGCAACCAAGAAAAGAGAAAATATGGAGGAAAGAAGGGAAATATAGAAATGCAATATTTGAACTGCATGGAATGAAGCAGTAAATCCTCATAATGCAAGTACCATCATAACCTCACAGTTAAATCCTTCAAATTCACAACGCAGTCATAATCACATTCACCATGGTTTACTTCAACTTTTCATTATTTTAAAATTTCAAAGATAACACAGAGCACTGCACTGAAGTTTATAGATTAGTCTCACTAAGTAATATAACGTGGCCATATTCAAATTTCATTCGTAACATATTAAGAAACATAATTGAACCAATTGAAAAAGATAAGACCTGTTTGAATTTCTACTACTAATAACCATTAACCACTAACTGATTCATAACTGATAATGGAGTTATAAGTAACTCACGAATGAATCATTTTTTTATGAATCTTTGAACAAAGAATGAGATGAAAATCAAATACTCTGAAATTAGGAACAAATCTGAAATAAATAAATAAAAATAGGAAAGAAAGAAAAAATGGAAAAACCGTACTGAAAATGTAGAATAAGTGTATGTAAACAAGAAATAGTTGCTGAAAATGTAGAATGAGTGTATATAAATATTTATATCCTATACACGATTTCAATACAAGACAATAGAAGTCCAAACTTGAGAATACCTGGTTATATCATAAACAAGCAGTGCACCTGCAGCCCCTGTGTAAACTTGAGAATACCTTCTTGTAGTGATAGAAGTACCTAGTAGTGGTGAATGGTAGCGTAAATTAAGCTATGTGAAAAAAATATATGATGTGTTCGAAGTTTGTTTTAATAAGTAACACTTTGATTTTATTAGTTCATAATTGATTTTCCTAATTAGTGTTTTTGTTTAACATACGTAATAGTTAAAACCATGGATAAAAAATGGATGTGTGCCGATCGATTGTCAAAAGAGTACGAGAATGGGGTATTAGAGTTCGTTAAGTTTGCTGTTGAACACGCGGAAGACCCGAATAGAATGAAATGTCCTTGCTTGGGTTGTTGTTATGTGGGTCGGGTTGACGCAGATGGATTGAAATCGCATTTACTGATGCGTGGAATTGATCGAAGTTATACGTGTTGGATATTTCATGGTGAGAAAAGCATTGAGAATGTTGAATTGGGGGTGAAAATTAATGCGACCTATGTTTCAGACGACAATGCAACGGATACATATGATTATGATCGAGTCGAAGAGATTGCAGAAGTGGAAAAAGAAATTAAAAGAGGAAAAACTATTATGAAGAATATCATTCGTGATAGAGATAGAGGTATTAAATACGATGTGCATTGGAGTCCAACTAGGCAATTAATTGAGCCTAAAGCTTCTAAATTGACAAGTTACATTGGTACAATTGTAAGGAGAGAAATACCAATAACTTGTGATGAGTGGAGAGATGGTACGCTGGATGATGCTAAAAACAAAATCTGGAGTGAGATACAGGTAATTTTAATTATGTCTTTAAATTACAATTATGTACTTTTAATTATGTCTTTAAATTACGATTATGTACTTTAAATTATGTCTTTAAATTACTTATACTAACGCACTTTGTGTATGTTTTTTGTAGAGGTCTTTCAACATTGATGACACAAAAAAAGATGATTGTCTTGGATTGGCCGGCAAAAGACTAAGAGGGTTTAGAACATTTTTAAACAGAAAATATCTTAGAGATGCCGAAAACAATTTTGTTGATGCAGAGCGTCCAACAGAATATGCAGATGTGATTTCACTTAAAGAATGGGATGTTTTTAAAGACAAACGGAAAACCCCAGAATTTAAGAGTGTAAGTGACGTAAATCGTCAAAGAGCATCATCTCCGGCATATCCATACAAAAAGGGACGTTTGGGATATGCACGATTAGAACAAAAAATAGTAAGTATTTACAAATTGCAATGATATACTTGTTCATCAAGAGTTATAACGAGCTTGTTTTTGTGTTAATGTGTAGTTAAAAGAGAATAGTTCAAACATCTCTTTCGGAGCATGTTTTGTGGAAGGTTGCCCGTGTGGGTAAGGATGGAGTTCTTAAAGAAGAAGTACAAGAAATTTTTGCAAAATGCGTAAGTATAACATTAATTCTAATTAAATCAAAATTTTATTAACATATAATATTCATGTTTTTTCCAATATTCATATGCATTTCGGAGATTCTCACATCTACATCTCCACGGATGATTGCGGAGCATACTTAGTCGAGCATTAGATGTTCGTGAGTATTCAGTCGGTGAGGGTAAAGGATATGGGGTTACTCAAGCTCCTTGAAAAAGAACAACCCAAAGTCAAAATCGCTAGCAATAAAGAAGCTGCAGCAAGGTTGGATGCATTAGAAGTCAAGTTCTTGAATTGAGGAAGGAAAAAGCAAGACAAGTACCAATCGAAATGGAATCTTGGTGTTAAAGAAACTAGTGACATAGCTAGTGTCAATTGTGCTCTTAAAGAAACTATTCCAGGTAAATTCATATATTATTTAATTAGTGTAATTTATTTAATCGACATATATACACATTAACGATGTCATATTTATTATTGATTTTAGGGTATTTCACCTTGTCAACTCTTTTAGAGACACCAACTTATCGCATGGTTGGCAAGGAAAAGTCCATAACACTCGAGGAGAAGTACTTCATCATAAACCGCTCCCTTCGGATATTTGAAAGTGTCAATTGATATTGCTTTAGAGGAGGTGCGTTATTACCAATCCCAGATGAAGTTTCAGATGCAACATTGGTGGGAGAGGCAATAGGAGCGTTTGTTGCATGGCCGTCAAGACTCGTTTGCATAGATGATGAGGTATAATTAAAATCGTTATGAACCTTTTAGTACTCAAATTTTTTACGTTCGTTTTACTTACATTTTTGCATGGTAATGTTAGACTCTACAAAATCCAAACCAAAAGATAAAGGGATTACACGGCTAATGGAGTCAGTGGCATCACAAAAACAGGTACAACACAATTATATGATATTTATACTTAGATAATGTTAATTTGTCATCCTATACTTGACCACTCTAATTTTATGATATTTAGATTATTCTTGCCAAAGAGATTGAAGCTGTAAGTAGGGGTAAAGAGCCTGTAATTAGCAACATTCCCACAGAAATAAAGAGTGTTGCTAAGAGGACCGTGCTAGAAAGAAAACTACTTCACAGTATAGGTCGTGCCTTCGGACATTTATAAGCTTCACAACTATTCCGCAAGGTGGTACTTCTCTTGTACCCCTGGATGAAGGGATTTATGGTTCTCATGGCATGACAACAATTGGCATGGAGGATTTGGATCAAGTTTTTGGACACTTGACATTAGGCATGGCTGTTATCGATACATACATCAGGTATACTCTAACCAACTTTGTTTAATTAATTGCAGAATTTATTTACTCATTTCAATGAATAATTAATGTTAATGATGTTTTTATTTAAGGTTTCTGTGTGACAAGTTGATTCGCCCGCGTGGATTGGAGTCCAGATTCGCTTTCATAAATCCCAACGTTGTCCACGCAGGGTCAATCATCTCAAAACCAGATGAAGTAATAGCATATGTACTCGGTTTATTTATGGCCATAAAAGATAGAAAAATTGTTCTTTTACCATATAATCGCAACAAGTAAGATTTTCATTCTAAATTTCCTCTATTATAATTTTTTGTTTTTTAACGTTGTGTAGAAAATTTCCATCTAACCTTTGTTTCATATTCCAGTGGACACTGGTTATTGGTTGCAATTAATCCTTTGAGAGAAATTGTATATTATCTGGATTCATTGGGCAATGATTGAACAACATACCCAGATATGAAGAAGACGATTGACATGTAAGTGAGATTGTTCTAAAATATACCTGTGTATATTTAATTATTTATGTGCGATAGTTCTAAATATTCGTTATTATTTTATTATAGCATTCTACAAAGTTTGCGAGCACAAAGAGGTATTCAAGTACCAAGGAGTAAAGTTAACAATATTTCTTGGATCAAAGTGGAGGTATAGATTTTCCCAATTTTGATAATATAGAGATGATACTTGATAAAACAAGTTAAGTTGTATATACTGATGTATATCCGTATTTTCTTTCCATGTGTAGTGTCCTCGTCAACGCAATTGTGTAGATTGCGGTTATTTTATGTTGAGGTTTATGAAAGAAACTATTCTTTTGGACCGATTAGAGATTCCATCCACGGTATGAATTTCTAACTTAGGAATTATTTTAATATATCTCATAAAATGACTTAGTATTTTAATTAAATCATACTATTTTATATTATTATGTAGTACTTTGATGAATTCAAGTGTGCTTGTTACTTAAAAGATCAATTGGATGAACTTATGGAGGATTGGTGCCAATTTATTATGGAGTTGAGAGTTTTATTATAAGCAGGTATAACTTTGAGTTTTGAGTATATATGTCGTTATAGTTGTGTTGTTTTTGTTGTTATTTGGTAACTTGTATGAATTTCGATTTTTTGATTTTGTTTCAGGTAATATAGGTGCAGATCGATGTAGAAGATAGAGTTATTTTGTAAAGAAATTTTGATTTTGTTTCTTTGTTGTATAAATTAATGTTGTTGTTGTGTATATTGTGCAAAAAAGATTGAGATGTATATTGACATATATTGATTGAGGTTGTTATAATATTGTTTCATTGTTGTATATTGATGCATATTGTAGTTTAAAATGTTATGTTGAAGCTATCAATTAAGTTGCAAAAAATGGTGAGATATTATATTAAATGAAAAAAAAATTCTGTTAAAAAAAAATAAGGAAAAGCGCTGCTAAAGGGGGGAATAGACAGCGCTTTTAATAATAAGCGCTGTCTAAAGTGATTGAAAAAAAATATTAAAAAATATAAGGAAAAGCGCTGCTAAAGGGGGGAATAGACAGCGCTTTATAAAAGCGCTGTCTAAAGTAATTAAAAAAAAATATATTAAATAAAAAATAAGGAAAAGCGCTGCTAAAGGGGGGAATAGACAGCGCTTTTTAAAAGGGCTGTCTAAAGTGTAAGCGCTGCTAAAGGGGGTACCTATAGCAGCGCTTTTGAAATTACAAAAGCGCTATCTATACCTTTAGCAGCGGAAGCTTTAGCAGCGCTGCTAAAGCCCTAAAAAAGCGCTGTCTATGCCCTTATTTGGCATAGTGGCAGGTCCACATCTGGCTCGTGTATCTTCTTTGGACCAAATTTGGTGTCATGGAGTGCTAAGAAAGAGTCTCTGGTTGCTCGTTCAAGTACTGAAGTAGAATATAGAGCTCTTGCTCACTCCATCTCTGAATTATTGTGGCTCGAGTCTCTTTTATCTAAGCTTCATATTCAGTATCATGCTCCCGTTTTGTTGTGTGATAACTTGAGTGATGTGCTTCTTTCTCATAACCTTGTCCTCCATGCGCAAACGAAGCATGTTGAGCTTGATATCCACTTCATCAGGGAGAGAGTTGTTGTTGATCGTTTGTTGATCCAACATGTCCCTGCCACTTCGCAAATTGCTGACACACTCACTAAACCTCTAGGTACTGTTGCATTCACAGAGCTCCGAAGCAAGCTTAAAGTGGTTTCAGCAAAATCCCTCTCCACTTCAGCTTAAAGGGGGTATTAGATAAATATATTAGCTTAAGTGTGACGTGGCATATATGTCAATACTAGTTAGGATAAGTTTATTAAAGTTTGTATCTGCATGATAACTATAAATAACCATGCCTTGTAACTAAATCTTATGACTGTGAAATATATATTTTTCCACCTCTCATTATTTTCTTCACTAGTCATCACTTCCTTCAACTGTCACAGTGAAAGAGATGAAGAGAAACTCAAGATGAAGAGAAACTCTCATCTCTAGTATTCACCGATATAATATATATGTCGGTCCAATATACAACCTATTAATTAGACCTCTAATTAAATAGTTTAGTGACTATATATAATCAAATTAGTTTTGAAATAATATTTAGAAACTATTCTTCAATTTTAGAGTTACGTTCACACCGCTAGATATTGTTCCAACATTAATTTTAACTAATGTTAATTGCAAGAAATACGTCATAATACAAAGAATTGGTGGATTGTGTCATTATCCATTAATGAACAAATATGTCATTCTAGATATTACTCGGATTATTTTGCATTATCTTGTAGAACAAATATCACTAGTACAAAAAAGATAATATAATTTTAAAATTTACACCCTTTTTAAAAAATGGGAGTAAATAAAAGAATATAGTGGCAATTTTGTAAATAAAATGTCATTTAAATATTATCATGTGATAATGTACCCTCATTTTCTAAAAATGGGTTTAAATTAAAATTATTATTATAATCAAATCTCAATTACTCCTTTTAAAATAAATAAATGAGTGTAATTTTATATAAATTAAAAAATTTATAATGTAATCAATATCAAACCCATATTTTATTTTCACCCTTTTTCTTTCACCCATATTTTATTTTCACCCTTTTATTCTTCATCAAACCCATTCATCCTTCACAGAAACCCATTCATCCTCAAAATCTTCTTCCAACCGCAGAAATCAGTGCAGGACGAAACCAACTCTTCATCCTCAACTCTGAAACGATTCTTCCCAAACGCATTCATCCTTCACCGAAACCCATTCATCCGTCGCCAAAACTCTTCATCCTCAAAATCTTCTTCCAAACACAGAAATCAAAGTGCAGGACGAAACCAACTCTTCATCCTCAACTCTGAAACGATTCATCCCAAATGCATTCTCAAACGATTCGTCCCCAACTCTTCTAAGCGCAAGGTTCGTGAACCAAACTCTTCTCAACTCCCAAACCATCACGATATATTTTGAGCAACATGCATTGGTAGGGTTTGAGTGACATGCATTAGGGTTTGAGTGACATGCATTGATATCTGAATTGGTTTTTATGGTATTGAATTTTGAACTGGTTTGAACGGAATGCAGGTCTGTCAACTTGAACACCATGTTTGATCATTTTCCAGCTTCTTGAAGGACCGGTGGTAAATCTGTAAGTGTGTATTCCTGTCGATGAATGTTGAGCGGATTCGAATTTTGATGATGATTTGGTGATTCGAGAAATGCGTATTTTGATAGTGTTGTTGATTCGTAATGATTGTTATTGTGTATTTTGTAATGGGTGTTTTGCTTAAATTGTTTCAAGCGAAACTTGTTCAAGATGAGCTAATCGGTGAAGGAAGGTCTCGAGAGTTGTGTTGTTGATGTAACTGTGAAGTGAACGAGAAGGTATTTTTGAATTTTGTTTAGTTTGCTTACTTAGCTGCGCTTTTTTAGGTCTTATATCATGTCATTGTTTATTATGTCATTGTTTATTTTACAATCTTCCATTATTTGTATAAATGTGTTTGTATGAAAAGATTAGCTGATCATGTAAGGATTGTTTTGATTCAAATGAGAAAATGCCATGTATTGTCTTTTGATATGATTTTGTGCTTCCTCCTTCATACATCTCAACCTCAAACCTCTCATCGCCTCTGCCTCTCTCGTTATCACTTTCTCACTGTGCCGCATAACCTCCGCGCCACCTTCACTACACCCTCCATCCTCCATCGAGTTACACGGTTGTGTGAACATACTGTGTATGATTCTGGTTTAAGTTTGAGTTGATTCTATTCTAAAATTTGTGATTAATTATGTAAAAATGCAGTGATGGTGATAGTTACATTTTGTTGAGTAGAATGGTGAATGAGTAATGTGTTAAAATCATGTCAGTGTTTACATTCTCCTATTTCTGTTTCTTTGTATTGTTTATGTTCTATTTGAGTTTTTGTTAATGGAAAAGAGATGAACAAATATGTAAGAGAGTTTTGATCCATTGCGTGATGTGAATTTTGTGTAGAGTGTTGTGTATGTTATAAGGGGTTTATACGATCTTGATACATTTGCAATTGAATAGATGAGTTCTGTTACTTTCACTTGTCTTAACTTTTGAAACTTTTGATGAGTTTGTGTTTTATGGTTTTGTTGGAGCTTAATTAAATGAATGGATGAAGATTTTGTTGTTCAATTTGAGGTTACAGTTTGAATAAAGAGCTTTTAATGAGTATTTGTTGTGCTTAGGTAGAAGTAGAATCTAGAACAAAGTTAGACAACAACAACAGCAGCAATGGAGTTCTTCTTCAGGACCAATGGATCATTACTTTAGTCCAGTGCTAATAGGAACTCCTTCTTCATCAAGAACACATCATCATCAATTAGGACATTCACTTCATGATCATCAATCCATGACAATGTCTAATTCGGTTTAAATCATACAGTAATGGTGAAAACCATCTGCAGATCGACATCGATCGACATCGGTTTTCCCGCACCATAGTCGAAGGAGAAGATAGATTCAAAGATGACGTGGAGGATCCTATGAAGAGTCTTTTAGGGCGAAGAAGGATTTAGGGATGAGCGTTTACCGGATGAAATGAAGAAAAATGTCGCTCACAATGTGTTCGATGAAATATCCCAACTGGTTTTTCTTCTTTTTGCTTCATTTTGATTTTCTTATCTGTGATGTTGTGTTGTTGATGATTATGTTGAAATCACGGATTGTGAATTGGTTATGATGTTGCCGTTATCGCCATCTTGGATTCTAGGAAAACGACACCAAGATGAGGTATATACATTGATTTTCTCTCTATGCTGATGCATTACTATATTTATACCTATCGATAAATATCGTATTCTATTTGATAGATGAATAAAGTGTAGAATGATGGTTCAAATTGATGAAATCTCATCTTGGTGTGGTTCTTCAACTTTAATCCATGTCGTTAATGTTGATTGTTTAGGTTATTTGAATTAATTAGACCTGATTGGGTTTTTTGTTGAATTTGATTGTTTAGGTCATTTTTTCACTACTTTTAAGCTTGTTATCTTTATTGTGTGTTGCTTTGAAATTTAGGCAGAATGGTATCTTTCCGCAAGACTCCATCTCAATCATGTTGCGTTGCATCGAACCTTTGGGTAAGTTACTCACCAGTTCCACTTGGACTCTATCATTACATGGAATTTGTGATCCTCTTTTCGTCTTTATATAGACTCCATGGGTATATCAAGTTGTCACGTCGTTAATGGAGTCCCTGCACCGAGCAATTTTCACCCTATTCGGATGAATTCTGGGAACGAGTGAGTACTTAGCATAACTCATTCCAATTACAGATGATTAGTTTCTTTTATTCATACATCAGACAATATTATCGTTTAGATCAAATGTGGAGGATCTTCTTTTGTTTTTCGGTTTTCTTTTATAAGTGATATATTTCGTTTGCATTTGTGATTGTTGAAGTATGGTGATGGACCACAGTGTGCCCGATATGGCTCCTATGATTCAACAAAACGGCACAATGTCGTCCGTCTCAGAAATGCCAGTGAGTCCGACATCAGTAGCATCGAGTGGTCATTTCCCCTTCACTGCATCCGAAATATCAGGAATGGGCACAACACATCCGTTCTCGATTCAGCATTTACATCCGATGTGGCAAGTTCAGTAGGACTACAGCTGGCACAAGACGGCGGAAACGGAATTTCTAGATCTCTGGATCAAATTCAGTGGAATTTTAGCCTATCAGATTTAACCGCAGACTTGCCAAACTTGGGAGGTAATTTCATATCAAGATCTTCTTTTACATATATAGTTATGTTCACCAGATATGATCCGTGAGCGAAGTTGTTTGAGATTTACAACTGTCTTTGCAGATCTAGGAGCATTGGGAAACTATCCGGGTTCGCCATTTTTGCCATCTGATTCAGACATGTTGCTTGAATCTCCAGATCAACAGGATATAGGTAGAGTTCTAAACCATCATGTTTGGATAAACAACTTAATTGCTAAGTGATTATGAAAAAAATACTTAACAATCTTCATTTTGTTGTTAATTTCAGTGGATGATTTCTTTGTTAATTCTGATCCTCCATGCTCTGAATCAGATGAGGAGAAATCTTAATGATAATCTCAACTCAAGGCAAGAGAAGTTGTTTGTTCCAGATTAATTGATAGATTAGGGAGACAAATTAGGATTAATAAATGTCATCTAGGTTACTTGGCATACAAGTTTTACTGTCACCTAAGTGTAGACTGAGCCTTATCTTAATTACATATTTCTTTTCATCACTGTGGAAATAGAATGTCTAGGATTGTAATTCATTTCATGCATTTGGATATATATAATTGCTTGGATCATTGTCAATATTATGTAATTCTGACAAGACTAAGTGTGTGTTCTTTACAATGGGTTTTTATGAGGGTTTTCTTATTATATTGTTTGTGTCTAAACTGCTTCCATGTTTACTTTTCAATTTTAGCTTGTCAAACAGTTAGTAGCCTAAATTGTTTATAGCATTTGAGTTCTGTGGCATCGGCACAATCAGGTACTCTGAACTTTTGATAACATATGTGTGGATTTTTCTTTTTTGATAGCTATATAAGTTGCTTGGATCAAGTTTTGCAATGTGATGCTCTAAATTGTATTTTGTTTTTAAACACTCTTTATCAGACTCATGGCATTGTGATGCTCTATTCCTACACTTTATTTTGTATAATATATGTTTTTAGGAGTATGGGAACACATATTTTACTCTTCTTTTACAAAATATATAATCAAGTGCTGGAAAAAATTAGTGTCCAGGAAAAGGGGTGAAACCTTAAAATATTAATTGGTAACTTACTGCATAATAACTTTAATTGATAGTAATTAGTAGTAGGTGAGTAATTGTGAATGGGCTGAACTTTAGGGTGTTATGAAGATAAGGCAATGAATATGTTGATTTTGTTATAAAGGATGAACTTGACGTGTTGACTGAAAGAGTAGTCCTGGTTTAGAATAAGATGAAACAACATCCAAGTATTTGATCTCTAGCTATTTTTTGTTGTGATTTGGATTTTAATAAGATGAAACATTATCAATTTTGATATTAAGCCCACCTTCGATATGAAGTGTCACTACAATAGTGTTACATGTGTTACATAGATAATTCAAGACTGTATGAGTTATCAATGGACTCTGTTATCTACATTAGGAGACAATTAAATTTAAATGTGATGCTCACAATTTGGTTTATTTGACCAAAGGAGTAAGATTAAGAACTTGGTTTAGATATGTCCCACCTAAAGTTTATCATCTACTTGACTGTGGCTCAACTGAAATCAACCAGAGAGTGGGTGAAGAGCTTGCTACTGGTCTCGGGTATGCTTAAGTCTGTCTGTGATATGATTATCAATATTCTAAATGCTGGTAACTAGGAGGAGAAACTATAGTAATGTCAAGGGGGATAATTTTTGTGGTTGATGCCTATGATTGATGTGTAACTTTCAGTAATGACTCATAAATGATATTCTTCTCTTCTCAGATACACACCACTTAGTACGCAAGAGTTGCTGGAATCTTATTCCAATCAAACTGTGGATTCATGTAAGTCAGTCTCATTGCTACTAGTTTGATATGCCTTGCTCTTTCTTCCTATTCTACGACATCGCTTGATAGATAGAGACATTGAATTTCTGTATAGTATGTATTGTCGTCAACATTAGCATATGTATAGTATGTAATATTATTCCAATCAAACTATAGTGAGGATGCATCTTGTTTTAATATGAGAGAATATGATTGCTACCAGTGCACACATTTCAATACAAGTCACTTAAATCCTGTATCTTGCAATGTATTAACAAATGTAATTGAATTATAGGGCTGCTTGCTGAAAGTTCTGACTCGGTAGCTGAAGGTGAAGGTGTTGTACTTGAAAGCATAAGTAGGTGAAAGTTCTATCAGCTTTACTACAATAACTTTTTTTCAGTCTTTCAGTTCTCCATTATGAGTTTATGCAACATTATCATATAAGGGCATTTGGTCTAATGGTATGATTCTCATTTTGGATGCGAGAGGTCCGAGTTCGATTCTCGGAATGCCCATTTTAATTATTAAAATACGGTTTAAATTATATTAGAAAAATGTGCTAAATTGTATTAAAAAAGGGTGTGGTCAGACCTTTTTTTTATTTAAAAAGGGTATAATTACACCCGATATTTATTAAAAAGGGTGTAAATTATCATATATTTACCCCCGATTTTTATTAAAATTTTTATGAAAATAGGGTGCACATAAGAACGATAAGAACATATTACCCCCTTTTTTTAATTATAATTACACCCATTAAATTTAATAAAAATCAGGTGTAAATCATAAGCTATTTACCCCCTATTGTTAAACGGGTGTAATTAAGGTAGACATTTCTCACCCAATGGATGTACACCCGATTTTTATTAAATTTAATGGGTGTAATTATAATAAAAAAAAGGGTGTAAATTAATAGTGTATGTTATTATGAAGTAATAATTCACAATGAAATAGAAATAATAATTTGAGATGGTACAATTTGAATTCGTTACCTTCAATTAATGTGATGTAATTGACCTTGAAAGATACAAAAACAAAAACCTTTTGCTTTGAGGCATATAAGAAACTCTCTCCTCGTTTAATATATAGTTGCAATTGCTATCTGTCACCACCAACAGGATTACCATTATTTTTAGTACAGTTGACTTAACTCAAGACTTATTCATTTTTCATGTTTCCTCTTATAAAAAGAAGCCCTATTCAAGTACACGAATATTATGTGCCCCACGTTGGAACAGAATCGTATTTTTTCAATAAATTCCTCTATTCTAGCAATATACATGGTGTACATTACTTTTCTCTATTCAATAATTTTTTTTAAAAGACTTTAATACCAAAACTCAGACACTAAATAATGAAAAGTAAAAAATTGTGAATTTTAAATCGACAACCAAATATAACAAACGTAACGGTTTATAGTATCTGAATTGTAATACAAGACTATAAGAATGAAACAGTTAAATATTAAAATAGTCAACTTTATTTTAAAAATAATAAATCATAAATTTACAAATAATATTTTTGTAAAAAGTTGAATATATATTAGCTTATTATATTTATAAACGCTAGTTAAAAATACAAATGCTACATTCTATCTTCGGAATCTTTAAAAGAAGAGTTAAATCTCTTTTACCCCCTTGTCATATATTTTGATTTTCTCCCCTTTAAACAAAATTGTGTTCCCAGACTTCAATAAATAAAGATTCCAAAACCAAAGACCCTGATGTATTTTTTTAGTTAAGATTCTAAGAATTTGGCCTACATGGAATTCCAGCAAAAAAAATTTATTTTTAATATAATTTTTACTTGCCACGTGGAATTTTTTTATTTTTTATTATTTATTACTCTTTTTATATTATATTTTTTATTAATATTTATTTATGTTTTCTTAAGTTATCATCATTAATATTTTTTATGAATTAATTTTTTTTATTATAAAAATATTTCATTTGGGTAATTGGGTCTAAATCAATATTTATTTGTCTCAAGAGAGGCCCATTTAATCAATCTGATTTCAATTTATTTAAGCATATGTGTTTTGGTATATAAACACTATTTTTTATTTAGTGGTAATCGATAGGGGACTCTTGTTATTCACCATGCTTTACTCCACTGTGTCCTCAAGCAAGCCATGTTTTCTCATGCATCACTGTGTTATGCCTACCATACCAATAAAAAAAACTTAGAACATGAACATGAACTAAGCAAAGATATATACTGCATTTCATGTAAGGAAGTTGATGAGTAATTAATTACCAAGTAAGCTTGATTACTACTCATGTTAAAGTGTGCATGAAACACGATATACTC
>CM038793.1:191922437-191964171 GCA_021764765.1 Vicia sativa | reverse complement strand
AGATGTTGCATCGAAGGCCAAAGAAGGAAGCGCTCTCAACAAACCATCGAAACCAATGATGATGTGTCCAAAGCAACTCCAACAACTACTCCCTGCAACCACAACTGACAACAACACCATTGCTCCAACTCCAACAATTGCTCCGACCCAAAGGTAGCAGTTTATTTTGGTATTTCGAATAGGCTCGAACTTATGATTGAAGTCTAACTTATGTTTGCACCATTTCAGACTAGTAAACTCCCACCAACCACTCGAAGAAAGCTGCCGGTGGGAAGACTCTCGAGGTGAGGAAGTTCACTTGCTTGAAGAAGAAGCAAAGAAAGACAGCCAAGGCTACTAATGTCTACGGACTCGATTCGAGGATGTTGCTCCTCACAAAATCAAAATCCACCTTCGACTTTGCGTAATGTTGGAACACATAAACAACAATATTTCTCGGATAATCCAAAGATAATTAATTTTTCTAACAAAGGCGTTATTCGTACCTTAATACAAACTTTATAATCTTTCTTCATTTGTGTAGGATGATTCAACTCCGATTCCGGCTACTTGATCACCCGACAAACAATGCTCGATCCACTCTTCTCCTCGTGGAGATTCAAGCAATCTGGTGCGGAACAAAGGCTCTTCTAATGGCAATTCCAATTGGAGCTACGAACAGCGGATGACCAAGTCACTTAGCCTCCTCTTAAAAAGCGGATGAACTAACACCAAGTTCTTGAGGAGGTGCCTCAAAACTTCCCAACAAAAATCTCCTCTCGAAATCCCTCGGGGTCGAGGCAACTCAAACTGAAGAGGAAAAAGCCAATGCATTTCAAGAGAGCGAAGATTCTAGTGATGAAGGATCTAAGGATGAAACAAGAGAAGAGGCTGAAGAAGGTTCGAGCGAAGGAACGGAATCCGATGCTGGTGGTAATCAAAATGATGACATCGAGGTGGTGGACTTGATTGATGATGATGAAGAAACAAATAATGAAGGTGATGATGTTCCCACTAATGAACCAATGGAGTTCGAGATGGATGTTACGCCGTTGCGCATGGAACTTCCCAAATCCCCTCAACGTCGAACAGCTGAAGAGGAGTTAGCCCTCTTAAAACGAACTGACCCTATTGGGTACATGAAGGCTAAGCGGCTCGGAGAGACACTCCGCTTCTAAAATTTGGTCTTTGGTTGAGCCACTAATTCGACGCCTTCGATGATAGGATTGTACTTCTTCCGCGGGGATTAGGAAAACCATCCTAGATGTGGATTTATTTGAAGTACTAAGAAAGGCAGTCTGACACCTTTATCATGAAGGGACTTCTCAACAAGTCGACCTCACCAGTTGTTCTTTGGAAGTTAGCACCATCTGTCGAACTTCAATCTTTGATTGACAATGTGGTGGTGTCTCCTCGAGATGAATCACTACCTACAAGGTCCAAGCGAACTACAATGGATGTTGCTTATGAGCATGATTCAGCTTTCTAAAGAAGTTTGAAGAGCATGCCATGCATATCAACAGGCTAAAAGTGATTATGAGCTTGAGCTCAATCCATCCTTCTACAGGAGAAGCAGTTAGGAACCAACACAAGATCAAGGAGGCCCAGCGGATGGCATATGACATAATCTTTTGGCGGTAGGAGGCAGCCCATTTGAGGGGTTCAATTGAACCACCGAACATTAATATTGCATCTAAATGTTGATATAAATTGCATTTTGAATCCCGAAGAAATTTTTATTTGCCCTTACTTGTTTATTTGGTCTTGAATTTATTCACTTTTGCACCCTCAAATTTAAATTACGTCTATATTAATTGCACTTTGAACTCTAAATTTTTTATTTGCACAATTAATTTACTTAGTCCCAAATTTATTTATTTTTGCACCCACAACCTAAGGTCCAGCTCCGCCACTGCTTTTTAGCCATCGATTCGAAGAGCTCCTCAACAAAGGGCTTGCCGAGACAGAAGCAGCTGAGCAATTCAAAGGCGAAGTTGCCATCTTAGAAGGAGCCAAGCGCTTCAATCAACAAAAGCTTGAGTCTTTTAGGAGTATCTTCGATCGGTTGAGGAACAACCCTCATTTTTAAAGATTGTCTGTTTAATGAATCTCATATTTTGTTTAAATGTTTGTAACACCTAACAATGCCATTTTGGCAATTTTAATATCACCATTTTGGCATTTCTTTACATTGTTTGATTATATTATTATTCGAATCTCCTGCAGGCGTGGCTTATACTTCTTTAGATATTTCCCATTAACCTTTAGAATTCGTTTATCACTCACCAACTCTTCGATCTCATATGCGTTACTTGAAAATGTTTTTACTATTCGAAACGGTCCTTCCCAATGAGGTGACCATTTACCTAATGCTTTATTTTTCTTATCCATGGGCAATATAACTTTCCAAACCAAGTCATTAGTATTGAATGTTTTACCTTTCACCCTTTTGTTATATGCCCTGGCCACTCTCTCCTTTTTCCTCATCGAGTTTCAATGCATGCAATCTAACTTCATCTAATCGATAACTCATTCATCATCATTTCCCAATATAAAGAAGATGGATTTCATTTTGCCTTTGAATTGAGCGATTGCAGATGAATTTCTACTGGTAAGACTGCATCATGACCAAATGTTAGTTGGAAAGGTGTAGTGTTAGTAGCTTCTTTAGGAGATGTTCTACAGGCCCATAGTATTTGATCTAAAGTCTTATGCCAATTTCTTGGTTTTTTACCAACATGTTTTTTAATCAAACCTATTATTACTTTGTTGGCTGCTTCGACCTGACCATTTGCTTGAGCATAATATGGTGTTGATGTTAGCAACTTAAATCCCATTTCTTGGGCAAATTCTTGCATCTTTTTACCAGTAAACACAGATCCTTGGTCTGTGGTTATGCTCTCTGGCAATCCGAACCTATAGATAATTTGTTTCTGTATGAATTCGATGATAGCCTCTTGATCTACAGCTACTAATGGTATTGCTTCGATCCACTTGGTGAAATAGTCTATTCCTACCAAGATATATTTCTGACCTTTAGACGAAGCAGGATTGATTTCTCCTATTAAATCTAATGCCCATCCTCTAAAGGGCCATGGTTTAATGATCGAATGCAACTCACTTGCAGGAGCATGTTGAATCCCTGCATGTTTCTGGCATTCTTCACATCCTTTGGCAAAATCTATACAATCTTTGAGCATACTGGGCCAGTACATACCATATCGAAATAGCAACCACTTCATTTTATGGCACCTTGATGTACATGCCCCATTGTGGACTTCGATAATGCTAGATATGCCTCACTTTCTCCCATTTGAGTATGCCTTCTTGAGTCCTCTTGAACAGTTCATTTCCCATAAGGACATATGATAATGCTCTATATTTTATTTTTCTGTCCACATTCAATGTTGGATTTTCTAAATACCTTATTAATGGATTTCGCCAATCTGTATCTGCTAAAGTGTTTATGGCTAATACTTCGAACCTATCTTTATCACCATAACTTATTTTAATATTTTCTAGATCTGATGGTGTAAGTCTAGTAGCCATGACTCTTCCTCTTATTTCGATCAAATCCTCTAAGTTTTTGGCAGAAACTTTATAACCTGAAGCTAATTGTGCTAGGTCATTTGCTTCTTGATTTTCTACTCTTGGTATGTGCTGAATATCCATGTACTCGAATTGTTTGAGCAGCCTATTAACTATGACAAAGTAGGTCATCAGATTTTCCTTTATGCATTTATATTCCTTTGTTATCTGCTTGACCACTAACTCTGAATCACCTTTGATTTCGACTCTAGTTGCCCCCAATTCCAACAAAGCTTCAAGTCCAACGATGAGGGCTTCGTATTCAGCTTCGTTGTTCGAGCAACGAGGACCATCCAACTTATACTTGAATTTTGTTGGAATTCCTTCAGGAGAAATTATGAGAACTCCAACACCACTGCCCTCTCTATGGGTCGAACCATCAAAGTATAGCTTCCAGGGTTGCATTTCGACATAACCCATGACAGGCTGTTCGACCAATGAATGGTCCACAATGAAATCAGAAATTACTTGACCTTTCACAGCTCTTAAAGGCATGAAAGTCAAAGAATATTCTGTCAAGGCTAAAGCCCATTTACCAATTCGGCTATGCATTATTGGTTTTGAAAGCATATGTTTGATAACATCGAAATGAGATGAAACATAAACATCAACAGGTTTTACATAATACTTGAGTTTCATACAAGAAAAGTATAAACAAAGACACAACTTTTCTATATTACTATATCTAGTTTCTGCATCATTTAACACCCTACTTAAATAATATATGGCTCTTTCGATGTCATTACTATCTTCCTGTACTAACATACTACCTATAGTAAATTCTGAAGCAGATATGTACAATCTCATGGGCTTTCCCCATGAAGGTGGAGACAAGATAGGAGGCTGAGAGAGATATCGCTTAATCTTGTCGAAGGCCTTCCGATGTGCTTCGTTCCACTCGAAGGCTTGACCTTGCTTTAAACGAAGTAGTGGAGAGAAAGCTTGTGTTTTTCCACTTAGATTCGAAATTAATCTTCTGAGGAAATTAATCTTCCCCAGCAGAGATTGCAACTCCCTTTTTGATGTGGGTGCTTTAGTCTCCATGATGGCTTTGGTCTTATTCTGGTTGATTTCGATTCCTTTTTTATGAACCACGAAGCCCAGGAAATCTCCTGCCTGCACAAAAAATGCACATTTAAGGGGATTCATTTTTAAGCCATGTTTTCTCATTCTTTCGAATGATTGGCTCAAATGATGCAGATGGGTTTCTGCAGATATGGATTTGATAACTATATCATCAATATACACCTGCATGAATGTCTCAATAAAATCATGAAAGATGGAATTCATTGCCCTTTGATAAGTTTCCCCAGCATTTTTTAAACCAAAAGGCATCACTACCCATTCGTAGGTTCCTAAGGCTCTTGGGCAACGAAATGCTGTCTTAGCAACATCTTCTTCAGCAATAAAAATCTGGTTATAACCAGAGTATCCATCTAGCATACTTAGGTATTCGAATCCTGCAGCAGAGTCTATTAACATTTCTGCCACAGGCATAGAGTATTGATCTTTGGGGGTTGCATTATTTAAATCCCTAAAGTCTATGCATATTCTCAGTGAACCATTCTTTTTAATAACAGGTACTATATTTGCTAACCATTCGACATACCTTGTGGTTTTGATGAATTTGCAACGCAGCAACCTTTCGACCTCAGCTTTGATCTTTGTCAGTACTGCTGGCGCGAACCTCCTGGGAGTTTGTTTAATGGGCTTCTTGCCATCCTTAATCGAATCATGCTCTACTCTCTCTTTCAAACCAGGCATTTCGTCATAGTCCCAGCATGAGCAATCTTTGTTTTCTTGAGGACGATCCCTCTTGCTTGAAATTTGGGTTTGGCGCTTATATAAGTTATTCTTTGTCATGTCATCCCCAAATTTACTTCTTAGTGGATCTTGTGCTAACATCTTAGCACACGAGCTTGTAGGATCCTTCTCGAAGCCCAAGGGTTCTGTATCATAAATGGCATCAAGCCTCTGATCTATTTCGTTCTCTTCACAGGGTGAGTCTTTCGAACCATTCCCTTCGAGTTTGTTTATTTCAACTGTCTTTTCTATTGCAGCCTCTGAAGCCGCTTTCCATTGATTCTCAGCCATATAGGCCGAAATCCTTTCAAAGAAAGAAGACTCAGTCATGAGCAAGGTTGTCGAACTCCCAGCCTGGTGGCCGTCTTTGCGAAGTGCCTTCAACTCCTTCATCTCCCTTAATTATTTTTCTATCACAATACATGCCATCATGGCAGAGGGTCATATAGTAGTGTGCATCCCTCGTTTTGTTCATTTCGTCACTTGGGGTACAAGGGGCTATTCTTGCCAGGTACTTGTCATAATTCCTCTTGTTGACTAGATTGAGCTTGTCATGAAGTAACTGCGGTACCTTGATGTTCTCTATATCTTCTCTCCATAGGACTAGCCTTTGGTGCATTGTGAAGGAACGCCCCTCGCCATGGATCCACTCTCTCCTAGCAGTAAATTATAGTTAGCCTTGGCCGATCACCATAAACATGGTGGGCCTACAGCTCGATCCGACGGTCAGCTCCACTTGCACCACCCCCAAAGTTTGCCCTACTTTTCCTTCATAATTGGATAGGACCATGTTGTGTGGTTTGACGTCACTCTTTTGTACTCCCAACTTTTTCAGCATAAACTGAGGCATTAAGTTAACTGCAACGCCTCCATCCACTAAGACCTTGTTCACACCATGGGCTCATGCCTTTGCTCGAATGAACAATGGCTTCAAGTGATTCTTCATTGCTGGCTCTGGGTGTTCGAAGAATGCATTCTGCCCTTCGACCGTGCCGTTATCCATTACATAGTAGCAAACTGGTCTGTGTTTCATTAAATCTATAGTATCCTCTTCCTCGTGGTCTTCGATTTCGGTCTCCTGTCCGAACTCAGAAGGTAATACAGACACCACATTGCAGTTTAGGTTAAGTGAGGATTCTCCTTCGGATTCGAAGTTATCTGTCAGCATATCCTCGTCTTCTTCTGGACTTGGAGTGTATTCTTTCGATTCTTCTGGTTTTGTTTAGAGAGAACGACCCTCCTACTAAGCGGAGGTTTGTTTTGGGTTGCTTGCTTGTTGTTGGTTTGTTGGTATTAACATTTCGCTCATTACCTCTCCATCTATCCTTCCCCTTATTGGTTTTGACTTGCAGCCATTTGTCTGTTGGTACTTCAGCAGGGATTTTGAATGTCACCCTTCGAGCACCTTTTGGATATGGGCTATCGGGCTTTCGTTGATTACCATCGAAATGACTCATCGACCAACTTCCTTATGACTCGGCGTAGGCGAAGGGAATCGTTTGAATGCTCGTTGTATTACGGTCATATCTTTTTGAACATCTTGGGCAAATCAGGCACTTTGTTGCCCCTTTGTGACAGCGAACTAAGAACTCCAACAAACTCTCCCCAGCTCTAGGGTAACATCTGAATAATTGGTTGTCTTGGCGCCAATTTACTCCAGTTCGAGCCCTTTGTTTTCTTCGAACTCGACAATCCTCTTGTTGCATATGATGTTGCATCTTGGACAAAGCATCATTTGACATTTCCCTTGTGTACTGCATGAGATATTGTTTGATTTGGTATCTACAGCATAACCTCCTCCATTTTGTATTTCTCTTTTCAAGGTATCTTTCCATTTCTGCATTTGAGCGAGGGTCTCTCCATGTCCACCATGTTGACATCTAAATCCTCCTTTTCTCTCCAACATCTCCCGTCCGATGGTTTAATGTCTTCGATTCGAATCTTTGAACTCTGCGGCGAGTATTTTACGGATAATCAAATTTTCCTTTGGTTCCCCTAAGGTGTCCCGGACTTTCTTCTTAGGAATGCCACCATCTCTAGCTTCCCTATTGCATCATCATCTCCCCATCACATGGGCTTGACGTCTTGATTCGGTTTTCAAACTCTGGAGGCGAATATTTTACGAGATAGTCGAACTTCCCGGGTTCACCAAGTATCCCAGATCTCTTTGAGGGCGCTTGCTTTGTAATCTATATCTTCTCCGGTTTGAGCCTCGGGCCTTGATGCTGTGTCGATTCACCTTCTGTTTTCTGGCCATCGATGCTTTGGTTTCTTCGAAACAACAGTGGCATTGACTTGATCGAAGTCTCTAGTTATTTGTGGATGTCTTCGGTGACTCCATTGACTTGACCGACCCAACTTTCATTCTCGGTCTTTCCTCTCATGTAGTGGCCCTTGGTCCGCTTCCACCATATTGATTTCTCCAATGCTCGAGAGGCTAGGTGGTGTCGCAATATCCAAGGGTCTTCATCCACTTTCATTTTGGTTTATCGGCAAACTTTAATCGCCTTCTTTAATTGCATTTTGAATCAAGTCCACGAAAAGAAAACAACTGAGGTTTGTGGCCTAAGCTATGATATTTACAAAATCCTATTTTCTTTCTTTGATCTAAAGGAGGTATTTTGACGTTTGGTGGCACAATTAATTGGCCATCTTTGACAAGTAAATCGAAGATTTCATCACACTGTTACATGGTATACACCTTCTTTGGAAACTTGTCATTTTCTCATTTTCCACAATCTCTTTCCCTTTCGTGGGGACTAATAGTTTACAAGAGTAGAATTGGAGCACTGTTTTAATTAGCGAGATCTATTTCGACCTCTTGAATTGGATAGTCTTCAATTTCCTCCGTTTCGACATAGGAAATTCTTTCTTTCTTATTACTTTTTGAAAGCCACGGCCTTTTCGCCCTTTAGCCTTCGACTTGTCGAACCCTATCTGCTAATTGAGCCATATCCCTCAAGTATTGTGTGTCTAATTTCTTTCAAATAGAATAGTCCATGCCACCAGCGGCCATTTCGACTAACTCGTGTTCAGGGACTACTGTGAAACATCTAGATTTCAAAAGTCTGAACCTAGGGGTGCCAATTTGTTCACAGTGATTTCTGGTGAAACAACCGCTAGTCCTCCAAACTATCAAATAAGCGTTATAATTGTTATTCAATTCCTTTGGTAACTTGCAGGATCGACTAGATTGATCCTATGGGGTATTGGCCGTTTGTATACACTTAAAATAAGGATCCATGTTCAAGACTTGTTGAATGTTTTATATATATCTAAAGGTGTTTCGATTATGACGTTTAAGTACTTAGTAATATGATCAAGCACATAACATAAAACTGATTTCAACCAGTAAAAGCATAAAGATTCGAATTGCAGAAAATTGTATAAATGCAGGAATGCTTAAATGACTTTTAAATGCAGAAGATTTTCAAAGTAAAAGCATGAAATGTAAAAGACAAGAATGTAAAAACAAGTATGTAAAATCTTTCTGGAAAATAAAAGCGTTAATGTAAAAGTTTCAGAAAAGTAAAGGATTTCGAAATGTAAGAAAACGTTAAATACAAGGAAAGTTAAATGACTCTGAATGTAAAGAATTTAAAAGACATTGTTGTAAAATAAAGATGAACTGGAAAGATAAAGATGCATTATTGAATAATGAAAGTTTTGGTGCAATCATACGTACATCATTCGAGCATTGGTTTCCCTAGCCATGTGGTATTTTTGAATGTTTCTTGAATTTTTGTACGCAGATATGACCTGCGAAATCCTAACATTAAGACTCCTATTTATACTATTTCGACCATAACGGTCTGACTTATGAGATCTTGCCACGTTCATAACATGCAGGACACTGTGCGTCTCTAGCTTCCACGCGTCTTCGAACTGCCTCCAGCGCATATGTTCTAACTTCCAATTATCCCGCTTCACGTTTGAATTTCAAATACCTTGACCACTTCGACTTCGAACTCACTTTTCAGGTATAACCCCATTACCGCTTCGAAGCTTCCTTTATATGTATCATCATAATTGCCATTCGAAGCTCCAAGTTTCAGCATATCCATTCGAAGAGCCAATTCTCTCATTCTGAACTATGACATTTCTTCATTCCAACGAACATTGATATCATTTCGTTTCGAGCTCAATGATTCCATTTCGAATCATAGATATCAAAATCTTCAGCCAACACCATATAAGGTATTTTACATTGCTAAAACATATAACACAATAAATTTTATTTTTATTTTTAAAATATTAAAATAACAGAATAAATGTAAGATTTTTTAATTGATTATTTATAATATAAGAAAAAAATCGTTGTGGAAATCTCATTCTTAACCTTGCCTATAATTGTGACAAATCACATTTTGAGGGGCAAATTGTATCTAATTTAACCAAATTAGAACCGAAAGTCAGATTTGGTTAGACCCAAATATCTTATTTTATCAATTTTACACTACAAATTAAAATATAATATAATTTTATACTGTTTGGTTAGTTTGAAAGTGGTGTTTTAGAAAAGCAAAGAGATGTTTTGAAAAAGGTACCGATAAGGAGTTTGTATCACATATCACAGGTTTCAATGCAATGTCATTTCGGTTCCAAGTTGTTGTTTTCATCTCACATTTCACTTCTCTTCCATTATGTATCTCTCTTACATCTTTCCAACCTCTCTTCCTTTCATCTATTTATCTCGACTTTCTTCATTATCTCTTCTCCGTGTAGCGTGTTTTCATTGAAACCTCAGTTTGAAGTGTGAATGCGATGGTGTTATAGTTTTGCATATGGATTCGGTGACTTTGTGATGATGACGTGGTTGCGCGTTTGAAGATGGCGGGGAAGCTTTCATGGTGGGAAAAGAAAATGAATAACAACATTGGTGTGCGATTCCGTTTGCGATTATGCTTTTTTTTTTTCATTTTTACTTTCACATATCTAAATTTTTTGAAGCATTGATGATGTTTTTCAATTCATTTTCATACTAACATTAACTCTCTGATTCTTTCTTTTTTCAGCTTTTTAACTTTCATGCATTTCATATTTTGATTTTGAACTGGGATTTTGATTTAATGTATTTTGAATTTGTTTTTCAGGTTATTCAAGTGGTTTAACAAGTTATTCAAGTGGTTTAACACATTCGTTTGTCAACAACATCAAAGGGTGAACTTTTTAACTTTATATCTTTTACATATCGTTTTAAATGTTGTTTACGGTCATTTATTTAGATAAAAGTTCAACCATTTACACTTTCCATGTATGTTTGTTAAATAAAATATTCTCAATATCAATTATGGAGAATTTTGATATGAAAATTCAAATTTTTTGCACTTTTCCTGTTGTGTGTGTTAAAGAAGTTGTCTATTTTTCAATTTTATTTTGTTCTTGTGGTTTTATTTTAATTTTGATCTTTTTTGTGTCATCAGAGCTAACAATGATATTGGAGGTTGAGAGATATTAAAAGGTTAACTAATTGGTAATATTTTGGGATTAATTTTAGTTTTTTTTTATTGATTTTGATTGCAATTATTTGTTATGGAAGATGTGGATTTTGTGTTTACGTTGTTGGAATGAAGAAAAGGATAATTTTGATTCTGAGAAATTAATTGATTTTAATTTATATTATTTGTTTCTTTCACCTTCCTGCTCATCCTTTCTACTTTATGTTCTGTTATTGTTTACTAATTGTTATTAATTTATATTTTTTATGCATTATCTCTTCTCTTTATGTGGGAAAATCTCACATGAGGCGTTTGAAATTTTTATGAGAATGTTGACTTTTTATGCTTTAACAAAAAATTCTGGGTTTGAATATAAGCTAAAATGTAAGCTTTCAAATTCAAAATTTATCTAACCTTTTATGTTGTGTATATGTGCGTTTAACTTTTCATATTTCATGTAAAACATATTCACTTGATGATTAGGATTTGGTAATTTGCAACATAACTATAATGCTGAATTGTGTATCCAATGGCATAAGCTACAACTCTCCCACCCTTTAATATGATATGGAATCATTGGATTTTTATAATGTTGTTTAGGTGTTGCCAATAGGTATAAAATCATGTACACATCATGTTCAACTGGTCAAAAGTGCTCTTAATTTTTGCTCTTAATATTGGATTTCATTTAATTTTTCACCCCCACTAATTGTTTGATGAATGTTGACTATAGGTAGACTATTTTGGATCGATTTGTTTAGGTTGGTTTTCGTATAAAATCTCTTAGGTGTACGATGAATTTTTTCATTTATTTTGGCTATGCATTTGATTATCAAGTCAGGGAGATAATCATCACTCAATTGAAATTTTGGAGCTTTAGAATTTGCTAGAAAAGTTTAAATATTATACTGATAAATCATTTTTTATTATCTTCATAATGTAATAGAGACATTTGTATCTGCTTAAGTTTAAGGAGTCTAATAATATAATTGTAATTTAAATGTGAATTTAGTCTATTTTAGAGGTCTTCTGTGATCCTGTTTGTTTTTGGTTTCTAGAATTTTGGTTTCTAGAATTTTGGTGTTGAGTTTTATTATAGTAATGATGTTCATGTGAAAAATTTGTAGCAATTTTAGTTATGCCATGCCTTATTCATGTTATTTCTTTAGCCTTTCAAAAATATATGTGCATTATTTGGTGCTGTTAACGTGGATGATGTTTATAATAGTTTGATTTTTTAGATTTCATGTCATAATTTTTTCTTAAAAAATCTCCATTTGTGTTAGCTTAAGATAGAAAAAATAAGGAAAAAAGTAAAAAAAAAAAAAAAAAATTAAATGAATTTATTATAAGCTTCGTGTCCATAAAAATTAATTAATGTTGAATAAGAAATAATTAATAATTTATTACATTATTTATTACTCTTAACTTTATATTCACGGTGACCCTATTTTTAATATACCTTTTTTTTATCCTTTCTACAACTTAATCGGTGTTTCTTTTTCTAATATCACTTATAACAATCATAATTTTTACTTTCCTTTTATATAAATATATTATAGATGTTCAAAGGAATAATTTTTAATTGCATATATTGAAATTTATTTTAATGATAATCAGTTTTTGGATTTGTTTTCTTCGTTTTATGTTTGGTTAATTTTTGTATTTAGTTTGTTATTAATTTTTGTATTAGTTATTTTTAAATAATAATTTAGTATAAAAAATATAGTTCTTTCATTTATATATAATATTTATAAAAATATAATTTTTTATAGATAGAAATATATTTAAAATTGTTGAATAGATATGATAGAACAACACACAATTATATTTTTTTTTCTTCAATTTTTTTAGACTTCAATAACTTTAAGAGTAATATAATATAAAAGTTTAGTAAAAGTACAAAAACATGGAAAAAAATATTTAGTAAACAACTATTAAAAATAGTATAAAGAAAAGGAGAACTGTGTGAAAAAGTTTGATATTTAAAATTTATAATTAAAAATTAACTGTTTTTACATAATAATAAAAATAGTGTGATTGTGTGTTTTTAAAAGAGAAAAACATGTCAACAAACCTAGATGATTTGTTTGAAATCAGATTTTAAATCAAAGTTGGAAAATAATTCTGTTAGACAATAAATAAGTGACTCCAAAATTTAAATTTTAAGTATTATACTCACTTAAATCACATTCTTTTGTATATCATATTTTTTAAAATAGTTTTAAAATTTTAGTTAAACCATTATAATTTAAAGTATTTCATGTATATGTAGTCAATTTGAATTACTAATAATAACGAAAATTGAAAATATAACTCTACTATGAACAAATTGTGTGAGGTTAAAAATAAAATATCATGAATATTTTAAAATTTATAGATACTAAAATGAAAACATTTAATTAAAAAAATTACTAACATAAATCTTTTAGAATAATAACACACAAATCCAAAAACACCACAACAACAAATGGAAGATTAAAAACAATGATAAATGAGAAAATTGTATTATTGATACAAATATTTTTATAAATGAAAAATAATATATTATTCATATAATTATTTTGATAACAGAAAAAATGTATTATTAATACAAATATTTTTATAAAAAAAAGAGTCTATTATTCATACAAATATTTGTATAAATGACAAAAAAAATAATCTTTTGTAGTTACAAATATTTTTATAAATAGAAAAATATGTATTGTTGATGAAAGTTTATAATTGATCTAAATATTTATATAAATGATGCTAAAATAAAGATATTAATTACATATAAAAAAAAAGTCTATCGTTGGTCTGAAAGATGCTAATTTCCTTTATATTTTTGGTATACGGGAAAAATATATTGTTAATCTAAATATTTTTTATTCAAAATGGTATACGGGAAAAAAATATTATTGATGTAATAATGTTACATACGAAAAATGATATTTTTTATTCAAATATTTTTATTGAAAAATGATATAAGGAAAAAAATTATTATTGATCTAAATATTTTTATATCCAAAAATTTACTATTCATATACGGAAAAAATATATTATTGATCTAAATATTTTTATATACAAAAATTTATTATTGATTCAAATATTTTTGTAAATAATACCTAAACAAAAATAATATTTGTACACCGGAAAAAATTTATTATTGTTCTAAATATTTTTATATACAAAAAATAATATTTATGATCCGGAAAAAAATCTGTTATTGATCTAAATATTTAGATATTTTTGAGTGAAATATGGTATATACAAAATAGTATATAGAAAATAGTATTTATGATTGAAATACTTTTGATCCAAAAATTGTATACGGAAAACAAACTTATTATAATCTAAATATTTTTATATACAAAAATTTAATATTGATATAAATATTTTTGTAAATGATACCTAAATAAAAATAATATTTTCATACGGAAAAAAATCAATTATTGATCTCAAAATTTTTATATATAAAAAATGATATTTATAATCCAAATATTTTGATCAAAAAATAGTATACCGGGAAAAATATATTATTGATCTAAATATTTTTATATATGAAAATTTACTATTGATTCAAATATTTTTGTAAATGATACCTAAACAAAAATAATATTTTCATACGGGAAAAAATCAATTATTGATCACAATATTTTTATATGAAAAATGATATTTATAATCAAAATATTTTTGATCAAAAAATAGTATACGAGAAAAAAAATCTATTATTGATCTAAATATTTTTATATACGAAAATTTACTATTGATTCAAATATTTTTGTAAATGATGCCTAAACAAAAATGATATTTCCATACGGGTAAAGATCAATTATTGATCATAATATTTTTATATATAAAAAATAATATTTATAATTAAAATATTTTTGATCAAAAAAATACTCAACGGGGAAAATCTATTATTGATCTAAATATTTTTATATACGAAATTTACTATTGATTCAGATATTTTTGTAAGCGATATCTAAAAAAATATTGTACACGAGAAAAAATTTATTATTGATGTAAATATTTTTATATACAAAAAATTATATTTATGATCCGGGAAAATATCTATTATTGATCCAAATATTTAGATTTTTTGATAGAAAAATTGTTTATACAAAATAGTATTTATGATTCAAATATTTTTGATCCATAAATAGTATACGGGAAACAAACTTATTATTAATCTAAATATTTTTATATACGAAAATTTATTATTGATTCAAATATTTTTGTAAATGATACATAAACAAAAATAATATTTCCATACGGGAAAAAAAATTAATTATTGATCTCAATGTTTTAATATATGAAAAATAATATTTATAATCCAAATATTTTTTATCAAAAAAATAGTATATGGAAAAAAATCTATTATTAATCTAAATATTTTTATATACGAAAATTTACTATTGATTTTAATATTTTTGTAAATGATACGTAAATAATAATAAGATTTCCATACAGGAAAAAATCAATTATTGACCTAAATTATTTTATATACAAAAATATCTATTATTAATCTAAAGATTTTTTTCATTTTAATCTTTTATCTAAAATAAATATTTTACGTAAATAAATGTGCTTAACGAGATCAGTCTCGTGGATATGCACGAGTTTGTTACTAATGTGTATAAAAAATTTATACTAACAATGCACTATTTTTAAATTCATCTAGATATCAAATTGTCGTTATGATATAATTTAATTTGTAAAAATAATATTATTTATATTTATTTATTAAAATAAATAAATAGTTTATATTTATATATTAATACAAATAACTTATTTATATTTATAAATTAATAACTTTCAAAAATATATATTTATATATTATTTAATAATATATTTTTATGAAAACAAATTAATTTTCTAATTTCCAAAAAAATCCTAATTTCTTAAATATTTATTGTTTCATTTTTAATTTATTCTATTTTTTCTTAAATATTGGTATCTTTAAGTGTCTAAGTTGTACATGAATTTTGCAACAACCCATTATTAATTAATCTTTCTTAAATTTATCTTTGATCTTTTGAAACTTAAAATAAAATACACTTGTCAATTATCCAAGATAAACTTCTCTTTTAAATAAATTATCTAAGGTAAACAGTTAAATTTAAAATTTTCAATAATAAATTGTAAGAAACTTAAGCAAAGCTTGACTCTTAGACAAATTTGAGTGTTTTTCAATTGCAAGGTCGAATGACAAAATCAGCTGAATAAACCAAGTTGGACGAAATGTAATGGGCTGGGAATATCTTTTGGAAATGTTTATATGTCCCTATTCACTTATTTTGATACCCTCCATTTTATGAAATGTTACACTTTGTTCGGTATGATATTAACTAATTTATCATTTATTTTTTATCATTCATTCAAAACTTTAAATGAATTTACACCACCGCAAATGTGAAATTAGAAAATGTCATTGGATACTTTTTTTCCTATTGGATTCGAGATAACTTGAAGTTATGTTATTCGATTGGTATCTTATATTTATCGAAGTAATAAGTAAAATAATGTGGTTTGTGAATTTTGTTAAACTATATTGGATAACTTTGTACAATGTTATCCGATGTAGATGATTGTGTGTACCGAGAAACTTGTTAAGTTATTTGTTAATCTATGTGTTGTTAACTGGAAAATTTAAAGGTACATTATTCGGTAGTCATTTGTTAAATTTCTTTTCCTTTTACAAAGATGCGGTAAAAACTAAATATGTGTAGATAGTTTTGATGCATTATCAAATACACAAAGATTCGATATACGAGAAGAGATGATAAATTGGATTAAAGAGGTTAGAATTAGAAATAAAGTAACTATTATCATCACTCGTTTAGACACCGAAACAAGCAAGAGACGGAGAAGCAACAAAGTAATATTTGGTTGTGATAAAATGTAGAAAATACAAGGATACAGATAGTGAAACACAAAGTACCACTAAAAAATGTAGATGTCCATTCAAAATCATGTCAAACACCCTCGAAAGACGGGTTTGGACGAAAGGTTGATGTAAAATGTAGACTTCATAACCACGATTTACCTGATAGATTATAAGGTCATTCCTTTGTTAGTAGGATGGGCACAAATGAGAAGCCACATGTTGTTGATTTGACAAAGAGACATGCTCCACCTAGACACATATCGATTTTCTTGCAAAAACGAGATCCGTAGAATGTCACTCGAATCACGCACATATATAATTATACAAGTAAGCTACAAAAAGAGATAAGAGGTCCTATAAGTGAGGTACAACATTTGTTTATGTTGAAATAGGTTGTAGACTATATTTATTAGAGTAGAAAAAGAGATAACTCTGAAGTTGTGAAAGATATATTTTGGTTACATCCGGATGCAATTAAGTTGTTGAATATTTTCTCTATTGTGTTAGTTATGGACATCACTTACAAGCAAACAAATTTAAATAATCTTGGTTTAAAATAATTGGCATGACATCAATCGAGTTGACATTTGGTGTTGCATTTGCCTATATGGAATAAGAGTAGATAAAGAACTTTTTTTGGGTGTTGGATAAGCTAAAACAATTGTTTGTGAAGAAAGATTTGTGTGCACAAGTGATTTTGAAGTTGTGTTTCTAGGGACGATAACTTTGCTTTGTCGATTTCATATCAAAAAAATGTTGGTTCAAAAACCAATCAATATGTGGTGAATGACATGCAAAAGGAAATAAACACATTATGGATGAAAGTTGTATGAGCTAGTGATGAGGTTGAGTAATGATCAACAGTTGAAAAAATCCGAGCATGTATGTGTAAATTGTATGAACTTATTGATTATGTTAAAGACACGTGATTGGCTCCATAGACATATGTTTGTCGAGCATGGTTTAATCGAGTGTTTCATTTGGATAACATCACGACTAATAAGTAAGTACCATTAGTATCTTTAGTTTGTATTTTTGATGGGCTGAGTCAGCTCATTAGAAGTTAAAGCAGGTGTTGGAGAACAATATACGTGACAAAGTCAAATGTTGGGAGACTATGAATAATAACTTGAAGTTAACATTGGGTAAAATTAGAGCTTCTTTTGAATTTTTTAATGAAATTGAGCTCGGCATTATTCCATTTTATGGTAATATGCGGGAATCAATATCTCGAGCTTCTTTGAGACACATTGTTGAAGAGTTATTGGTGGTTGATTATGTGAGAACCAACATGCAAATATGTGGTTATACTCTTAGAAAATATTATGAGTTGAATTGTGTTTGTGAGTTAGGAAGACACACACATGGTGGTATGCCCATACCAATATATATCATCCGCCTTCATTACTCCTTGCTTATCGACCATCTCACATCTCAAAGAACTGCAACCATCAATTGATTTTCGATCCTCTCAACTTCTTTTAATAGTTAGAAAATTCTCATGAATTCAACCTATTACAAAATTAATACTATTAATGAAAACTTTAATAGATAATAATAAATAAACTAAATAAATATAAATACCTATATTAGAGTGCTTATCCTTCGAGCTACTCGCTAGAGAACATGAAAGCATCTTTGAGATATCTATAGAGGGTGACCAACGTAGACGCTCCCCAATTATATTTTACACTTCCATCCAAGTTTGTAAATAGTAATAAATGTTGTACCTCGACGAGCATTAAAGCTTTGTCGAAAAAATATCGGAACCTACCAGCATCATCACCTGGTCGCACAATCCCATCTTGAAGAAGATCGATGACGTGTGAATAACTCGTGCATCCACTCCAATTTATAGTAAGAACCTCTTCAAGAACATACATGTGGTGTCGCCTCACTAAATGACACTCCCAAGCAAGTGAAACATACAAGAAACATCATCAAGTGTAATGCGTATCTCACCAAATGGCATGTGAAATGTTAATGTTCATGATGCTTTTTGAGGGAGTCATTATTGTAATGGATAACGATGGAAATAAAATGGAGCTTGTATATGGTCTCTAGAAATTCAAATTGTACATGGGCTCATCTCATCTGCGGAATCTCGAGCACGACTTCATCAATTTCAGCTCTCAAATCTTAAACCATAAAATATAACACTTCAAATCTTTTAATTGGAATGTGATTACATATTTGGCCTCTAATAGGTAAATTAACAACACAATAAACATCATCCAAAGTGATGTTAATCTCACTAATAGACAAATGAAAAACAATGGCTTTAAATGCCATCTCTCAAAAAAACTTATAGTAGTTAATGTTTGATGAAGTTAAATGGAATCTAACTACATCTTAAAAGCCCATATGCTACAAATACATCATGAACCATGCATTATCAGAGTGCATCAACGCATCTATCTTTCATTCATGACTAATATAATTCATGTATCACGACATTACAAAAATGAATGTGTGACAAAGATCAATATATATGGTTAATCTAATTTTAAAGACGATAAATTATAATTAAATAAAAATCCCACCCATCTGTTTTATATGTGAGGAGTAGCATGGTATGAATGTCGCAAAAACATTAATGTCTTTGATGCCCCATCGAGAAATCTGCCAGGTGGGGGGAATCATAGAATGATCGTGCAAGATGGAACATGAACATGTGCACTTGAGCACAAGCATGAGGCCTTATGTTACACCGCAAATAACTTTGGGGTGATGGTTCCTACTCATGGTGGAAAGCATTATGATTCAAAACGTCCAGTTACTTCAAATTGTATACGTTGCACCTTAACAAAATATCTTTTCTTTATGTATGAATGTATATATGTTATGATACTCTACCGTGTTTATATCTTTCTTGTTCACCAATTATTTCTCTATAATTTCAAACATTCTAAATCAATAATGACTTCATTATTTTATGGCAAAACAAAAATATTATCGAAAAAATTGAAACTTTATATACATTCAAATGATTTTCAAATGCGCCCAAATAACCTAACACAAAATAAATATACTGTAAAATTAACATACTTTTATAATTTATTTGATAATTTACAAAATATCGTATGGATCTAATAACACTTAATTTAATGAAAAATAAAATAAAATTGTTATATTAAATTTTTTGAGTGATTTTTAGAATAGGAGACGCCAAAGTCTCATGCGATATAAACTCACCCTTTATTAGCAAGAATAAGAGACGCCAAAGTTGACTCATGTGATATAAACTCACCCTCTATTACAAAACATGTTATATATTTTAGATCTTTTGTTGGGGGTCTGCTGCAAAATATAGACAAGAAGAAGATGAAAGCGGTACGATAAAACTTGCACAAAATAAATTCTAAAGTGTGTGTTTACGCTAAGCTTTATGTTCGATCCGCCCCCACCAATTTAGACAAATTGGATGTAAATGGGTTAACCAAATGAATCTCATTCAAGATACTTTGGAAACCTTACCATGACTCGCACATTCATATTAAGCATATCGATCAACAATATTTTACCGAATAAAATTCCTTCAATTATTCTCGTGCACTAGAAAAATAAAAGAATGACTTAGATATAATTTTTGGCTCTTGAAATATACTATTTTCATTATCCATTTTATGTCTTACAAGTATCTCTATTTTATAGAAAAAACTTATACCAAGTAGTGGGAAGAAACAATGTTTCAATTGATTGAATATGACCATTCCGAAATAATATTATATCAAAATGTTCAGAATTTGTATCAAATGGACGCAATGCTCTAGTGGCAAATTCACGCGCCCTTGACCTAAACAGGCAACGTTTGATTCTCACTGTTGCAATTTTTTGCAACATTTTTATATTTCAAAATATAAACAAATAAAATGCTTCCAACCAGATTCGAACCATGTACATTAACAATATCACTAATCACTTCAGCCATTGGGTCATTGATGTTACTGTCAAAACATAATATTTAATTATATTTTGAAAATTCTCCAACAATCCCCCACCATTTTCAAAATATATATAAATCCATTATTCAGGAAATTTCATGGTTTCAGATAATGGTATCTTACGATTTGAACCATTACTTAGCAAGTTAAGTTTTCACTCATCCCCGAACAAATTGATAGACATACTTTGAACCAATTATTCATTAGAACAAACGTGCATAACTCACACATGAAATCTCGGTACCATTGATCAAATTATTTATATGACACATTTAATAAGCCATTGTGTCTCATATCCTTTTCATGAGAATTTAAGAGTCAAGCCCTTGAACTCTTTGAAGTGCACCACCATTCTCACATAGGTGAACTATATCATAAATACACTCATAATTACATTTAAGCAAATATATGCTATATTGTCTATTATTCTTATGGTCCAGTACTTTTACTCCTTGGGATGTATTTATTGTCAAATACTTCAATCATTCTAATAGTGTACTTTTATCATTGAACTCAAGACTTAACATTAATCAAGTGTGAGTTGAATTTCCATCATTGATGATTAATTAGATACAGGCTTGTTCCACATCCCTTAACGACGTCTTCCTTGTATTCAGTTATATCCAAATACATCATATCCTTGTCAATCATTTCGTCAAAGAATCACAAGATTTTTTTAAACTTTAATAAACCTTGAGTATTCAAACTTTCAAATAGTCATATCTATGATTACTTTATGTACTATTAATAGCATTTACCAACTATCATCAAACAATGACATTTTTGTCATATTAGTACATTTATCATATGCAAAATATATTATATATTCTTGATAGTTTCGATAAACTATCACCATGACACTTTTGTCATTTTATTATACTTTGTCATATACACAAATTTAATGTCATTCTTCATTTGGTGACCTTTTTAATTTGAAGTTACACTTCACTTAAATATATTCAAAATATATTTAATACATTAAATATTTATAGCAATTGACAACCATGAACATACAAATTTGTGACAACTAATTTTATTCATGAAGCGGCTTCAACCATGTAATTCACGGACTCATATAAATACCATATAAAATTTATTTTTATTCTTTTAAAATAAACTATTTTCTTGCATGATAAAATATATAATTGAAACATGTTATAGATATTTTTAACATATCATTTACATCATTTCTGTACCAATACATGTACCATAAATTCAAATTCGATTTTATACCAAATCACTCTATTCACGAATAAATAAATTATTAATTAAAATAAATTACTTGCACCATAGACTATTATTTAACATGCATTTTACATTCAAGTATATATCATAAACCAAATATATTTTTGATTAGTCAAATTCAGATACTTGAATAATTAATAAATTATGCATGTATAAATTTATTACACATGTTAAACTTAACATACATAAATATTATTTTCAACATATTCTACAAAAATTTAGAACATCATATAACATATATTTATTTAAAATAATCATAAATAAAAATGTCATAATTATAAAAATTATATAAATAAATTGTTTACCTTTCACCATCGTTGAAAATTAGTATCATCTTCTTTAAAATTGCAACATTTATATTAATCACAAATAAAATATAATTCAAATTGAAAGTCGAACCAAAAGATTGTTAGATCTTGTGTTAGGGGATCTGCTGCAAAATATAGACAAGAAGAAGATGAAAGCGATACGATAAAACTTGCACAAAATAAATTCCAAAGCGTGTGTTTACACTAAACTTTAGGTTCGATTCGCCCCACCAATTTAGACAAATTGGATGCAAATGGGTTAATCGGCGAATCCCCTTCAAGATACTTTGAAAACCTTAACATGAATCGCACATTCATATTCAGCATATCGATCAATAATATTTTACGAATAAAGTTCCTTCACTAATTCTCGCACTAGAAAAATAAGCGAATGACTTATATATAATTTTGACTCTTGAAATATACTATTTTCGTATCCATTTTATGTCTTACAAGTATTTCTATTTATAGAAAAACTTGTACCAATTAGTGGGAAGAAATAATGTTTCAATTGATTGAATATGGCCACTTCGAAACAGTATTATATCAAAATGTTCAGAATTTTTATCAAATTTAAGCAATGCTCTAGTGCAAATTCATGTGCCATTAACTTGAAGAACGTTCGATTCTCACCGGTTGCAATTTTTGTGTATTATATCAAAACGTTCAAATTTGTATCAAATGGGCCAATGCTCTAGTGGCAAATTCATGCCCTTGACCTAAAGGCAGTGTTTGATTCTCACGGTTGCAATTTTTATAACATTTTATATTCAAAATATAAACCATTGATTCGATTGATATTATTATTAAAACATAACATTAAATTATATTAAAATTCTCATACAATATATATATATATATATATATATATATATATATATATATATATATATATATATGTGAAATTTCGAATATAATTATAAGTCCTAATGAAAATGAGACAAAAGTATAATAAATATTTTGTGAGAATGCATAAGAAATTTATATTTGGTGTTGTGAGATAACCCAAACAGAAAAGGTCGATAATAGGAGTGTTCCGGTGCGGTTTGAAGCGGTTTTGTAAAAATTATCCAGAATGCAAGAGAAAAGGCATGCGATTTAGTTCGGTTGGCTTTAGAAAAAAATCAAACCAAACCAAACAAATGCGGTTTGGTTCGGTGCGGTTTGTTCGGTTTTTTACAAATATTTCTATTTAGTCATACATACACACATAACTTTGTATTTTGTCATTCACACACTATCAAGTAACAATAGAACTCATCATATTTGAACAATAACTTTCCATTTAATATGTACAAATTAGATCAAACAAAAGTGATATAATAAACATAAAATAGTATCATAAAATAATATCAAAAATATTATAATAAAACAAAAAAAAAGTAGACGAGATGAGAGATTAGTAAAGATGAAAAGAAAGAACATAAAAGAGAAGAAATTAGAGATAAATATGTGCGATAAAACGAAATTAAAAAATGGAAACATTTGCTTAAAGATAAGAAGGTGAAAAAGAAAGAATATAAGAGACTAGAAATTAGAGAAGAAAAAACAATATGTAAGTGGTGAAGACTGAAGATGGAGCGATAATGCTATGAGAGATTTAAAAAGACTAAAAATGAAACCATAAGTGTAAGGATGAGAAAATTGTTTGTATTCATAAGACAAATATATAATAAATTTAAGTTTGAGTTAGATGAGAGTTAAGTAAAATTCAGGTCGTACTATAATTCAGTTCGGTTTGGTTTGCAAAATACAAGCGCTAACACGAATCGAGCCATGCGATTATATTAAAAGATGATCAAAACTAATCTAAATCAAAACTAATCTAAATCAAATATAATTTTTTGCGATTTGATTTGATTTAGTTTAGTTTACAATTTTTTATTGGGTTGATTTAGTTTTCAACATCCTTTTCGATAATGAAAATGAGACAAAGAAAAGAAAGCGTAACTAACGTGTCTGAATTTCGCGTGCTGATGGTGAATGACGAATTTTTCTTGTTCTAGTATGGTTTTAAATGATATATACCACACTACCACTCAACTCACCATTAATTCCCAATATACCATCCATTCAAACAAAAAAACGAAAAACAAGGAACCACCGCCCTCTGAATGGGCGGGCCTTTGTAAAATATAGAACCACCGGCCTTTGAATGGGCGGGCCCTCATTAAATGGTTTTTTCTTCGATTTTATAAATAAATGATTTAGTAAATGTTATAATAAAATATTTTAAGTATATAAATTATTATTTAAGTATATGAATTATTTAAGTATATAAATTATTTAATAATTTATTTTAATAAAATATTTTAATATTATAATAAAATTTTAATGTAATTTCTATTAAATAGTAAATATTATAATTAAATATTTATTTATTTTTATTATATTATAAATATTTATTTTTATAATTTAATATTATTATTTTAAATATTTATTTTTATATTATAATGAAATATTAATTTATTTATATTATAAAAGTAAAACAATTAAAAATAAAACACTACTTCATTAATTTTTAAACCAACATTTACAAAAATAGAAGAAAAAGTACATAAAACAATGAACACATTCTTATGAGATAAATGAAGATTTATGTGTAAGTGTGGTGATCAAACAAACATCATATTTATAAACCACATAAAAATAATTAAACAATAAAATAATGAGTCTCCGCCCATCACGATTGTGAAACAAAAAAATAAAATAAACAATATACCATTTCACATCATAAGCGGGCTGTATTTAAATAATAAATTAATAAAAATATATATTAAATATATAATAAATATATATAAAATATATATTAATATATATATATATATATATATATATATATATATATATAATTTCTTTTTAAATTTTAATTAAAATTAAAAAAAGTAAATACACGGGACCGCCCTCTTAATGGGCGGTTGTTCTTATATTTTCAAGGGCCCCACACATTACATGTCTTGATGGTTGTTGTTTTCATTTTTTTTTTGAATGAATGGTAGATTGGGAAATAGAGGTGAATGAAATGGTAGTGTGGTATATATCATTTAAAACCATGCTAAAACAGTAAAGAATTCTGAATGAGCACATACTGCCTGAGCTGGAACATGTCGGTGGTTTTGTTTTCTAGTCTTGGATCATGTGCTTTATTTTTTTATGCACTCATCATTTTCGTACGGCATAATAACAACTTCATCATCAAGTATTTGGCAAAGTAAAATGGAAATGCCTTTTCTTTGTGTGGATATGAAAGCAATTTTATTTACTCAAAATAGGTCATTAATTAATATACACAAATCTTTATCTGAGAAGATATCCGATTTTATTTATAAATAAATATTCATTTTTAAATTATTTAAATAATAAAAATATTTGATCTTTTATGTAGGTCAAATAAATTTATCATTCAATAAATTTAAAAAGTAATGTTTATTATAAATAAGATCATATTAGGTTGCTTTCCTTATCACACAACACTTTCAATTTTTGTTCACAGGCTACATCCTTCAATTTATATGCAGTAAATAGGGATATGCAAATAATAAAATAAATATAGCATTTTGCATATGAAACTTCATTTTCATAAAGTGACACACAACCCAACTCATATCCCAAAAGATTTCACAATCTCGCTATAAGTCAATTTTTAGATTAGTTTCAATAAATTCATAGATGCTTAAATATATACCAAATACCAAACTTATTTCCTCATTACATGATTAACAATATATAGCAAATACCAAACTTATTTTCTCATAGTTGTGATCATAAATTTATAATAGTCGTTGTCACTTCTTCTCCCGATTGACAAATTAAAATTATTCTATTGTTAATAGTTATGACATTAATTACTATTTTATCTTCTTACATTATATATAAAGACAAATTTTTAAATTCTTGAATAATTAATGTATTTGAATAGATTATGACGGTATTATTATTAATTATTTTATATTCATAAAGATGAAATTTGAACTCGGTTATTTGAAGTTGCAAAATTAAATTTTTATTACACACATCTTGGTAGTTAATGTCTTTGAAAATCTTTGCATGATATGTTGGTCGATTTCATTTAAATATATAAATAAATGATTTATTCCATGTTTAGATAAATAAATAAATATTTTTAATCTAATATTTTTTTCAATTAAATCATAAAAGTAAATTATTTATGAAATTAATTACTATGCACTGACAAATAATAATGTAAATTCATATTATTTTGTGAAAAAAATGTAAATCTGTGAAAAAATTATTCTATTATCTTTTGACCATCTAAATTCATATTCTTAAAATTAATCTTGACTCTTCATAGTAGATCTGATTTGAAGCCTTTACGTGCAAACCAAATAATCAAGTCATGACGTGGCAAAATCATAGTGGCACAAAACAGTAACCGTATCTGTATGTAACCGTAGAGAATGATGATCCATGTTCATCACTCTCTTATTATATCATCACTCACAAAACTCACAAGCAACAACAAAGATATACAATTTCCATTTCCTTCAGATCTATCCATTTCCCAATTTCGATCTCAAACGCTATGGCGTTTTCGAGGTCCATCGCGTTCTCTGCGTTCGTTTTTCTTCTTCTCATCAACGGTACCTTCTGTTTCTACCTCCCCGGTGTTGCACCAAGATTTCCAAAAGGTTTGTTTCGATTCCGTTTCGTTTCGATTCCGTTTTTGTTGATTTCGTCGTTAATGTGGACGAACCGCTCGATCTGTTTGTTCAAATTAAATCTGAGATCTGTGATGGTTGCGACTTGTAGTAATTTGATTTTCAAAGAATTTGATGTAGTTGTTTGAATCACATTGTGATATTGCATTGTGCGTGTGTGTGCGAGTGTCGTTGTCATTGTTGTTTTGTTAATTTGAGTTTGATCTGGTGGAGGTGAATGAGTTTTAGTTACTTTGATAGTGTATGAATGATTTGATTCGGTTCAGTTATTGTAGTGATTGAAGGTTTCTTGTGGAGGTGGTTAATTGGAAATTAGAAATGTGGTGTGAGGTTGTTGGAAATGTACCTGTAGGAAATTTGTATATATTAGGAATATGAATCAGTGTGTGTAGTTGGTTGCGTTGTCGCTGTGGTCGATGATACTTGAGGTATTTTAGAAGTGATTTGAGTGTTGGTGTAACAAATTAGAATCTCATACCAAGAGAAAGTCAGTTATTCATTCTATGGAATTTGTTGTATTATTCGTGTATGTTTTACTCTCAATGCTAGTTTGATGTAAAATCTAACTAGTATAATAATATTTTCAACCCTTTTATCATTTCTAGTTATTGCAAGGTTTTAAAGCTAAGTCAAATTTACTAGAAAGTAACCGAAGGCTTGTATTTCACTGAAATCATGTTTGACACAAGGCAAAATAATTTCTCATTATCTTCACCATGAGAAATTAAGCACTAATTTGCAATTTTTTGGTTATTTTTATTTGTATTCTACATTTAATATTATACTTACAAGTTACAAAGTTAGAAATACTCTAATTCCTTGTATTTTCTGATGTCGTGTTAACCACCTACAAATGTATGATCCATTGGGTCATTGCAAGTAGTATATAAAGACTCTGGGTCTTCACTTATCTCTGTAGTTTCATTTCCTACCTTAATTTTCATTTTCCTGTATTCAAATCTCAAGTAGTAATGCTTCATCAATAAATATTAAGAATTTTTACATAGATCTACTTCTTGATTGACTTGTCTAATATATTACACTGTGCAGGGAGATACATTGCAAGTGAAAGTAAACAAATTAAGTTCAACGAAGACCCAACTTCCATACACTTATTATTCACTTCCTTATTGCACCCCAAAAATAGTGGACAGTGCTGAAAATCTCGGAGAAGTGCTTCGTGGTGACCGCATTGAAAATTCACAATATGTGGTATGTGTTGTATGATGTGTTACACGTTGGCTCGATAATTGTGTTGTGGTTATGAACTGATTTACTCCATGACATTTTCTGCAGTTTAAAATCGTGAACCAAAATGTGCAATGTTGTGTGTAATCTTGTACTTAACGCCAAAACAGCAAAAGCATTCAAAGAGAAGATAGATGATGAGTATCGGGTGAACATGTAAGGCGTGCCAATTGGCTTATATTTATGTGCCTATTTTATGCCACAATATCAATATAGGGTATCTTACAGTGGCTATACCTTTACATGCAGGATTCTAGATAACCTTCCTCTGGTTGTTCCCATAAAGCGCGTGGATCAGGATTCTACTGTTTATCAGCTTGGTTTCCATGTTGGACTCAAAGGGCAATATAGTGGGGTATGCTCAATATTCTATGAATCAATGTCTGTTGTTGTGAATGACAACTATTTTTTTTACTTACTATGTTGAAATACACAGAGCAAGGAAGAGAAGTTTTTTATACACAACCATTTGGCATTTACTGTCAGATATCATAGGGATTTGCTCACTGAATCTGCTAGAATTGTCGGCTTTGAGGTTAAGCCATTCAGGTCTGTTAGTTTGTGATTGTTTTATTCTATGATTTCGTTCTTTCAAACCAGTTGTGTTATGCATGCCTTGGTGATTTTTGAAATCTGAATGTTGTTTCACAGTGTCAAACATGAATATGAAGGGAAATGGGAGGATAAAACTCGTCTAACAACCTGTGACCCTCATGCTAAACATACAGTTGTTAACTCCAATACTCCTCAAGAAGTTGAAGAGGGCAAGGAAATTATCTTCACGTACGATGTTGAATTCCAGGTGAGATCATCTTAAAAAAATGATGCTTGTACACTCGCCCCTTTTGAGTGCCTATTGACCAACATTAGCCAAGTAGTAATATACATGGTTTGTGGAGGAATTCATTCAATACATGAAGTTCCTCTTGTATTATTCTTGTATAATTTATCTTAATAAAATGCTGCTTTTGAATTAGCCACTTTTGATTGCCTATTGGCTTACATTAGTCAAGTTGTTAAAGATATGGCTTGTGTGGATAAATTAATTTACTTTAAATAGATTAAATTCCTCTTGTATTATTCTTTTAATTATTTTGGCTTTTCATAAATAAATTTATGTTTTCCCCTTGCATCCAAGTAAAGTGCTGTTTTCCTTCTCTTCCTCCTTCCTTTCTTATTATTAGTTCAGTGAAAGATGATGACAGATTTTATTTTATATAACCATTTACCTTTGCCTACATTCAGGAGAGTGATGTGAAGTGGGCTTCAAGATGGGGCGCCTATTTGCTGATGAGTGACGATCAAATTCACTGGTTCTCAATTGTGAACTCATTGATGATTGTTCTCTTTCTCGGTATGGTGGCAATGATAATGCTGCGTACACTTTATCGCGATATTTCCAAGTACAATGAGCTTGAGACCCAAGAAGAAGCACAAGAAGAGACTGGTTGGAAGCTTGTCCATGGTGATGTTTTCAGGCCACCAAACAACTCCGATCTTCTGTGTGTTTATGTTGGTACTGGTGTTCAGTTTTTTGGGATGATACTAGTAACAATGCTCTTTGCTGTCCTTGGATTCCTTTCTCCTTCAAACAGAGGTGGGCTAATGACAGCCATGCTTTTGCTATGGGTTTTCATGGGGCTTTTGGCTGGTTATGCATCCGCCCGCTTGTACAAGATGTTCAAAGGATCAGAGTGGAAGAAAATTTCCCTCAGGACTGCAGTCATGTTCCCTGCTTCTGTCTCTGCTATTTTCTTTGTATTGAATGGTCTTATATGGGGGCAAAAATCATCTGGAGCTGTGCCGTTTGGAACAATGTTTGCTTTGATCTTTTTATGGTTTGGAATCTCAGTTCCACTTGTTTTTGTTGGTGGCTATATTGGGTTCAGGAAACCTGCAATTGAGAATCCCGTGAAGACAAACAAAATCCCAAGGCAGATCCCTGAACAGGCGTGTACATGAACCCAGCCTTCTCAGTTTTGATAGGGGGAATACTCCCATTTGGAGCTGTTTTCATTGAGCTTTTCTTCATCCTCACATCAATCTGGTTGAATCAGTTTTACTACATCTTCGGCTTCCTCTTTTTGGTCTTCGTCATCCTAGTTATCACTTGTGCAGAAATAACAGTTGTGCTTTGCTACTTCCAGTTGTGCAGTGAGGATTACTTGTGGTGGTGGCGCTCTTACCTCACATCGGGCTCTTCTGCACTGTACCTCTTTCTGTATGCAACATTCTACTTCTTCACCAAGCTTGAAATCACAAAGTTGGTATCTGCGATATTATACTTTGGTTACATGCTTATAGCTTCTTATGCCTTTTTTGTTGTAACCGGTACCATTGGATTTTACGCATGCTTTTGGTTCACAAGGCTCATTTACTCATCAGTTAAAATTGATTAGTCACACTCATAACAGTCAGTGATCTGGAGTACCCTACTATACTTCCTAAAGGATGAGGAAAATGAGTGCAAGAATTTTGAAATTCAGGTATCCTGTTCAGAATCAGATGTAACCTATTCAATAGAATTTTGAATTGTGAAGACACCGTTATTCTTTTGTTTCAATATATCTTATACTTGCCAGAGTTATCAAGTACAGATAAGGTACAATGCACTTTGTTTTCTGTTATTTCTCGCAGACTTACAAATGGGCTACAAGTTAGATGATATAATATTTAGTATGTTGAGAATTTTTTGTAAGATGATTTAATATTTTTAAATACTGAACATTGGATGTGCCTTTTATTTATTTGCATCAGCAGTGATCTCATATTTGAACGAGCAAAACAAAACAAAAGGTTATTCTTTCCTGGGCTACACGAATTGTGGTTAGATAAGTAATGATCGATTGAGAATTTTGTTATGAACATGATCACATGACCAAAGATTCACGATCCTTCTTCCTCTTTCTCACCTATAGGAGCGTCACAAAAGACACAAAGATTCACTATCTTTCTTCCCTTTCCTTTTTAGACTCTTCATCCTCACTATGGTTGGTGTAATATTTTTATCTGCAGAAGACTTAAACCATGTCTTGCGGTGTGTGCTTTTGATGATGAGCAATTTTGCAAATCAATTTTCACAAATTTAATTGAAACTCAACAGTGTAGTCTTGAAATTTTGATTCCCTAATTTCAAACTTAGGTCATTTTTAAGGAATGTTTTTTGTCACAGTAGGTTCTAGGTAATTTCTTTCTTGATATAATATAAATTTAATACAGCACCTGCAATTGAAACTGCAAAGAATCATGATATTTAGTTTTGTACAAAGAACACATGGAGGCCTTAAATCAATAGAGATCCAAACAAAAGCCGAGTACATTTAAGCTTTGTTTGATAAAAATAATAGTAGATTTGATTGATAAATTTAACTTATAATGGATGGTTGGTAACTTATACATTATGATAACTGATTTATAGTTGATAAATTAATTGAATTGCTTAGTAAAATTAATAAAAATATATTTAATATATAACTCTTTTATTTAAAATTAAAATAAATTATAAAGGTTAGTAATGAATTTAGTTAAAATATTAAAGGAAAAAATAGAATAAAAATGATAAACTAGAAATTAAAACGTTAATTCAAATAATGTCTAAAAAATAAGTTATAATTAGTAAAATAAGTTATATGTTTGTGATAAAAAAAAACTATTACAAAACAAGTTAATTATTCATTTATTTTCATATAAACTTATAATTTATAATTTAAAAAATTGACTCAGCAAACAAGTCTTAGTCATTTAATTTAAATTTTCGTGTCAATTTCATCATAAACTCAACTACCAAACTTTTCTGTTGTCCTTTCCCTCAATGTATGAAACGAATCATTTATTAGTTTTAACGTAAAGCATTTGCAACCAAAATATCTAGTTTAAAAACAAACAATATTAAAACTTATTAGCCGTACTCTATAAAACAAATTTAATTAAGACAATTTTTTTGGTATTATAGTAAAGATAAATTTATTACTACATGGCTGTTAATCAGTTACCAGCTAACATTTATTTTCTGTTATTAAGTTTTTTATTTTATTTTAGGATGTTCGGTATATAATGTTGATCAAGAGTATTTCTGAGAGATCTTAAAATAGAGAAAATTTTTTATAAAATTTTGATTTTTTTTCTTTGAAATTAATTCTAAATTATTTCATTTTAAAGATTTAAGGATTGTCAAGTAACTGACGTGTAAAATATTATATATTCATAATGCACTACCTTTAAGCTCAAAAATAAAAACAATAGAAAATAAATGGTAACAAAGTATGGTTAAAAAAACTCACGTAAGATGGTGCTTGTTTTATGGCCAAAGAGCATTGTGTACACCAAATATTTATACTTAATACTGTTTATCAAATATTTAAATGATGTACAAATTTTGTTTAAAATAAAATAATATTTATAAAAAAACATTTTTATTTTTAGATTTATTTTTATAACATAAATATATAATTTGTCATTAATCAACTTCGTTATTGCATTAACTAGAAAAATATAAGATATTAACCACATCTTTTATTTATATTTTGTTAACCAAATTTACTACTTCATTAACCAATAAATTACATTATATTAACCAAGTTCTAACATTAAAATTGTAATATAATAATCAGTTTTTACACTCTATTTACCAATTTTATTTACTATATTTCATAATTTAATATCAAAATTTGGTTAATGTAGTGTAAAGATTGGTTTTATATTTCATATTTTAATGTCAGAATTTGATTAATGTTATGTAAATTATTGGTTAATAAAATAATAAATTTGGTTAATATATTTAAATAAATTACATGATTAACAATATATATTTTTTAGTTAATGCAATAATGAAATTTGTTAATAATAAATTTTATATTTGTGTTATAAAAATATTCTTTTATAAATAATATTCTTTTAGTTTAAAAAACATTGTTCACAGGTGTAAGTATTTGATGTAAGTATTTGGCGTAAAAAATATTATAAGAATATCATTACTTTAAATTATATACCAAATAATATTTCAACTTGCAAGACGACAGAACCATTATAAAAACACAATCATATGTTTATTCTGACATTATAAATTGTCGTATTAGAAAACAATTTTTAAGATTTCCATATCAATTGCTAAACTAAAAGACAAGACATAATCAGTGTTTTAATAAGTTGCTCATAATAACCTTAAAGTCCAACTCACCTAAACCTTTTTTTATCCATATTTAATACTACTAGTAGTTTTATTAAATGAAATTTGACACAATCAACATTGGTGTTAGTGTTCTATTCAAGAGAAAGTGAACCATAGAGAGAGAAGGAGAGTGATAGAAATGGCATCAAGGTATCTTTACAAGGACGTGCTTCCACTCACAGCAATGGTTGCAATAGAGTTCACAAACGTTGGTGTTAGTGTTCTATTCAAAGCAGCTACTCAAAATGGATTGAGTTTCTATGTCTTCATTGCTTATTCATATCTTGTCTCCACTCTTGTTCTTCTTTGCTTCTCCCTTCTTCCTCAAATGGTGATAACTGATATCCTTTTTTTCATATTCATTCATTCATTCATTCACATAACCCATCAATTTTTTTCTTCCTATTCATAAGTTACATATGCATACTTATGAAGGTCAAGAGGTCTTCCTCCTTTGAACAAGTCTCTAATCTTCAGAATCTTTCTCCTTGGAGTTTTGGGGTAATGTAATGTAATGTAACACTCTAATATTTTTATTGATCTTGAATTTGAGTTTGGTTGATTTGATGGATTTGTTTGGTGAGACAGAGTTGTAGCTCAGCTTTTGGATATAAAGGACTTGGATACGCTACACCTACTCTTGCTTCAGCTCTTGGCAACCTTATACCTGCTTTTACATTCATCCTAGCTATTTTTTCAGGTGAAAATTTCTCTTATTTTAAAAAGTTACAGTAATGTGTAGTTTTGTTGTTTGTTTACTTTCTATATGTATTGACCGAATGAATATGTTACATTCCGTATCGTTATTATAAATTTTTGTGTTTCACTATAGTTTCTTGCTATGTTCTTATTATGAATATTATTGATTGTTGAATGAAGGATGGAGTATATAAATTTAAGAAGCAAAAGTAGCCTAGCCAAAATATTGGGTTCAACCATATCGATATTAGGCGCACTCGTAGTTGTACTTTATAAAGGTCCAATAATTTTATCTTCATCAACAAAACCTCTACATACTATTGATTCTTCGATAAATTTAACAACACAATCAAATTGGATTCGGTGGATCTCTACTTGCTCGGTATCTCATTATTCCAATCGGTACATTATTCAAGTAGGTATAGTGAACTCTAAATAAAAATTTTAGACACATTGTGAATTTCTAATTTTCATATAAATTACTAACATAAAATTGTGTTGCTTGCGAACAGACAAATGTCATAAAAGAATATCCATCCGAGGTTATTGTCGTCTTTTTATACAACCTATGTGGATCAATAGTATCTGTGCCACTATGCTTACTACTAGAACCAAACTTGAGTGCATGGAAAATAAATCCCGATATTGAGTTGATTTCCATTTTATTCTCGGTAAATAAACCTACATAATCATAAAAACTTTAAATTATTTGGGTAGGCCAGCGATTTGTTGTCCGTTTGTCTTTTAATTTATTTATATTCTAAACTTCTTAATTTGATGCAGGGGATTTTTTGCACTGGGTTAAGTAGTCTTGTTCACACTTGGGGACTCCATGTTAAAGGCCCTTTGTACATATCAATGTTTAAGCCATTGTCAATAGCTATTGCTGCATGTATGAGTGCTATATTCCTTGGTGATGCACTCTATTTTGGAACGTATGGATTTTATTCCCTTACTCTTTTTTTTGTTGCTAAAATTTAATTATTCTATAAATTGTGACCCTTTTAATATATTTTGTTATTGCAGTGTTGTTGGAGCAGTAGTAATATCGATTGGATTTTATGCTGTTTTATGGGAAAATCAAAGAAGAATTGATTCGTGATTTTGACACAAGTAGAGCTCCACTTTCATACAATGCCAAGACTCCTTTGTTGAAAGGCTAAACTGTAATCAATAAGTATATGAATAACACACACAATGATTCTTGAAAATGTAGATATATCTATTGGCAAGTGAAGTTAATAATTAAGGCTTACTTGTTTGTTAGGTTTTCAATATTTTGTGTATCAAGAGTATTTTATATTAGTTGTATTAAACACAAAATCAATAAAGTTATTAAGCTTATATAGTTGAATTAAAAAAATGTATATTTGCAAATTTCAATTCTTCAACACTTTTGAGTGAACCCTATAGATATAGTATAGACATATAGTGCCACAATGCTCAATCCAATTTATAAAAAACTCAATTTGAATTGTTAAGTTTCTATCCTAATGCAAAATACACTTTTTCAGAAGTCAACTTTATAAACCTTTGAGATGTTAAACCCAATGCATAATACATGTTTTAACTTGATTTGTTAAACATTTGATTTTTAAAATAACCAACTCAAGGGTTAAGCTATCAAAAAGGACGATCCCAACTATATTTCCATCACATCTATATCAACAACTATACCACCTCTATGAAAATGTAAATAAAAGGATAAAAGAACAAAAACTCATGAAAACAAAATTTTTTGAATCTAAAATAAGGCAAACACATCAAGGGTAGATAATCCCGATAAACATTCAAACTTTGACTTAGATCGATCCATGTACACAATATTGTTTATCAAACTTTGACTTAGATCGATCCATGTACACAACTTTTATAGTATTAAACTATGTAAAGCGAAAATGTCAATATCTGCGAATCAAATTTGATATGTCGATATATTTTGATACTGGTAGCGATACATATATATCATTGGTAGGTAATTTTGATGAGTTATTTGGTTTGAAGAAATGGACTTTATGTTATTTGGATGTCTATTCGAATAAAGTCCGAGATGAACGATTTAGCTAACAAGCAAGGAGATTCGAAAAAGATATAGTTGTTGAAGATTTAGAGTTTTAACTCTAAAGATGCTTGATTCGAATGAGGCATTGTTGTTAGGAATTTTAGAGTTTGTTTAAAGGATTTTGAGTGCTTGTTCCATTAGAAGCTTGAAAGGTTCGAATTGTAGGATCAAGTGGTCCAATAGTAATTTTAAATTCAAACGAAAGATTTGAATTGATCAAGTTCGTTGTAAGTTCGAAATTCAAATAAATGCGCCATTTATCGGAGGATGCGTGGAAGGCACTAGTTGTAGAAGACATGCAATCTTGAACGTGGCATAATTCTAGAATAAGGCATTAGGTCGAAATAGTATAAATAAGTTTTAGTATTAGAATTTTGTGTGTTTACTATTGTACAAAACTCTTATATACTCAAATTACCATGCGTTAGGGAAAGAGTTGAGAAATCATGCGTGGAAACACCATTATTATCATTTTCTGCTTTAAATTGAAGTCTTTTGTCTTTACCCTTGTCTTTACACTTTAATTCCTTTTATCATTTCGCTTTAGAGTTATTCGTTTATCTTTCACCAAAACTTTACTTTTCCAAACCTTTATCTTCCCTCAGTCTTTTACATTTTATTTACAAATTATCCACTTTACTTTACCAAGTCTTTTTTTATATTCTAAGCCTTTTCATTTGAAGTCAATCACAAGTTTAAACTTTATTTTGTTAATGCTTTTACATTTCGTTCTATAATTTACTATTGTCAAACAAAACCATATGATTTATTATAAGATCCTTGTTTTATACCTTTAAAGATCCAAATCCATAGATAGAAAGTGAAATATGAACATGAAACTTAATTGAAACATCAAATACCTTGACACATCCTAGGATCAATCTAGTCGATCTTGTAAGTAACCAAAATCGATAATTTGGAGGACTAGCGGTTGTTTACAAATCACCGTAAACAATATCGAAGATATCTGAATTGATTTATTTAAAAACATAAAAATTTTGTCTGAAGGATACACCTACGATACTTCTCGAAACATGACTTTTCAATTTTAAGCCATTTTTAAGGGCTCTTTATTCCTTGTTACCACTTTTTAATGGTCATTATTTAATAGTCATGTTTAATACTTTTCTAATCACCATTTTTCAAGAAGGTCGACTTCAACGTCGTTAGCTCATGTCGTTCTTGGATGGAGCGAATGTACATAGCGTGTTCTCTCTTTTGTAAATTGGATTGTACCTTATTTTCCGGCAAGCGAGGAGTCATAGAGATTTCAATGCAATTTGTTCATCCACCAACCTTTGATATAAGCGTTTGACGATGCAAAAGAAGAAGAAGCTTCTTCCTTTAAGGAATCCTCAAATATCCTTTCGATTTAGAATCGTTAGATGTGAGTGCGTTTACGGTCCTATGTGATCGCTACTAAGATAAGGAGACAAGGATCGGGATGTACTATTTTAAGCAGATGAAGTCTCAACTTCAGAATTTCTCATTAGATCAACTGTGCTACCACTCATCCTGGCTAAAAAATAGAAAATGGCAAAAGATAAAAAATTGGGTTATATAGGTACCTGATAATGAAAGATTGACGAAGCAGGAAGAATGGAAAAGTGCGAAATAATTATTAACTAAGCAATCGCTCTTAGTGATATACGTAGTGAAAAGGAAACAAAGACATTTTTTGGAAAGTAACTGTAAGATGAATGCTAAAGGTTGTGAAAAAAAATCCAAATACTCAACTCACCCTATTTATAAGAAACGACAATTAAAAATATGAGATCTACTATAGAAAAAATCACAAGATCAACGGCTAGATTTCCTCATTAATACCGCCAACTCGAATGCACTTAAGTACTTTGTAAATCTGCGCCATACCATAGCTATTCACATAATGCACATGTAAGAAAATAATGATGAAGCGTTTGAGTGATAGAACCACATTATATACCCTTACTCCCAATACTTTTTCAAAAATGATCCCTAACCATTTCCATTTCATTTCACATCGGATCACGTCATGGAGTCGGTCAATGATACTTAAGGCTTCCCGTCTCCTTCTGTTCCCGGCAAGCCTTAGGGATAATATTTAAACGCCAAAGGCTCAATTGATCAAGGTCCAATGTATCTCAAGCACTATACTTAACCAAAACTATAATCGCTTCACACCCTAAGAACGAGCACAATCTCTAATCTCCGTTTCACTACACTAATCTTGAATCTTAAATTGATTTGGGCGTTAAGTACTAACCATACAAATCTATTATGCCGTCATAAAGAGATCATAGTCATTGTTCAAGATCATCAATTTTTAACTGTTTTCATTTTGGCTCAAAACAAAACAAATATATTGGGTTCGGAGGAAACCATATAGAAAATATTAGTATCGGTTATTGAACATATATATTTAAAAATATCTTATTTGTTAAAAACTAAAACATAAAGCATAAATTAAGTGATACTAATTATGATATTGTTTGAATATAAATTCATATCAAATTTTTATTTTTCTTATAGTTTTATGTTTTTATTGAACAAAAAATAACATTTACAACATTAACTTATCTAGTTTAGAAAAGAATATATATTTTTTTATGTTAGTAAATAAAGAGAAATGGGTCAACACAAATAATTCATACATAACATTTTTAGCATGCTTAATCTAGTAAGATGATTAACTAACTAGAAGTTTAAATCACATTATTTTTTAAGCCATGTCAAAAAGTAAAATAACTTAAAACCCCTTTTGCTCCCTATAATATTATTTCCACTTCTACACATTGATTTATTTGATTAAAAGTAAGACAACTCTTATAAGTGATAAAAATAATGGACTAGTTTTTTGAGATGAAAATACCAAATGACATGAATTAAATTGTGTGCTCACAGAGATGATTCATACTATGAAAGCTACAATGTCAACATCAAAGACCTTTTTACTAGGATCTACCATATTCCTCTTCGTAGGGGGCAACATGTTGCTCACATAAGGAGATGGAAAGACCGTTGAAATAGGAACAACCTAAATAACCCTCCTCCAAAGTGTCCGACTTTCCTAGTAATCGGAGGGATTTATTTGGTGAGCCAAATTTATCTTCGCCCCGACAAGCTTTGGCCTCTGCTAACATTTAATGATAAGGGTTTCATCCTCATGCATAACAAAGGCAAAATGGAAAATACAAATGAGTTAATCATGAAAAATATACAAACATGTGACATCAAGAAATCATCTTACATAAAAGAATCATTAGCAATGGGAGATCTCCATCAAGCCTTATAATTGTGAAATCGTTTTAATAGGTTTATCATTTCTATCACTATTGCGTTCAACTTAGTTGGGTTGTAATAAATTATAGTGAGGTGTCTATTCATCCTACGAGTCCTATCTTCTAACTCCGATAAACTTATTCTTCTAGTGTAAGAGGAGAATAACTCCCTCATGGATAGAACTTAGAGACCCATCCACCCATGTGAACTTCTTTGGTATCGTAGTAGGAAAAAATATATCCTCCGTAGGAGTAATATAATACCCAACATAGGATCTCGAAGACGTACGAACCCCTGAAGTCCTCAATCACCTCAATATAAAATAAAATGGCCTTCCACACCCAGAGTTTGTCGCATGTAGATCTTCTCACAGGGAAAACATGATTCAAGAATTATGCTGAATTTTATTGTAAACCATGTCTGAATTATTATTATATATGGAGAAAAATGTAAGAAGAAATACTTCACAATTTACGAGATTCTTTAACTGCTGAATTTTATTGTTCTCTGCTAATGTAACTAAGTACACTGGTTTATACACTTTTTATATCATTGTAGTCGTGTTATATTCATCATGAACTCAACCTCACCCACTTTCTTTTTGTCCCTTTCCTATAATTTTAACAAAGGAATCATTAATTTTATTTTATAACCCTACACACAATTATTAAGCCATGTGCAAACAAATGCTATAGTTTAGAAATAATATTAAAACCACAAAGTACGTAGTGCCACTAATAAAACCAACTAAATCATACTACCAAATAAATTAAACTAAAAACTTCAACTGACCTGGTCCTAATTGTTAATCAATGAAATCCACAATCATCTATTTATTCGGCCATTTAAAATATATCCAAGAGATCATAAAACATTAACCTTTTCTGAAAATATTATCGGAAAATCAAAAATATATTTCCAATTTACACTCTCGTCACTTATAATTCATTCATTTTGAAATACGCTTTTCAAAAAGTAAAAAATAAAACTGAGAATTTACTTCTCATACAAATTGAAAATACATTTTCTGTATTCAACAAAGAAAATATATGCAACCCAAGTGGCTCATGTTAGTTTTTCTCGTTATGGCAACAAATTTATTTTTATTAGAAATCGAAAATGTATTTCTAAATTGTCTTTGAAATCATTTCAGATTTTATAAATGTAATTTAAAAATGGTGCGTACTGAAAATATATTTATAATTTTTAAAATATTTTTAAAATTTTACGTGGTATTTAAGAAAAGTAAGAAATTCTCTTATTTTATAATAAACAATTTCATTTTAGAGATTCCAAAATGTCAAGAGAGCTTCCTCCTTTAAACATCTCTCTAATCTTCAGAATTTTTCTCCTTGGGTTTTAGGGTAATACAAAGCAATATTGCAAAAGTAAACTTTCTTTAAGATTATTTGAGATTTTAGGGTGCAAAAGTAAACTTTCTTTAAGATTATTTGAGATTTTGACCATTACTGTTTTAAGTAATATTATTATTCATCTTGATTTTGTTTGGTTTGATGAATTGGATTTTGAGGCAGAGTTGTAGCTTTGCTATTTGGGTATAAAGGAGTTGAATACACTACACCTACTCTTGCTTCTGCTCTTAGCAACCTTATACCTGCTTTTACATTCATCCTAGCTATCTTTTTCAGGTTACAATTTCTCCTACTCTTGAAATACACAACTCTTTCAAAATATATATCTACTGCTTCTTATACACAATTCATACAATTTGATGAACATAATATTAGGACACTTTTTCAACTTTATTTTTTATAAAGTTTCGTCATATTCATATTGGAGATCACTAGAACAGGAGGTTATAAATAAGATTAACTTTCATATTATAAATCAGTCTTGTAAGATTGAATGAGAATTCAAATTTTTGTTGGTGCGTGAGACACTTTTAGTAAAGAGAGAAAGAAAAAATAAAGATATAAAGATTTTATTCTTGAATTGAATTTAATTGTACAAACTAAATTACAAATTATGTTTATTTATATATAATTAACTTATAGACTAAGTAGACTAACAAACTTTAATTTGGTTAGGACTTATATTACTCAATTTAAATTATATCTTATATCTCAACATATCCCATATAATTTAAATTGTCCAACATCGCTAATCTTAGTCGAATCTAACTATTCATAATTTCTTTTCAAATTCAAGAATATGTCATTTTTTAGTTCTATGGTGAAAATGTCGATCAATTGTGTTTCATGAGTTTGAGGCTCCAAATATTCAAAAGAAATAATCAGTTGTGCTTCTTCAATCTTTCTTATCTCATACCAATTAGCATCTAAATAACAAATAACCATAACTTCTTTGCTTTTAGATTCTTGTTGAAATAAATTCATTTTATATATCCTTTTAAGTATTTGAAATTCTTCTTGCGACCTTCATATCGACACCCTTGATTCTTTAATGCATCGGCTCACTAA
>CM038793.1:191854325-191922337 GCA_021764765.1 Vicia sativa | reverse complement strand
TCAACCCAAACTAGGGTTTGGCAATTCTCAATATATGGGCCCAACATCTCCAATGGTCATGCCTCCTCAATGCTTCAAATATTCTCCATGTCAAGTTTTAAGCCTACAAGTCAAGTTTCCTCGGACAATTGCTCGGATGATTGAAAATCGGTTGTATTGGACAAAAGTCAAGCTGTGGTCAACATACGGTCAAACTTCATAATTTTGGTCAACATCCTCATTTTGAAGTTACATTCATTCATTTGATCAAGGGTTGATCATGATTCATCAAGAAAACTCACGATTTGCTCAAAAGTCAAACTTTCTAAATTAGGGTTTCTAGGTGAAAAGTCAATTGAACTTTGATGATCATAACTTCTTCATACTTTCTCAAAATTTTCCACCACTCTTTTTTTGAAGGAAATTCAATTCTCTCCTTCTCACAAGAATGTCCAAAAATGCTTCATTTGAGAGGTATGGCTCAAAACATTCAGGTCATTTCAAAGTCAACAAAAGTCAACTTTTTGTTTTGAAGATATATTGAGCATGGAAACTCCAATTGAGATGAGACCAAAAATGTTGGTTAGAGGACTCTTAGAGCTTTCCAAAAAGTCCAATAAAACTCAAAAATGTGGAAAATTGAGCAAGATACACTATTCAAAAGTTGGGCAATTTTGGACAATTGCACAAAAGGACATTTTGGTCAAAATGCAAAATTTTCCAAATGGGCCTAAAATCTTTTGATCCAAACTTGTTCATGACATTATTCTTGACCCATAAATGCTTGGCCATGACAATTTTCTATTTTATTAATTTATTTTTGAATTTTGGAACATTTAATTCAAAATTAAATTATATAAAATATGAAAATAATATATTTTTCCAAAAGGGCTGATTTTATACCAAACTTGAGGACCAAGGAAGCCCAAAACACTTGCCAAATTCGTGCATGATCATGCATTGAAGAGGAAATCAAATTTCTTTCAAAAAATTGATTTTTATTTGAAAAATATTGAATGCTCCAAATCAAATCTTTTTTCACTCTTTTTCCTCTCTCAATCTACTCTATAAATAGCCAGCATTACACACCACAAGCAAGGGGAAACCCTAGCCTTAACCACAACCCTTACTCTTGCAAATTTTTTCAAGAAACTTGAAAATTCGTGTTTCAAAATCCAGCCCCTCAGCCTTCAAAACCATTCCATCGTTATCGGAGGTGAAGTTTGAGTAAGAATACATTATTGGCATTGATCAAACCATCCAGAATCGATGCATATACATACATACATATTCAAAACTTTTTGATTTTTGCATTTTATTATCCTGCGTGTGTAAATCGATTCTAATGCTTTCAATGTGATCATGAGGCTCCATGGATGAGATCGGGCAATTCGTGGGTTTAGGCGTTAGAATCACGTTTGCTTGTTACAGGGTTTCTAAACGGAGAAGCTTCGAACCGGCTTGTACAGGCCGATTTAGTCAAAACAGACACTTCCATTGAATTTAGAAGGGTCGAAATAGGTGGACAAGACCTTTCTTTTGCTCTTAAATTTCGTATTTTGCAGGTTTTAAAATCACGATCATGGGAGAAGGCGGCGAGCTAGGGCTCCGTCGTTGACTGGGCGACTCGGCCTGCGAATGGCATGGCGATGGCTTGCTCTGATTCGCTCATTCACCTGGGGGTCGCGTCTGACTTGGCACAAACCTCTTGGGACGTCATCATTCAAATACATTTGTTTTTCAGCTTTCCTAACACAAAGAGCCACTTGTCCTAGTGGTAAAGACGCTTCCTGTTCCTAGATACTCCAAAGGGTCATCAGTTCGAGCCAGCCTGGGACCTGGTTTTGTTTTCCTTTTTTCCAACTTCAACTATTTTCTTATTTTCATATTTTCTTATTATTTAATATTTTGCATCAATTTTAATTTCTTTTCATATTTTTATTTATGCATTAAAAAATCACCAAAATATTTTTTCCTTTTGCATTTATTTTCTGAAAATCTTTATTTAATTTATAAAATTAAAAAATACAATTTTGCATGCATATTTATTTTTATTTCAATTTTAGCATTTAAATCAATTTTAATTAGTTTTAAATTATTAAATTGCATCCAAAAAATCCCAAAAAATTATTTTAGCATATTTATGTTATTTCCAGCATGTCATATTTTTCTCATTTAAAAACTTGCATTTTTCTAACATTTTTTCTCTTGTTCGATTCATCTCGTATTTTCCGATCTCTTATTCTTTTACAGGTTGTTCCGTTTCAGACGCTTTCTTTACTGCTTTCATTTTTTCAAATAATGTAACTGCTCATGGGATGTAATAGTTTAAATTAGGTTTTATTTTCGCAAGTTTAAATTATGTATACGCCCCAAAGCCATGTAATAGCGTGGGACATTTATCTTCACTTTACATTCCGCATTTTAATTTCCGCACTCTATAAACTGCTAGTAATTAGGCGTGTATGGCAAGATAATAATGAACATAGCCCACTAATCTTCAAGATAAAATATCTGAATTTGATACACTCTTTTCACACATGCACCCCTTAGGGTAATTCTCTCTCGTTGTCTTACGAATTCAAATGGTCATGTCCCTCGAGCGTAAGTATTCTTCGTTGCCTTCAAACAAATCATCATAGTCCCTTCGATACAAAGATCATAAGACCCACGATGTCGCCTCCGAATACATGACCTTGACCCTCGATTGTCGCCTTTCCTACATGAATCATTACAAAGTCAAAGCGAAATGCCTTTTCAAAACATTTTTGTCAAACACACAGAAAGCACAATTTTAAAGTGATCTAGAGCAACTAAGAGCCCGTAGATAACTACGGATGGAAAGGGGTGCTAATACCTTCCCTTTTCATAACTTTCTCCCTTACTCAGAATCTAACGAGTGCTTTTGTACTTTTACCTTCCCTTAATTGGATAAAAATAAAAGTCGGTGGCGACTCTTGCTATCCGCACATTTGCGATACAAAATCCTAAAAAGTCAGTTCACCGTATCACAGTGGGGATACCTCTGCTGGTGATGAATCGTTACTGCTTGGAGACTAATGCAACATGACTTGGTCTGATTGGGATCACTGCTCGGGGACTAACATGATAGAGCCTGGAATGTCTGGACTAGTGAGGAGAAATGCGTACTCCGTTGGGGAGATTTTATGGTGAGTGACATCTCTGTGGGGATTATTCTTTGCAGGGGAATGTGTTGGTGACTTCCGTCGTCATCTCAATTCCTAGAGCCTTTAGTAATTATCCTGGTTCGTTCACTTTTTGTATGTTTGTAAATAGATATTTATTGTCATATGCATATAATCATTCAAAGCAAACGTTGGACTTTATGCAAACAACAATAGTGAAAGTTGTAAAGAGAAAGAACTTGTATTAATTTGAAATGTGGCGTATGGCCAAGTAGTTTGTACACAAGAAAAGTAAAATGCTATGCGGAAACAATCTCGTTAAGTTCCAACTATGCTAGTACTCATATATTTCAACTATCTCATCTCCTTGCTGTCAGTAGAAAGTGAGTGGATTGATTTTCGCCATTTGAATCTTGAATCTGATAGTATGCGGAAGTAGGTGACACGGGCAGTCATAGTGGTGCGCAAATCTAACATTGCCCTGACCGCCCTTTGGGTTTCGGTCTACCGGGATACCCTTTTTGCCCAAGCCGCCTTTGCGGTTTTCGACTTGTCGGTGTACATGTTTGTATATATCCTAACTTTTGCCCAAACCTTTTGGTTCGCGGGGATGCCCTTATTTTTGCCTAGGCGGTCGACCTAGCGGGTCTCTTTTATGCGTAGTATTTTTGACTATGTCTGCGTTCACGGGGTGTGGGAAGTCTTCACCATCCATGGTGCTAAGTATCATAGCTCCGAGGAAAATCTTGTCTTGACTACAAGCGGTCCCTCATACATGGGAGTCCATTTGCCCCTGGGATCACCTTGTGGAAGAATGATGTGCTTGACTACTAGATCACCGACTTGGTAGACTCGGTGCTTGACTTTCTTATTAAATGCTCTGATCATTCGTTTCTGATAGATTTGTCCATGGCAGATGGATGCGAGTCGTTTCTCATCGATCAAGTTAATCTGGTCGAGGTGAGTCTGGATCCAATCGTCTTCACCTAGCTCTGCATCCTGGAGGACTCTGGTTGAGGGTATCTGAACCTCGATGGGTAGGACTGCTTCCATACCGTATACAAGAGAGGAGGGGGTTGCTCCGTTGATGTTCGTACTGTAGTGCGATAACCATGAAGAGCGAATGGTAACATCTCATGCCAATCTTTGTAAGTCACCGTCATCTTCTGTATGATCTTCTTAATATTCTTGTTGGCGGCTTCCACAACGCCATTCATCTTAGGCCGATAAGGAGAAGAGTTATGATGCTTGATCTTGAACTGCGTGCAGAGTTCGGTGATCATTTTATTATTGAGATTGGAGCCATTATCTGTGATAATCCTTTCAGGAGTGCCATACCGACATATAAGATTATGCTTGATGAATCGAGCCACGAAATTCTTGGTAACAGATGCGAACGAGGCTGCCTCTACCCACTTGGTGAAATAATCAATTGCCACAAGGATGAAACGATGTCCGTTGGAAGCTGTGGGCTTGATTTTTCGATCATGTCAATGCCCACATTGTGAAAGGCGGGCTGTTAGAACATTCGGTACGAATGCGTGCACTTTGTCTGCATACATCTGGCATTTGTGACAACATCGAGCATAGCGGTGACAATCAGCTTCCATGGTGGACCAATAGTAACCTGTTCTCAGAATCTTCTTATCCATCGTATGTCCATTGGAATGAGTACCAAATGCGCCTTCATGTAACTCTTCCATGACACGTGCTGCTGTTTTCTGGTCCACACAGCAGAGTAAACACAAATCGTGATTGCGTTTGTATAAGATGTCGTTGCTGAGGAAGAATTTGGATGCGAACCTTCTAAAAAACTTCTTATCGTTGACAGATGCCCCTGCGGGATATTCCTGAGTTTCAAGATACCTCTTCACGTCATAGTACCAAGGCTTCTCTTCTGTATCAAGCTCGTAACAGTACACTGGTTCGTCAAACTTCTCAATGATGATCTGGGGAGCCTCATTGTCCCATCTGACCTTGAACATAGACGACATAGTAGCCAATGCATGCCTTGGCGATTCTCTTCTCGTGGGATGTGATTGAAAGTGATCTCTTCGAAGTAGGGGATCAAACTCAAAAGATGCTCTCGATACGGAATGAGATTCGGATGCTTCGTATCCCATTCGCCTTTAATCTGACTGATCACTAAAGTTGAGTCTTCGTACACTTGCAAGAACTTGATTCTTAAGTCGATAGCAGCTTTAATGCCCATGATGCACGCTTCGTATTCGGCCATGTTGTTAGTGAGCGAAGAATGCAGCGTGGGCGTATGTCGCTGCGGGGGATGTAATGTTGGCGCCAATGCCATTGCCAAATGCGTTTGAGGCTCCATCAAAGACCATAGTCCATCGGGATCCTTGTTCAGGTCCTTCGTCTGGGCCTGGTTCTTCATAATCAATAACTAGTAAAACATCTTCATCTGGAAACTCGAGCTGCATGGGCGATAGTCATCTCGGCGATGAGCCAGTGATCGGCTACTACACTTCCTTTGATTGCTTTTGAGAAGTATCTTGGATGTCGTATTCGGTCAAGATCATTTGCCATCTTGCTATTCTTCGGGAGAAGGCTGGTTTCTCAAATATGTATTTTATCGGATCCATCTTGAAATCAACAAGGTAGTATGAGTCAACATATCTTGTCTTAGTCGTGACGACCCAAGCCAAGCGTTTGCAAGTTTTCTCATTGTGAGTATCTTGTTTCACGGTCGGTAAAATTTTTGCTAAGGTAGTATATTGCATACTCTTTTTGACGAGACTCGTCATGTTGCCCCAACCCACCCGTTGAGTTCTCTAACAGTCAAGTACATGATAAGAGTATTCCTTGGTAGGCGGCATCGGGATAGGAGGATTACGTAGGTACTCCTTGATTTTGTCAAAAGCGATCGGCAATCGTCGTTCCATTCCACTACTTGATCTTTCTTTAGTAACTTGATTGGCTCACAAGTAGCGATTAGATGTGCAATGAATACGGCAATGTAGTTCAATCGGCGAAACCTCGACTTCCTTCTCGGTTCGAGTGGCATCTCTTGAGTAGCTTTAACCTTGGCGAAGTCGACTTCAATACCTTTACTACGACAACAAACCCTAAGAGTTTACGGATCGACTCCAGGTGCATTTGTTGGGGTTAAGTCTCAATCATACTTCTTCAACCTATCAAATAGTTCACGTAGATGATCAAGATGTTTTCTTGATGCGTGATCGAGCTATCATGTGCGTCGTAGACCTCATCTCGTGATGAATCATGTCATGAAATAGTGTCACCATGGCACGCGATAAATGGCGCCAGTTCAGTCCGACGACGCAACCTTGTAGCGAAGTGCCCCAGTGTGTGAAAGTAGTCTTCTCCATGTCTGAGGAGCCATTTTGATCGATTGTAGGAGAAACCATCCATGAAGGAGAAAACTTTATCTTGGCGGTGTTGTCAACGAGGACATCAATATGAGGAAGTGGGAAATCATCTTCGGACTCGCTTTGTTCGGATCTCGTAATCCACACACATTCGTACTTTCCCATCCTTCTTAGAGTGCAGACTCGTTGCAACCTTGTGGATGAAGTAATAGCTAAACCCGACGTTGAGCGCTTCATAACTTGACTTTGATTTTCTCGACATCTCGGGACGCATGCGGCCAGACCTACATTTCCAGGAGAAAACCTTCTTTTATCGGTAATTGTACCACAATATCAATGTCAAAGGGCATATCTTACATATGACCAAGCAAAAACCTCGATATAGTCTCGTAAATCGAACCAATCTTTCTTTGACAACATTCTCAAAACCGGCTCTATCTTGATCTCTTTTACATCTTCGTGGTGCCCAATTCACAACCTCAATTGGCTCTTCGTGTGGGTGTATAACTCGTTCTTCTTCTTTGTAGCGATCGACAAGTTCTCGGCACTTCACAATCTTCCTCACCTTTGTCTTGACGGTAGATCGGATTATCGAGTCATATAAAGCAATAACATGCATTTGTTATCATGAGATTCGGAGTGATCTGCGATTATATCCGTGGGTGTGTGTAAGAAACACATAGCTTTTTGAAGGGGTGATAAAGTAAAGAAAGAAAAGCAACGATTAATCACGAGTCCAACGATTTTATTGAATGAAAATATGCAAATGACGAGATAATAACCCTCAAAACGAGCCATGATGCCCGGGCGGCACTGAGCTTTAGAGTTTATTGTTCAAAACATAGAAAATCGAAAAGCAAAACAAAAATGAGCAATTACTCCGTCTAAAATTGGTATAGTCTTGATCTTCCAATTCTTGAGTCCGTTATCGGAGTTGGGAAGATCCACTTGTGATGTCGAGGTCATTTGTCGTCATCTTCATAGCATGGATTCCATTACGGCGATGGAAGGAAATTGGTCGACACGTTAGCGGTATCATCTTGACCTCGATTGTGAAACCTAAACGGTGTTGTCGGTTTGAAAGGAAGATCCGGGGCTGTCCCCGAATAGTACCTCATTCTTCAACTACTGCTTGAGCATCATTCGTGAGGCCATCCTAAGCGGAACCTGCGTAACCGGGGAATGAGGAGAGTTACGGGCATGACTACGGGGATCGTTCAAAAGCTTGCGAGTCTTGAAGAATTCATCCTCCATCTCGGTATCGAGAATGATTGTAGATGATTGACCATATATTCTTCTTCACCACATGTTAACAACTTCCTTCCTTGGGTACTTGACTTTTATGCAAGGTAGGGTAACATCGCTTTGCCCATGTATCCAAGGGCGTCAAGTAGGCAAGAGTAAGTTGGTGGATGTCCATGACAAAGAAATGGAGTTAAAAGTGCGGGAACCGACTTTAACAGGCAGTGAGCTCTCCAAATCTTTGATGCGTTAGAACCATCAAAAGCTCTCCAATTATGTCCTTCGGGTTTGAGAACACAATACGGTGAAACTAACTTTGAGATTTTTATCATAAATGTGTGGATAGTGGTCGCCACCGACTTTTCTTTTATCCAATTAAGGGAAGGTGAAAAGAGCGAGGAAAGACCTTCGTTAGATTAAAGGTAAAGGGAGAAGGTTATGAAAGGGAAGGTATTAGCACCCTTTCCATCCGTAGTTATCTCACGGGCTCTTAGTTGCTCTTAGATCACTTTAAAAATTGCTTTTTGTGTGTTTGACAAAAATGTTTTGAAAAGGCATTTCTCTTTGACTTTGTAATGATTCATGTAGGAATGTATACAAAGTGTTCGGAAATGTTTTGTTTTGAAAAGAGTTTGAACTTTGACAAAAGTGTGAGGTGCGAAAAAGTATTTTGATAGAGCAAGCAACTAAAAGTCTTATTACCTACTCAGAATTGGTCGTTTTCGTGTTATTTTACGTTCCTTTAGAATAGTGTTATCCATATTGTTAGTGTTTTTAGGTTGGCATTAATTTTGGTAAAACTAGGTTTAGCAATGTCATGATAGATGTTATGACATTCGAGAGATTGAAGATAAATCCTACACGCAAGGATGTTAAAACTGACTCGAGCTGGAAGCTAAAGTTGTCTTTGGAAATGCAGAAAGCGATCGATGTCATGACGAGATGTTATGACATTGATGTGACATTACATTACGAGAATGTTTGTTCTGAGATTTTCGGGAAGTTTGTTGAGTGCTAAATATTGTTTTCCGTTATTAAAAAGCATGCTCACGTGGCTGCTAGGTTAATCTTAATTAAACCTAAATTGGTTGTTGAAAAGACCATGTTTTTAGGATTAAATTAAGTGAACCTAGCTATCTTTATGGAACCCAAAAGCGAAGTTTAGGAATTTCTATAAAAGGAAAAGAACCCTTACAACTGTGCTGCGCCCTTGGATAATGTTTAAGAGATAGCAGCTTGTTCTTGTGTACTGTTAGGATTAGTAACAGTTGGTTTTTGTAATTCTAGTTTCTCTTGTGAGCCAAGCAACTATCAATTGAATAGTGCATTGGACTAGGATTTGCTGTAAGGGTAGTTTATCACTCAAAGCTTTAAAGCACGAGTGTTTGTCTCTTGATTGAAGCTTTGAAGCAAGATCAAGATATTTTATTGAAGTGTGTCTTCACAATTCAATTAGTCAATAGGTTGATATCACTGCTGTGATTGAGGGGGAGTGAGTGGGTACTCAGATCTAAGTAGGACTTAGGTTGAAGTTGCATTGGGTAGGTTTTAAGTGAAGGAGATAAGCGGTGGTTTATTCTGAAGATTAATTCTACTAATAGTGAATTTCCTCACGGCTTGGTAGCCCCGGATGTAGGTTTGTTGAACAAGGCGGGTGAACAACTTATTGTGTTATTCACGCTTTACGTATTCTTGTGTGAATTGTTTACATAGTGTCAGATACTATGTCATAACATTCTCTGTGACATCAAGTATCTGCTGCCAGGAATTACAATTGGGCATCGGGCACAACTTGTTACGGGTGAGATCTAGGGATAATAGTTTCGGGTAATGGATAAAGAAGGAGGATTTGGAGGAAGACCACCTATTCTAGATGGGTCTAATTATGATTATTGGAAGCCTCGTATGGTTGCCTTCCTAAGATCGGTGGACATTAAAGCTTGGAGGCTGGCGACAAGGATGGAAACATCCCCCAAGCTTGAGAAAGATGGGACTCTTGTCTTGAAACACGAGGAGGAATGGAGCAAAGAGAGGAAGAGCTAACTCTAGGGAACTCTAGGCATTGAATGCTACATTTAATGGTATTGACAGGAACATCTTGATTGGTCCATCAATGTGAGTGGCCAAGGATGTTGGGACACTCAGAACTACTCATGAGGGGACATCCAGGTGAAGATGTCAAGACTTAGGATGCTCACTACCAAATTTGAGAATTTGAAGATGAAGGAAGATGAGACTATTCATGAATTTCACATGAATATTTTGGAAATTGCCAATGCCTCGGGAGCACTTGGTGAAAAGATGTCGAGAGAGAAGGTGGTGAGAAGATTCTCGGATCCTTGCCTAAAGAGATTTGCAATGAAAGTCACTATGATAGAGGCTCAGACATCGGCTCCTTGAAGGTTGAAGAACTTATTGGATCCCTTATGACTTTTGAGATGGGAATCGGTGAACTGTGACAAGAAAAAAAGCATAGCACTTGTATCCAATCTTGAAGAGGATGCAAGGTGGAAGATGAAGAGATACGAAGCTATAGCCATGCTTGGAAGGCAGTTCAACAAAGCGAGGATTGATCCAAAGTCAAGGTCAAATGTCAAGGACATTCCATCGACATTAGCGGATCTTATGACTCAATGAAGATCCAAGTCGGAGGAAAGGAAGTCAAGCGATAAAATCCAATGTCATGAATGTGAAGGATTTGGACATATTAGAGTGAATGTCCACCTTTCTAAAGAAACAAAAGAAAGGTATGGCTGTCACTTGGTGCGATGGTGATTCGAAGTGAATCGAGGAAGAAGGTGCCAAACTTGTCACTGCTCTCTGGAGTGTACAACTACGATATGGATTCTAGTGATGAGGAAGTGACATTTGAAGAGCTTCTTGAAAACTACAGAAGGCGTGTATAAAAATGGTGAAGCATGTCGTGAGAATGAGGAGCAGAAAAAGTGATTAAGAAGTTGGGCGAGAATGTGAAGTTGGAGGTGAAAGAGGAAAACACAGCCACTATAAATCACCTCAATAGTGATATTGTCTTGAATTCAAACTTGATCGAGATGTCTAAATCTGTCAAAATGTTGACATCAGTCTGATAAGTTGGAAGAAATTCTTGACTTGGACAAAATGCGGGAAATAAGCATGGTCTAGGATATGTGGCGAAAAGCAACCTTGTTGGTGACACTAAGAAGAAGAGACATGGAAAACAATGTCAAAGCGGTGTGTAATAACCCAGGAAATGTAATAGCTCGCGGTATATGGCGCAAAGAGAGTTGTTAATAACCGGAATGGAACAAACACAGGAAGTCAACAAAGAAGATGTCATACCACAAGTCAAGGAATAGGTGCGCCTCGGGGTATGTGGAGACTAAGAAGTTTGTCAATAACAAAGGAAGAGCAGACCAAATAGACCAATGTCAAACGAGATGTCACAATATTGGGTGCAACATCAAAATCATAGAAACATGATCAAAAGTTTCAAAGATGGCGATGTCATTATTGTGGAAGGTTTGGTCATAAAATCTTTTATTACGAGCTACATGGATATCCTAATCAAGGGTCTTTGAAGCCTAAAACCAACGGGGTATATACTCTCAGCGGTGGAAGAAGAAGGCATTGCTCTGATAGCTAACACTTCTCTTAGTGTGTCTACCAAGAAGGACTGGTACTTTGACAATGGGTGTTCTAAGCACATGACTGGAGACAGAAATCTTCTCAAAGATGTTAAACCTCACTTTGCCAGCTTTGTTACTTTTGGAGATGGAGCCAAAGGAGAAATCAAAGGTATTGGAAACTCAAATGTGGATTTCCAAATTTAAATGGAGTATTCTTTGGTAAAGGTTTGTGCAAATCTCATTAGCATAAGTCGACTATGTGATATGGGATTCGATCAACTTCACAAAGTCCGAATGTCTTGTAATCAATGGTGATCAGTAGTGATTATGAGAGAGTCGGATCAAAAAGCAACTACCAGTGGGAATGCGAGAGCACCACTCTGTCCTCTATAAGTTCTCTGGTCAAAGATGAAAAGGAAGTAAAGTTGTGGCAGCAAGAATCTGGTCATCCACACCTTAGAGGAATGAAAAGGATCAGTTCCATAGAGGGAGTCAGAAGGATACCAAGACCTTTCATGGACAAAGGGAGAATCTGTGGAAAGTATAGAGTTGGACAGGAAATCAGAATGTCACACTCAATGTCTAGACATCTGACCACTTTTAAAGTACTAAAGCTAAGTACTAGGATCTGGCATGAAAGGATAACCCAGCATCTTACTGTCAAAGGATACAGGAGAGGAGTCTTGGATGAAACCCTCTTTGTCAGGGGAGAAAAGATCATGGTGACATCCATCTATGATAATAACATAGTGGTTGGAGGAATGTCAGACACAATAATGAAAGTCTCAACACATCTTCCACAGAGCAAATATGCAAGGAGGATTGTCAAGAGGATTGGGATGAAGAATGACAGGCATAAAAGGACTCCTGCTCCTACACACTTGAAGTTGTCCAAGAAAATAAGTGGAGAAAGTGTTGATAAATGCTTGTGTGAAAGCTCTTTTGAAGGATGGTTCATCTTGAGAAGCATCCACAGTTCTTGGTTCACAAGAAGCAAGCGTATATTTACGTACAATCATGTGATCCACAAGCGGTGGTAGCAATTGTTCTCGAGATGATGCGGATGAAGCGATCTTGACTAAATACAATGTCATCACGATGTCATGACATTGTCTTTATGTTTACACAATAAAGTTCTTGAGACTAGCCAGTTTGAAATGTCAAGGGGCAAGTTGGGTAATTGTCCATATGAGGAATTGTAGCAATTAACTTTGCATACAACAAGGAATGGAAAGGATCTTTTTCTTCAAGTATCTATAAGTAGGTTATTTAAGTATTTTCCTCTTATTTTTAAAAGGTCCAAGAATAGGAAGAGACTCCTTCTTATAATAGTTTCTTCTTTTGAAAGTATCATATTTCCTTCATCTAGAAGAAACTTTCAAAACCTCTGCCATTCTTGCTCTCATTTCCTCAAAATCTTCCGGCAAAATATGTCTTCATCATCTTCATCTTCTCAAAAATCTGGTTCATCATCTCCTGTCATGGATGATGTTAGGGCAAATATCTTGACATGCATGTTGAAGCTCGAGAATCACTCCTCTGTGGCCGGCCGCAGACCAGGAAAGGTCAAGGTGCGTACAAAGAATGTAAGAAGAGCATAAGCATCACTTACGGTAGACCATGCCCATCCTCTTGTTCCCTCGAAATGGTAAACCTGAGAAGGTCAGGGGTGTGCATAGCCATTGCTAGATTGGTAACGGGATCCTCAATGAAGACCAATCATTCACAGGGTTTGGTCCTCTAAATGAAAAGTGCTAGCCCTAGCTTAGCGGTTGATCCAGATGTCACAGAGAATGTCAAGACATCTGGTGATCATGATACTTCTCCTGTCAAGAATAATGAAGACCTTCCTGTTAAAGAGTCTGAAGTAGGTGTTGATGATGCTTGTAATAGAATCTCTGCTGATAAGGAAGATGAGATCTCTGACAACATTCTTGAGAAGTCCCCAGCAAAATGCTGCTCTGATAAAGCCACTGCTGATTATACTTCTGATAATATTATTGAAGAATCACCAGCAAAGTGTGCCTCTGGTAAAGTCCTTGATGACTACATTTCTGACAGCATTTTGGAAGAGTCACCAGTTCAAGAATCTAATCACTTAACTGAACCTCCAGTCATTGATTTAGATGAGATGTTCTCGAGACAATGATCTTGCCAATGTCAATCAAGCAACAAGAATGATGAAAAGGAAGGAAAGCAATGGGTCACCGAGCCACAGGAAGATACTAAGATGTGTGCAAAGCTGAAAGTATCCAAGTGGATCCTCTACAAGGAGAGTAGAGTGAAAGCATTGGAAGGGACTCTAAACCAAAGAGAACACCTATTGTGAAAAGGAACCACGAACTGTGGAGTCGATCATGACTACGAGTTTGATGTTGAGGAGAATGTCAGCACATACATTCAAGAAAGAAGCCAACACTTAAGACTTCCCAAGGTGCACGAAGTGGCAATTGATAACATCTCATTCCATCATCCAGAAAGTCTTTGGAAGATGGAGTATGTTTGTTTAAAGAGGTTGCACTAGAAGAGAGTTGAACAAAGTGCTTTAGAGTGCAAGGAGATCATTGACACGATTAAGGAGGCGGGGCTGATGAAAATAGTGGAGAAACTCTCAACTGTTGAAGCTTTGGTGAGAGGTTTATTGTCAATCTCGAAATGGTTGTGGGGATAGGAATTACATTGACTACGGAATGTTTATGTGAGGGGAGAAAAGTCAAGTTTTCTCCAAATGTGATCAATAGATTCCTAGGTAGATACTAATACTCGGCCGGGCTGGAGGAAGCCGACAACAAGATTTGTCAAACCATCATTGCCAAACAAGTCGGACAATGGCCTCTAAAGGGAAAACTCTCGACTAGCAAGTTGAGTGTCAAATTTGCCATCTTGCATAAGATTGGTCTTTATGCGGGTTGACCAATCACAAATCCACCATTTCTAATGGATTGGGAAGATTCATTTATCGCAGTAGTACTGGCTACTTTTGACTATGGATCCTACATTTTGATCGAGACACTCGAGCATGCTAACTGCTATACTATCAAAGGTCCAATAGCCTTTCCCTCCTGCTTGTGTGGAATTATAATTGATCGACATCCGGACATTCTTGGTGACAGAGATTGATCTGAGAGCCCTGCTCTTGGATTCCACTACTTTCCCAAGGAAGCATGTCCCGGACATTGTCATGACATCTGTGAGACATGTTTGTCAAAGAAAAATTCTCGAAGGCAAATGTCATTGTTGTGCTAAGATCGACTTGCAAGGAGCTTGAAGCCGAAAGCAAAGTCTGGAAGAGCTAATCTCTCGACTAGAGCGGGACACGAGAGGTTGAGGATGAAGAAAATGTTGATGATCTTTGTGGTGATCTTGAAGATGATGATATTGATGTTGGTCTTTGAAGAAGGGTGAAGATGCTTCCTTCCACATTGCTTACGGAAGAAAGCACTTGAGATGTTACTCCTTGCTGTTGTTCTTTGTCTTGTCAATTTGTTCTTGTTTTCTTGTTACGTATTTTGTTTTGAATGATTGTAATCATTTGTGTTGTGAACTTAATCATAAGCGAGGTATAACTTTATATGCTGGTTCTTTATGATTGAAATGCTTGGGGCAATTGTATGGTTTCCTTTGGCCCTTTATGGCTAAAAAGGGGGAGAAGAACTACTTACTGTGTGACAGTAGTATGGAATTGTATGGGACTTTGGGGAATTGTATGCCTGTTTTAAATTTTGTATGTGGGCAATTGTGGGAATTGTGGGATTTTTGTATGGGTAGAATTTATCTTCTCTAAGTTCTAGTTACTTAAAGCTTAGGAAAGCTTAGAACTAGTTTATTGTCTTCTGCTGCATATGTACTCTGATAGGTTAAGTAGTTTTAGCCAAAACTGTGCCAAAGGGGGAGTTTGTTAGTGTTTTAGGTTGACATTAATTTGGTAAAACTAGGATTTAGCAATGTCATGATAGATGTTATGACATTAGATTGAAGATAAATCCTACCTGCTAAGGATGTTAAAAGACAGCTCGAGCTGGAAGCTAAAGGCGTCTTTGGAAGTCGGAAAATAGTCGATGTCATGCGGATGTTATGACATTCGATTGTGACATTTTATTTGAGAATCTGTTTGTTCTGAATTTTTAGGAAGTTTGTTGAACACTAAATATTGTTTTCCGTTATTAAAAAGCATGCTCACGTGGCTGCTAGGTTAATCTTAATTAAACCTAAATTGGTTGTTGAAAAGACCATGTTTTTAGGATTAAATTAAGTGAACCTTATCTTTATGGAACCATGAAGTTTCGGGCTGCTTCTATAAAAGGAAAAGAACCACTTACAATGTCTTGCGCCCTTGGATAATGTTTAAGAGATAGCGCTTGTTCTTGTGTCTTTGTTAGGATTAGTAGCAGTTGGTTTTGTAATTCTATTTTCTCTTGTAGCCAGCAACTATCAATTGAATAGTGCATTGGACTAGGATTTCTTTGTAAGGTAGTTTATCACTCAAAGCTTTAAAACGAGTGTTTGTCTCTTGATTGAAGCTTTGAAGCAAGATCAAGATATTTTATTGAAGTGTGTCTTCACAATTCAATTAGTCGATAGGTTGATATCAACTGCTTTGTGATTGAGGGGAGTGAGTGGGTACTCGGATCTAAGTAGGACTTAGGTTGAAGTTGCATTGGGTAGTTTTTAGTGAAGGAGATAAGCGGTGGTTTATTCACAGAATTAATTCTACTAATAGTGAATTTCCTCCTGGCTTGGTACCCCGGATGTAGGTTTGTTGAACGGCGGGTGAACAACTTATTGTGTTATTCTTGCTTGTATTCTTGTGTGAATTGTTTACATAGTGTCAGATACTGTGTCATAACATTCTCTATGACATCAAGTATCTGCTGCCAGGAATTATACATACCATTAGTTGGTAGGTAACCCTATTCATTGGATGTAGAAGGGACATTCGAAGGGACATCGGATGGTCATAGAAGGCAACTTGTAGGAAGTATCCTAGCACATTCAAAGGGACTATCATCACTTTTCGTAGGCGACAATCAAGGGTCAAGATCATGTATTCGGAGGCGACATCGTGGGTCTTATGATCTTTGTATCGAAGGGACTATGATGATTTGTTTTGAAGGCAACGGTGCTAGAATACCTCTACGTTCGAGGGACTTGACCATTTGAATTAAAGCAACAGAGAGAATTACCTAAGGGGTGCATGTGTGAAAAGAGTGTGTCAATTCAGATATTTTTGTCTTGGAATTATGAGTGATCTATGTCCGATTTTAATCTTGCCATACACGCCTAATTACTAGCAGTTTATAGGGTGCGGAAAATAAAGTGCAGAAATGTAAAGTGCGGAAAGATAAAGTCCTACGCTATTACATGGCTTTGGGGCAGATACATAATTGAAAGTGCGGAAAATAAAAGTTCTAATTAAACTATTACATCCCATAGGCAATTACATAATTGGAAAAGAAAAGCGATAACAATTGTCCGAAACGATATAACCTATGAAAAGATGAGGAATCGGAAAACGGGAGAAAATTGCATAAGATGAAAATGTTAGTAAAAATAAGTATTTTTGAATGAGAAAAAGTTTTTATGCAAATAATGACATTAATATGACAAAATAATTTTTTGGGAATTTTTGGAGTTAATTTGATAATTTAAAAACAATTAAAAGCTATTTAAATGATAAATTAGCAATTAAATAAAATATGCATACAAAAATAATAATTTTAATTTTAAAAATTAAATAAACATTTTTATGATGAGTATGCAAAAAATAAATATTTTTGGTGTTTTTTAAATGCATGATAAAAATATTAGAAGATAAATAAAATGCATGAAAATATTAAAAGAAAATAAAATAGAAAAAATAGAAAAATAAGAAGTTTTGCAAAAAAGGAAGAAAGTTTGGTCTTGCAGAGTTGAACTCAAGACCAAGGAAGCATCTTCTCTCGCCTTAACCACTACGCGTACGCCGTGTCATGGAAACCAAGATCAATGGTTTATAAGCGAATACGTGTCACGGTTATTTGAAAATCAAAACACGTCGACATGGGCCCATTGGAATGAGAGCGAATCGGAGCAAGCAGCGCCATGCCTGTTGTCAAACCTTCAACCAGGAGTCCACGCGGAGCTAGGGCTCTAGTCATCTTCTCCGGTGCCTATCAACCTAAAACTGCAACCGCATCATTTTAAGCAAGACAAAAGCCCAGATCGACTAATTTGACCCTTGCGAGCACGGCGGTGCAATCCTTTAAATCTGAAGCGGCACGGAACTCGTGTTTGAAACTCTGACTCTAAAACCCTAACAATGGCATGCTTGGATTCTCGTGAAACTTACATATAAGGCATCAAATACACTCTAATGCATATCACGAACTCAAATAAACACATGAAAATGATTAGTAATGCATGGAATATAAAATCGAAATTGAGAAAATAGCAAACGGTGAGAGCTAGGAGCACGATTTTGGATGGTTTGGTAGAGTTGGATTGCGCTTTGGGATATCAAGGAACACAATGGAGGGCTTAGAACTCCTTGAAACTCTTGGAAATTAAATTGAATTTTGACAATTTGAGAAAATTTTGGCAAAATAAGGGTTGTGTAAGGGCTGGGGTTTCGTGTATTGTTCTTGGCGCTTGCTTGGTATTTATAGAGTGAAATATGAGAGCAAAAGAAGGAAAAAGATTGGATATTGAATGTGCAATAAATTTCTTTCAAATAAAATCAAATTTTGGAAAAATTTGATTTTCTCTTCATGTGAGCTAGCACGAATTTGGTATATTTCATGGGCTATCTTGGACCTCAAGTTTGATAGAAATTCACTCCTTTTGAAAAATATCTATTTTCATATTTTATATAATTTAAATTTGAATTAAATGGTTTTAAATTCAAAAATAAATCAATAAAATAGAAAATTGTCATAACAAAACATCAATAGGTCACAAATAATATTATGATCAAGTTTGGATCATAAAATTATAGAGCCCATTTGGAAAAATTGGATTTTGACAAATATCTCCTTTTGTGCAATGTCCAAAAATGCCCAACAGAATGGTGTATTTGCTCAATTTTCCACATTTTTGAATGTTCTTGGGCTTTTTAGAAAGCTCTAGGTGTCCTCTAACCAACCTCTTTGGTTTCATCTCAATTGGAGTTTCCATGCTCAATAAATCTTCAAAACAAAAAGTTGACTTTTTGTTGACTTTGAAAAGGACCTGTAATGTTTTGATCCATACCTTCCAAATGAAGCATTTTTGAACATTCTTGTGAGACATGACGTTGAAATTGAATTTACTTCAAAACAAGAGGTGGTGGAAAAATTTCTGAGAAAGTATGAGGAAGTTATGCTCAGTCAAAGTTTGGTTGACTTTTCACTAAAAAACCCTATTTGGAAAGTTTGACTTTTGTGCAAATCTTGAGTTTTCTTGATGAATCATGATCAACCCTTGATCAAATGATGAATGTAACTTCAAAATGAGGATGTTGAGCAAAAATCATGAAGTTTGTTGTATGTTGACTTGACTTTTGTCCAATCAATGATTTTCAACCATCGAGCAATTATGCGAAACTTGACTTGTGAGGCTTGAAACTTGACATGGAGAATCTTTGAAGCATATGAGGAGGCATGATGACCATTGGAGATGTTGGAAATCCATCTTGATCTGAAAAATACCAAACCCTAGTTTTGGGTTGATTATCTAGGAGAGGTTTGTCGATCGACCCTTGAGAATCCTTGAGCATGGATGTATGAAATGTCTTGAGAAATAGGAGGGAAAATTTTGGGGTATGGCACTGCCTGTTCAATCTTCTTGTATTGGAAGGTTAGATTGGCGTATGCGCCTTTTCGTGATCGGAGGTAGAAGATGATTGAACACTCGAGTACACTTTGCACTTTGCACTGTTGGTGATGATGCGGGAATGGGCTTCTGGATGCCATTTGGAGAAGGTGGAGACTTCATTGGGGAATGAGTCGTTAAGCTAGACTCGATATTGTTGTTGAATAGGAGGCGGAGATGGGCTTAAGATGCCATCGAAATGATCAATCTTTGGGGAGTGAGCCATGCGTTAGGCTCTGTAGATGTTTGGAAATGAAAGAATGGAGATGGGCTTAAATGCCATCCGGAGGAGTAAATGTTAGACTTGTGCTCTTCTTTGAAGTTATTAGTTTGTCTTGGTTTTTAAAACCAAATATGCGACGATACGCAGAGTGGAGAAATGTTGACAAGTAGTGGAGATGGGCAAGATGCCATCAAGGCAGCCGTCAAATGCGCTAGACTCTGTATTCTTGTTGATAATAATAGAGTCGAATAATTATTCGTGTCGATTACTCACGAGGGATAGTAGTTGGCGGAATGTGGACGGACTTCTGTTGTGCTTGGTATTGGTCGATGCTATTATCGGAGGATAACTTGTGATCGTTCGAGATAGTTTTCTGTCATCGCTCGGGTATTAATCCTAGATGTTGTCAGGACAACTAGGCGTCGTTCGATAGTTTTCCGCTGACGGGCATTAATCTGGACCAATTGTCGGAGGGTGAAACAGCTCGTTTTCAAAATCATTTAAATGAATTTTCAAAAATCATTTAAATGAATTTTCAAAAACAATGAAATCGCCACCTAATTTTATTTGTTGTTAAAAAGAGCGGAAAATATAGATAAAACCCACGAAAGAAAAGGATAAAGGCAGGTCTAATTTAAAGAGATACAGTCCGGAGTTGGTTATGCAAGGGGAAGGTATTAGCACCCCTCACATCCATCGTACTCGATGGTACCCATTTAGTTCAAAGTGTGGTTGTGTGTTAGTGTGAAAATTTTATGATCTTCTAAGTTTTGAAAGGAGAAAGAAAGGGAGAAGAAATATTTTTATTATTTTTGATTTTGACACGGTTTCGAAACCGCGTGCCTACGTATTCCCTCGTGCAATGGGAAAGTCAAAACTCCGTAGTTCTTCTAGAAAATGATTGTTTGTTGATTGATTTTAAATGAAAAGACAAGTCGTCATTTTTAAAGGAGAAGACTCGTCTAACGTCCACAAGGCGTGATAAAGGATAAAGGACTACGCACCAACATGAGGGAGGGTTTGAGAACACCTACAGTACTCGGTGGAAAGTCGAAAACCTTGGGAATAGAGGAAAGAACATCTCAATTATAAATGAATCATGTCTAATCTTGAAAAGGGTTTAAAGGTAAATGGTGCTTGGGCCAAAAGAAGTTTGAGTGAGTTGAAATTGATTTTAAATTGGGGATGACAAGTACCAAAGCGTTGGGCTATCCTCTAACGATTCAATACTCGAGATTGGTGATTGAGGTCAACGATCATCTCTCATCAAAATCTTTATTATGAAAGAGTGAGGTGAAACAAAGTTCACTTTTATTAAGTGTATGGAATAAAGTATTTAAGTCATTGGGTTACCCTCTAATGGCCCAAATACTTTACATTTTAATTAAATCGTCGGGCTATCCTCTAACGATTTACTTAAATACCATAGCACCATTTTTTTTGTAGAAATTCATTTTTGAAAATAACTCGACGTTGGATCGAGGTTTGAGAAGAAGACTCGACGTTGGGTCAAATTTTATTGAAAGTGTTTTAAATGCTTGGTGAATGGAGAAAGAATAAGATCGAGATAATTGTAAATCACAAGTAAAATCGACAAAGCCCATACAAGGTGGCCAACACAAACGATAAAGCGATTTACATTGTGTAAGTGCATGCACGAAATAAATTTAATCAACTAATTAAACAAAATTTAATCAAGTAATTAGTTTAACAAAATTAATTAGATTGACTAATCAATTTTGAATAACCTAATTAAATAATTAAATAATGTTTAACTAATCAATTAAGGTCTCATTGTAAGCCCAAGAGTAAGCGTGGTGTGTGCACAAATGTGTGGCCGATGCGACGCTTCTAAGCTTTGTCGACTCAAGGTAATAAAAATGGCTCGCAATCGAGTATTGGTTTGAAATGTTTTGGTTTGTGCATTGTGAAAGAATAATTAAATACGATAAAGCGATAAAATATTCACCTAAACTATTACATCTCATGGGGATGGGGATACATAATTACAAATGGGGATGACAAAAATAAATTACAAATCCATATAAATGTACAAGTAAAATAAATAATAATTCAACAATTAAAAAAAAGTAAGATTAATACTAAGACTACTTAGCAATAGAAAATATATTTAGTTATTTTGAAATATTTCTAAATAGAAAAGAAATTTAAATCTAACTTATTATTATTATTTTTTTTGTTATTTTTTTCTAGAAAAATACTTTAGTAAAAAATAAATATCTAAAAGAAAATTATAAGAAAATTTAAAGCAAACAAAATAAAAAAACTAATTGTAGACCATAAGTGGTGTGATTCGAATCTAAGGGTGTATTAATTAGTAAAGGGTAGGATAGAAGTAAATGGGCTTAATCTAAACAATATAACCATACAAATAAAGATAAATTTTATCTAACTAATAAAAAAAAATTAAAATAACATAAATAAATAAAATATTTAAAGTGGGAGGAGAAAATGGAATGGTCGAGGGTTATCCTACGTAAGGGTGGTAAAACGAGGTTGATGGAAGTCATGCAATGAACAGTGTGAAGGTAGTGAAGGGTAGCTTCGGTAGAATAGATGAAGGCATGAGTTGCAAGAATGGAGGTTGGAACAGTGGGTTTAATGGAAAGGTGAATATTGAAGGCAGTGTAAGTATCAGTAGTATAAGAGTGAATAAATGGTTTGTAATGAATGAAGCAGAAGGTGGATTTGAGATGATGAGATTTACAGAGGGAGGAAGTAGCAATGATGTTGTTTGATGGAATGAGTTTTGTTTTTTTCTTTTCTGCTTCCGCCTCCTTCTTTTTCATTTTGACTCCCAATTATAACACATATATATATATTACAAAAACTAGGTTTAGCTATATTTTAATAATACTAAAAATACCCTTTTCATGAAATGGGCCACACAAATGGGTTGGGTAGAAAATAAAAAGCCCAATAATATTTTTGTTTGACTTTTTTGAGATAAAAATTTACACTTAAAATTGTTAAAAATGGTAAAAGTTCGGACAATAAATTATCCGAAAAAAATAACTGAGTACATTAAAATAAATTACGGGTCTTACAAATTAAAGAAAAATTATTGAAATGGTTAAAAATCGAAATAAAATGATAATAAAGAATAACCAACTTTAAAACACTTACGGTTAAAAACGAGACTCAAAAATGTATCGAAAAATTAGGGAGAGCACATTTTCATGATCTACGCGACACGTAGATTCATAAAGCAGTGAGTAAAAGATAAAAACTTGAAATATTTTCCCCGCTAATTTTCGCACAGTATTGAATTTCTTTTAATAATCTGTTTATAAAATCGAAATATCGATATCATCGACATATAAATAATTTAAAATGAATGCAATAAGCAGGCAGAGAGGTAAAAATGCATGAAGTAAGATAACAGGTATTTTATAATTAAAACAATGCAAACATCGATTTAAACTGACTTTTGGTCAATTCAAATACGACGATATGATGCATATGCAGTGAGTGAATGACTGTTTTTTTTAAATATAAATACAATGTAAGTAGAAAAATAGCAGGGTAAAATTTGGGGTGCAACAAGGACAACTAGGGCGGTCGTTCAGATAGTTTTCCCCGTCTGGCTTCGGGCATTAATCCTGGACCTGTTTGTTTCAGAAGTGATTTTCACCTGTTTGGGAAAAAACAAGAGAAACTTTGATAGAATATCGTTAGTCTTATGCAAAGTATGATGCATGACGATGTGTATGAATGACATATGCATATATTATGACTTTCATGAGAAATGTATGAATGATAGATGTTATGGTATTTCAAAACATATCCATCTTGAAGAAGATGCGGACGTTCTGCTTGGAGATTTCTGACTTCTGTTTGAGGATGAAACAGATGGAAGCCCTGAGAAGAAAGATAACCTCGATTCCTCCGATGCACTATCTGACCAAGTCTTGAGCCTAGATATTGTTGAGGATGTTAGAGATCGAGAGACGAGCTGCTAAGGATCTTGTGCACATACCCTGCTAGGGAGAATCTAGGAGGTACTCTACTGGGAATCTTGCGCATAAATCCTGCTGGAGAGTATTTGATAGTTGCTGGGAGACCGGGTTAGAAGGATCTGTAGCCCGTTGAGATCTCTGGATGAGGAATAAAAGATGTAGGTTTCCTCCGATGCACTATCTGACCATGTCTTGAGTCTGGCTACTGATGCTGCTGGGAAAAGGGGAATTGTTGAGAGATATTCTGCTGGGGATAAATACCTCGGCTGGGGATGAAATGTTACTGCTTGGAGACTGATGTAACATGATTTAGTTGAGTGGAATCACTGCTCGGGGGCTACTGTATACTCCGCTGGGGAAGGTTTGTTGTGAGTGACACCTCTGTGGAGATCATGCTCTGCGGGGAAAATGTTTTGGTGACTTTCGTCGTCATCTCAATTCCTAGGGACTATAGTAATTACTTTTGTATGTTCACTTTTCGCGCATGCTCGTGAATAGATTTTTATTGTCAGATGCATATAATTATTCAAAGCAAACGTTGGACTTTTGCAAACAACAACAGTGAAAATTGTAAAGAGAAAGAACTTGTATTAATTTTGAAAGGTGGCGTATGGCCGAGTAGTTTGTACACAAGAAAGGTAAAAAGTTATGCGGAAACAATCTCGTTAAGTTCCAACTATGCTAGTACTCATATATTCCAACTATCTCATCTCCTTGCTGTCAGTAGAAAGTGAGTGAATTGATTTTCGCCATTTGAATCTTGAATGCTGATAGTAATCTGAAATTAGGTGATCTGGAAGAGACATATTCGTACGCTCAAATCCCTAACTTTTTCCTAGACCGCCCTTTCGGGTTTTCAGTCTACCGGTATACCCTTTTTTGCCCAAGCCGCCTTTTTAGGTTTTCGACTTGCCGGGTGTACATGTTTTGTATATATATCCTTAACTTTTGCCCAAACCCTTTTGGTTCGCCAGGATGCCCTTATTTTTGCCTAGGTTCGTCGAACTAGCGGGTCTCTTTTGTGCGTAGTATTTTTTGACTATGTCTGCGTTCACAGGATGTGGGAAGTCTTCACCATCCATGGTGCTAAGTATCATATAAAATCTTGTTGACTACAAATGATCCTTCGTAGGTGGGAGTCAATTTGCCCCTGGGATCACCTTTTGGAAGAATGATGCGCTTGACTACTAGATCACCGACTTGGTAGACTCGGTGCTTGACCTTCTTGTTAAATGCTCTGATCATTTGCTTCTGATAGATCTGTCAATGGCACATAGATGCGAGTCGTTTCTCATCAATCAAATTAATCAGTCAAGGAGAGTGGACCCGATCGTCTTCGCTACCTGTGTCCTGAGGACTCTGGTTGAGGGTATCCAGACCTCGATGGGTGGGGCGACTTCCATACATACAAGAGAGAAGGGGTTGCCTGTTGATGTCCGTCTTGTAGTCGATAACCATGAAGAGCAAATGGTAACATCTCATGCCAATCTTTGTAAGTCACTTCATCTTACATATGATCTTCTTGATATATTCTTGTTGGCGGCTTCTCTTTAGCCATTCATCTTAGGCCGATATGGAGAATTGTGATGTAACCTTGAACTCGTGTAGAGTTCGATGATCATTTTGTTGTTGAGATTAGAGCCGTTATACGTGATAATCCTTTGGGAGTGCCATATCGGCAGATAAGATTATGTTTGATGAATCGAGCCTGACATTCTTGGTATGAATCTTGACAATTTGCTTCCACCCACTTGGTGAAATAGTCAATTGCCACAAGGATGAAATGATGTCCGTTGGAGCGTGGGCTTAATTTCTCCAATCATGTCAATGCCCCATTGCAAAGGCCAAGGAGGTATTAGAACATTGGAGGTTGGAGGTATGTGCATATCGGGCATTTGTGACAAGATCGAGCATAAGCGGTGACAATCGGCTTCCATGGTGGACCAATAGTAACTGTGTCAAAATTTTCTTAGCCATTGTATGACCCTTTGGAGTGGGTACCAAATCGCCTTCGTGTAACTCTTCCATGATACGTTCATTTGTTTCCGGTCTACGGTAAGCCAAGTCGTGGTTGCGCTTGTATAAGATGCCGTTCTTTGAGGAAGAATTTCGATGCAAATCTTCTCAAGAACTTCTTATCATTGTGGATGCCCTACGGGATATTCTGAGTCTCAAGATACCTCTTCACGTCCTTAGTACCAAGGTTTCTCTTACATATCAAGCTCATAAAAATATCTGGTTCGTCAAACTTCTCAATGATGATATGGGAGCCTCGTTGTCCCATCTAACCTTGAACATAACGACATAGTAGCTAATGCATCTGTTGATTCTCTTCTCGTGGAATGTGATTGAAAGTAATCTCTTGAGTAGGGATCAAACTCAAAACATGCTCGATATGGAATGAGATTCGGATGCTTCGTATCCCTTGCCCATAATCGTGATCACTAAAGTGAGTCTCCATATACTTAGAACTTGATTCTTAAGTCAATATGACTTTAATACCCATGATGCTTCGTATTCGCCATGTTGTTCGTACAATTGAAACAAAGTCTGGCGGTGAAAGGTATGTCACTTTGAAGGGGATGTAATGATGGCGCCAATGCCATTGCCAAGTGCGTTTGAGGCTCCATCAAAGACCATAGACCATCGGGATCCTTGTTCGAGTCCTTAAATGCTGGCTGGTTCTTCATAATCTGTAACTAGTAGAACATCTTCATCTGGAAACTCGAGCTGCATAGGCGAGTCATCTCTGACGATGAGCCAAATGATCGGCTACTACACTTCCTTTGATTGCTTTTGAGAAGTGTCTTGGATGTCATATTTGGTCAAGATCATTTGCCATCTTGCTATTCTTAGGAGAAATGGTTTCTCAAATATGTATTTTATCGGATCCATCTTGAAATCAACAAGGTAGTGTGAGTCAACATATCTTGTCTTAGTCGGCTTGAGCCAAAGCCAAGTTTTCTCATTTGTGAGTATCGGTTTCACGATCGGTGAAACTTTTACTAAGGTAGTATATTGCATACTCTTTTCGACCAGACTCGTCATGTTGCCTAACACACCCATTAAGTTCTCTAACAACATCAAGTACATGATAAGAGGTCTTCCTTCGGCGGGCGGCATCAAGATAGGAGGATTCTGTAGGTACTCCTTGATTTTGTCGAAAGCGATCTAGAAATCATCGTTCCATTCCACCACTTGATCTTTCTTAAGTAACTTGAAGATTGGCTCACAAGTAGCAGTTAGATGTGCAATGAATCTGGCAATATAGTTCAATCGACCCAAGAAACCTCTGACTTCTTTCTCGGTGCGGGGAGCTGGCATCTCTTGAATGGCTTTAACCTTGGCGGGGTCAACTTCAATACCTTTTCCACTGACGACAAACCCTAGGAGTTTTCCGGATCTGACTCCAAAGGTGCACTTGTTGGGATTAAGTCTCAGTCTGTACCTCTTCAATATGTCAAACAGTTTCCGTAGATGATCAAGATGTTCTTCTTCAGTTTGTGATCGAGCTATCATATCGTCTACGTAGACCTCTATCTCGTCATGAATCATGTCATGAAATAATGTCACCATAGCACGCTGATAAGTGGCACCCGCGTTCTTGATCAAACGGCATAACCTTATGCGAAAAAGTGCCCCAGTGTAACAAAGTTGTCTTCTCCATGTCTTGAGAGCCATTTGATCTAATTGTAACGGAGAAACCACCATGAAGGAGAAGACCTTATCTTTGGCGGTGTTGTCAACGAACATCAATATGAGGTAAATTGTCTTTCAGACTCGCTTTGTTCAAATCTCTGTAATCCACACACATTCGTACCTTACAATCCTTCTTGAGCACAGGCACCACATTAGCAACCCATTGTGGATAAGAAGTAACCGCTAAACCGGCGTTGGCGCCCATAACTTGACTTTGATTTTCTCGACATCTCGGGACGTCTGACAGACCTTACATTTCAGGAGAAAACCTTCTTCGTTGGTAACCGGTGTACTACAATATCAATGTCTAAACCCGGCATGTCATCGTATGACCAAGCAAAAACCTCAATATAGTCTCGTAGCATCTGAACCAACCTTTCTTTGACACTTTTCTCAAGACCCGCTCCTATCTTGATCTCTTTTACATCTTCATCAGGTATCAAATTCACAACCTCGACTTGCTCTTGTGTGTTTGTATAACTCGCTCTTCTTCTGCGATCGACAAGTTCTCTGGCACTTCACAATCTTCCTCACTTCGTCTTGGCTTGGTAGATCGGATTATCGAAGTCATATTTAGCAATAGCATAGCTGTTATCAACGAGATTCAGAGTGATTCTGCAGTGCATCACGTGGGTGTGTGTAAGAAACACATAGCTTTTTTGAAGGGGTGATAAAGTAAAAGAAAACAAACAACAATTGAATGCAAAAGTCCAACGATTTTATTGAATGAAAATATGCAAATGACAGATAATAACCCTAAAAAACGAGCCACGATGCCCCGGGTAAGGCACTAGGCTTTAGAGTTTATTGTTCAAAACATAGAAAATACAAAAAGCAAAACAAAAACAAGAGCAATTACTCATCTAAAGGAGATTGGTATAGCGTCTTGATCTTCTAATTCTTGAGCCCATTGTACGGGTTAGGAAGATCCACTTGCGATGTCGAAGCCGTTGTCGTCGTCTTCTATAGCATGGATTCCACTCGGCGTCGGAAAGGAAGTTGGCGACGTTAAGTGGCGTATCATCTTCATCTCGATGGTGAAGCCTAAACCGGTCTTATCGGTTGAAAGAAGATCGGGGCCGACCTAAATAGTACTACCTCCTTCTTGACAACGGCTTGAGCATCTTTCGTGAGGCTATCCTAGGCGGGACTTGTGTAACCGGGGTGTCGGGAGTCAGGCATGACTCAGGATTGTTTCAAAAGCTTGATAGGAGTCTCGAAGAATTCACCCTCTACCTCGAGGTATCGGAATGGTATGAATGGTGACCATATATTCTTCTTCACCACATCTTGTAACAACCTTCCCTTTCACCGGGAACTTGACACGATGTAAGGTAGAGGTAACAACACCTTACGTGTATCCAAGAGCGTCCAAGTAGACAAGAGTAAATGGTGAAGATGTCCATGACAAAGAAAGTAGAGTCAAAGTGGGAACCGACTTTAGCAGAAGAATGAGCTCTCAAGTCTGTTCGCTTAGAACCATCAAAACTCTCACAACAATGTCACTTTGGTTTCATGACCAAACCTTCAACATCAAGTCGATCAAAAGCGAGTCTTGGAAGGATATTTAAGCGAACGGTATCTACCAAAACATGATACAATGTAATGCCCTTGCATTCCAACGAGATGTGCAAGGCTTTGTTGTTTCCTTTTCGGCGAGTGTCAATCGAGGAGAAGCCTAGACCGTTGTTGGCCAGGCTAGCAATACAAACTTCAAGTGGTCGGTAGTAGTGTCTTGCGATGCGTGAGCATTCTTGAAACTTTACCAAGGTGTTAGCATGAGCCTCGAGCACAAGAAGCGAGCAAGCATGGAGATCTTGGATGATTACTGTATTCCACACATTGTAGTCACTCTTCTTGATAATCTTTAAATTTCCTCCATTTCTTGTTTGGAGGTGTCTTGATGACTTCCTTTGGTACTTACGTGAGGGATGAGTCCTTTGGTTCTTTCCCTCTAGCTTGGGAATGGATTGAATAGCTGGAATGCGGTGGAGTCGCGGTGTCTTTTGGAGGAGAGATATCGGAGAGAAAACCCTTAGGTTCTGGTCACCTTACTTGATCCGGTGATGTTGTCAATGTTAGGAATGGTAGCTTCATTTGTAAGATCTTCAATGGTCGGAGGGTCTTGCTTGGCGCCATGATAGTAAACATCGACTCCATAATTCCAAGGGATAGCACAGTGCGAAGAATATGGGCGGTCTTGAAGAAGTAATGATGAGAGGTGCCACCTAGGCACAGAATCGTGAGAGGAAATCCTTATAGTGTTAACATCGTGAGTCTTACGGAAATTGTCACCCATCCGGTCGCTTTAACATCTTCAATAGGAATCTTGTAGCTCTCGAGGCAGTGTACTTCACCATGTAATCATACTTTCCACTTGGCTCCCAAGGTATCCCATGCAAATGATACGATTTCATTCATCTTGATCTTGATTTCTTAGACATGTCTTCACGGACTCTCACGGTGGTTTCAGAATAGTATTTCACGGTTATCAATCATGCGAACCGTCTTCTTAACCAAACAACCATCGGTGTAGATGGGCACCATGACAATTCTCTGGGCATCCTGGATTGACACGAACTTACAAATTCTTCTTGGTCATCAGAGGAATGGTCAAGTCATCTATGTTAAAAACATAAGTATCTTCCCCAACAGCATTGGAACTCTTGTCGTGGTTAGGCATAGGTGCGTCGATCACATTTGGAGTCTCAACAGGAGGGTCAAACTCAATATGCTTAGCTTCAATCATATCTTGAATCTTATTCTTCAGAGCCCAACAGTTGTAAGTGTCGTGCCCTGGGCTGTTGGAGTGGTAAGCACACTTAGCATTAGGATTGTATCTCGGAGAGGAAGTGTTGACACTCTAAGGAGGATCCTTCAAAGTAATCAGCTCTGCTTTCAACATGTGTTGCAAGGCTTGCGACAATGGCATGTTGATCTTAAATAGCGCCTTAGTGGCGTTAAGCTACGCGTTGTCTCGCGAGGTTGTCTTTGGTATAGGATTGAGATCAAGCGCCCCCACAGTTGAGGCGGTGGTCGGTCTTGGCTCGACTTTTACGACCATACAGCATTAACTTCTTTCTTACCACCAAGATCTCTTCACGGCATTTAAGATGTCTCACAGAATCTTCCACTCTTGATACGGCTTCAATCGCTCTCATCAATATCATTTCGGTGAATCTGAAGAGTTTCAATCGGATGATTGAAGAATGGGCTGTCGGTGTTCCAAAACATATCAACCAACTCCCTATTGGACAAGGGTGGTTGAACTCTGCTGCTAGATCTCTCCATTTACGAGCATACTCTTTGAACTTCTCATCGACCCATAGACATGCTCTGTAGTTGCATGCGAGTGGGTGTCAATTGACATTATACTCATCTGTCTAAGCATGTCGCCAAATCACTCCAAATACGGATACAATCATTCTCTGGTGATAATACCATTCCAAGCGAGTTAGGACAAACTCTCTTGAAAATAGTGAGTCCAGACTTTACATCAGGTGTGGGGTTGATCTTACGAACATAGGACTTCAAATGCGACTTTGGACAAGAAATGCCATCATACTTGGCAAAAGTTGGAACTTTGAACTTGGGAGGAATCACCACACCCGGGACGAGACTCAGATCATCAAAATTCAGCCCTAACATCTTTAGATTTTCCACGGCATTCATACGGTCTTCAAGTTGCTTGTACTTCGACATCATCTTGGTCATTGTCATAGTGATCCTCTCTCTCTTTCTCAGACTCATGCTGGCTGCCTTCTTCATTGCCTTTGACACTCCCCTCATTTTTGACACTTCCTTGAGAGAGTTCTATCCGGCTGACCACCTTAGGACCACCTTTGTAACGTCTGCCCATGTTGAGAACACCAATGACCTTCTTCTTTTGATGAGCTTCTTGAGATCCTCTTGGCCTTGGACCAAGCTAGTGAACATCTCTGGGCCCAGGCATTAGAGCACAGGACCTTTGACAGTGTTCAAGAGCCATTTACGCTAAAATAAATAGCGAGAGAATGAAAACCAATCTTCAATGTACATTATGAGATGTTATGCCATGATATACGATGTTTATCAGATGCAATACAATGTTTTCAAGGACCTTAGAGATTTAAGTTTGTTAAACAAGCACGAACAAACATTTATTAGTTCTCTTTTTATTCTTTTTCTTTTTAAGTACAAAGATAGTTCAAAACAAAAGGAAACATATAAACTCTAAAGCTCGGGTCTCCCATGGGCGCTTCCTTTTGGCGCCGAGGTGAGGTTGATGTTTCGCTCCTCGTGAAGTAGCTTTGTCAACTCTAGTACCTTCTTCTGCGTGCATAACAGAGCTTCAAATGTATCCCTTTCTTCTTTAAAATTGAATCAGGGATCTCTTCAAGTCTTCAAAATCGGTAGGCATGTCGGGATGGAGAGCAGTTAGGGTACACACCTATAGCAGGTTCCATAATTCTTGGCAAAGCAGGCGTGAATGGCATCATGAGGTTTAAGCTCGAGCTCTCACCCATTTGAGTAAGGTTCCCAAGGAATGGAGTTTGGTGCCCCAAAGTCTTGGTATCAGTCTTCTTTACCATGCCCCAGCGTGTATGAACCTTGTTGGTAATGGAGATCGTGGTTGTAGTCGAACACAATATCTTGGAGAAGCATATCATGTGGACCATCTCTTGAGCAAAACCAAGCGTAGAGTTAAAGAAGGGTTGTAAGTAATACCTCCCTTATACCAAGGGTGGTACAATAGAATTCTCCACAGCTCAATGAATGTGAAGTCCTTTTGAGAGAAAAGATACCAGCGGATGTCTGAATGAGAGAGTGACATTAGTCTTTGAGACCACTTCATCCTTTGTTCGTTCTTCAAAGCGATGGAGGAAGGTGCGAAATAAACCACACAGAAAATAGCGGTATGCAACACATGAGAGTTCCTTGTCTTTTGATGAATGCAGTGTGGAGAGAATGTAGAATGTCTCAAGTAAAGTAGGCACGGATTACGGGTGAAACAACTTGATGGCGTGGCGTCTATGAATTGATCAGGTTAGGAAATAGAACCAAACCATAGATTAGCAAGGCCACAATGTCTTGCATGGAAACTCATAACTTTGAGATTCTGGCTTTCTTAATTAGGAACTTAGCAAGTAAACCCTTAATTCCGCTTCTAGTCACCCAATTGGCTGATGTCATTGCTTAAGATGTAAAGTTTGATGCAATGTCTTCGTACTTAGGAACCTTTTCTAAGCCGGTGAATGGCATTTGGTCAAGAATAGGTATCCCAGTAGCTTAGAAACTCTTCCAAGGTAGGAACTAAGCGATAATGCGAGATGTAAAGCAATGGTGTTTGGATCAAAGAGCTGGAATAGGACATGCATCATATCTTCTTCAAAACGAGAGATAACCAAGTCAAGTAGATAACCATGTCTTTTGATGGGGAGCATGGTGGAATTTAGAAACCAATTCTTTGGTGAGAGGTATACCCATGAAGTTGACTCGGATAGTCTTTCTAGAAGCCATAATTCCTACAAAGCAGAAAAAATAAATCCTAGGTCCTTGAAATAGTTAGAAATGATATGCAATGCAATGATGTCATGATGTCATGTTTAGCACACAAACAATTCACACAATGAGCCTAAGTTTAAGGCTTGCATGAGGTATAGGTGATTACCCACCAAAAGTTTGAGTTGGTTCATCTGTCCTATAATAGTAGGGTTCTAGGAATCTCATATCATTGATCTTTCGTGGCGTTTATTTTAATGCGACTACCAGTGGTCGACGAAAATATCCCAAAAGTCGATCTTAATGGCGTAGCATCAGTATCCCAACCTCAGTCTGCACCAAAGCCGCCATCTCACTACCTTCTAATGGCCAAGATGGGTCAATTAAGGTTCTAAAAGTTTAGTTAGTGTTTGATGACACCATGAAGCCAAATACTATCCTCGACTTAGGAATGAAAGTGTCGGGACATCAAGTGTCACACTATAGCCATCATGTTGACCGTTTGATATCGTCTAGCAGTCATGACGATTATTGCTACTTACCTAAAAGGCGGATCGGTGTAGGATCCCCACAAATATAATACCCAAGCAAACCTTAAAGATAAAGCATACAAGTCAAGCGAGCGATACTTGATGATATGAAATCCCTAAGGTATTCTCTCTTTTAGGGTGTCTCCCGTAGTCGCCTGATTCGTCATACGGTGGTGACTTTGAGATTTTGTATCGCAAATATGCGGATAGCAGAGTCGCCACCGACTTTTCTTTTACCCAATTAAGGAAGGTGAAAAGAGCAGGAAAAGACCTTCGTTAGATTGAGTAAGGGAGAAGGTTATGAAAAGGGAAGGTATTAGCACCCTTTCCATCCGTAGTTATCTGAGGCTCTTAGTTGCTCTTAGATCACTTTAAAAATTGCTTTTGTGTTTGACAAAAATGTTTTGAAAAGGCATTTAAACTTTGCGTTGTAATGATTCATGTAGGAATGTATACAAAGTGTTCGGAAATGTTTTGTTTTGAAAAGAGTTTGAACTTTGACAAAAGTGTGAGGTGCGAAAAGTATTTTGATAGAGCAAGCAACTAAAAGTCTTATTACCTACTCGGAATTGGTCGTTTTCGTGTTATTTTCGTTCCTTTAGAATAGTGCTATCCATACCATTAGTTGGTAGGTAACCTATAGATTGGATGTAGAAGGGACATCGGATGGTCATAGAAGGCAACTTGTAGGAAGTATCCTAGCACATTCGAAGGGACTATCATCATTTTTCGTAGGCGACATCGAGGGTCAAGATCATGTATTCGGAGGCGACATCGTGGGTCTTATGATCTTTGTATCGAAGAGACTATGATGATTTGTTTTGAAACAGCGGTGCTAGAATACCTCTACGTTGAGGACTTGACCATTTGAATTCGTAAGGCAACAAGAGAGAATTACCCTAAGGGGTGCATGTGTGAAAAGAGTGTGTCAATTCAGATATTTTTGTCTTGGAATTATGAGTGATCTATGTCCGATTTTAATCTTGTCATACACGCCTAATTACTAGCAGTTTATAGGGTGCGGAAAATAAAGTGCAGAAATGTAAAGTGCGGAAAGATAAAGTCCTACGCTATTACATGGCTTTGGGGCAGATACATAATTGAAAGTTCGGAATATAAAAGTCCTAATTAAACTATTACATCCCATAGGCAATTACATAATTGGAAAAGCGATAAAATTGTCAAAGCGATATAACCTGTGAAAAGATGAGGAATCGGAAAACGGGAGAAAATTGCATAAGATGAAAATGTTAGTAAAAATAAGTATTTTTGAATGAGAAAAAGTTTTTATGCAAATAATGACATTAATATGACAAAATAATTTTTTGGGAATTTTTGGAGTTAATTTGATAATTTAAAAACAATTAAAAGCTATTTAAATGATAAATTAGCAATTAAATGAAATATGCATGCAAAAATAATAATTTTAATTTTAAAAATTAAATAAACATTTTTATGATGAGTATGCAAAAAATAAATATTTTTGGTGTTTTTTAAATGCACGATAAAAATATTAGAAGATAAATAAAATGCATGAAAATATTAAAAGAAAATAAAATAGAAAAAATAGAAAAATATGAAGTTTTGCAAAAAAGGAAGAAAGTTTGGTCTTGCCAAGGATTGAACTCAAGACCAAGGAAAGCATCTTCCACAGCCAACGCCTTAACCACTACGCCAGCTTGCACTTCGTGTCATGGAAACCAAAATCAATGGTTTATAAGCGAATACGTGTCATGGATATTTGAAAATCAAAACACAGTCAGCGCACGGGCCCCAGTTGGAATGAGAGAACGAATCGGAGCAAGGCGCCACACCGAAACCTTCAACGAGTCCACCAGGAGCTAGGGCGATCATCTTCTCAGTTCCTATCAACCTAAAACACAAAAGCATCATTTAAAGCAAGACAAAAGCCCAGATCGACTAATTCGACCCTTGCGAGCACGATGGTGCAATCCTTTCATCCTGAAACGGCCTGGAACTCGTGTTTCGAAACTCACAGCTCTAAAAACCCTAACAATGGCATGCTTGGATTTCTACGTGGAAACTTACATGTAAGGCATCAAATACACTCTAATGCATATCCTGAACTCAAATAAACACATGAAAATGATTAGCAATGCATGGAATATCGAAATCGAAATTGAGAAAAATAGCAAACCGGTGAGAGCTAGGGAGCACGATTCTGGATGGTTTGGCTTCGAGTAAGAGTTGGGATTGCTTGCTGGGATATCAAGGAACATAATGGAGGGCTTAGAACTCCTTGAAACCTGCTGGAAATTAGAATTCAAATTTTGACAATTTGAGAAAATTTTTGGCAAAATAAGGGTTGTGTATGGGGCTAGGGTTTCGTGTATTGTTCTTGGCAGCTTGCTTGGTATTTATAGAGTGAAATATGAGAGCAAAAAGAAGGAAAAAAGATTGGATATTGAATGTGCAATAAATTTCTTTCAAATAAAATCAAATTTTGGAGAAAATTTGATTTTCTCTTCCATGTGAGAGCTAGCACGAATTTGGTATGTTTCATGGGCTATCTTGGACCTCAAGTTTGATAGAAATTCACTCCTTTTGAAAAAATATCCTATTTTCATATTTTATATAATTTAAATTTGAATTAAATGGTTTTTAAATTCAAAAATAAATCAATAAAATAGAAAATTGTCATGGCAAGGCATCAATAGGTCACAAATAATATTATGATCAAGTTTGGATCATAAAATTATAGGCCCATTTGGAAAAAATTGGATTTTGACAAATATCTCCTTTTGTGCAATTGTCCAAAAATGCCCAACTTCTGAATGGTGTATTTTGCTCAATTTTCCACATTTTTGAATGTTCTTGGGCTTTTTAGAAAGCTCTAGGTGTCCTCTAACCAACATTTTTGGTTTCATCTCAATTGGAGTTTCCATGCTCAATAAATCTTCAAAACAAAAAGTTGACTTTTTGTTGACTTTGAAAAGGATCTGTAATGTTTTGATCCATGCCTTCCAAATGAAGCATTTTTTGAACATTCTTGTGAGACATGAAGTTGTAGAGAATTAAATTTCCTTCAAAACAAGAGGTGGTGGAAAAATTTCTGAGAAAGTATGAGGAAGTTATGCTCAGTCAAAGTTTGGTTGACTTTTCACTAAAAAACCCTAATTTGGAAAGTTTGACTTTTGTGCAAATCTTGAGTTTTCTTGATGAATCATGATCAACCCTTGATCAAATGATGAATGTAACTTCAAAATGAGGATGTTGACCAAAAATCATGAAGTTTGACTGTATGTTGACCACAGATTGACTTTTGTCAATCTGTTGATTTTCAACCATCGAGCAATTATGCGAGAAACTTGACTTGTGAGGCTTGAAACTTGAAATGGAGAATCTTTGAAGCATATGAGGAGGCATGATGACCATTGGAGATGTTGGAAATCCATCTTGATCTGAAAAATACCAAACCCTAGTTTTGGGTTGATTGTCTAGGAGAGGGTTTGTCTGATCAACCCTTGAGGAATCCTTGAGCATGGATGTATGAAATGTCTTGAGAAGTAGGAGGGCAAATTTTAGGGTATGACAAAACCAACCCTTCAACATCAAGTCGATCAAAAGCAGTCTTCGGAAGGATATTAAGAGCAGAACCGGTATCCACCAAAACATGAGACAATGTAATGCCCTTGCACTCAACAGAGATGTGCAAGGCTTTTATGTTCCTTCGGTCAAATCAACATCGAGAGAAGCCTAGGCCGTTTTGGCAGCCAGGCTATGTCTGACTTCAAATTGATCGGTAGTAGTGTCTTGCATGCGTGAGCATTCTTCAGAAACTTTACCAAGGCTTTGGCATGGGCCTCGGAGCACAAGAGCAGAGTAAGCATGAAGATCTTGGACGGAGTCTATCCCAACTGTTCCACAACATTGTAGTCGCTCCTCTTGATTATCTTTAGAATTTCCTCCATTTCTCGTTTGGAGGTGTCTTGATAACTTCCTTTGGTATACGGTGAGGAGGATGAGTCCTTTGGTTCTTTCCCTCTAGTTTGAGGCGGTTGGATATCGGAATGCATTTGGAGTCACGGTGTCTTTTGGAGGAGATATCTGGAGAGAATACTCTTAGGTTACAGTTACTTGATCCGGTGGCGTTGTCGATGTCGGGAATGGTTGCTATTGTAAGATCTTCAATAGTCGGAGGGTCTTGCTGGCGCCATGATAGTAAACATCGGCTCCATAATTCCAAGGGATAGCTTTGTCGGAGGAATATGGGCAGTGCAGGAGAAGTAATGATGAGAGGTGCCACTCTAGGCACAGGATCAGCAGAGGAAATCCTTATAGTGTTAACATCAGCATAGTCTTCTGGGAAATCGTCACCCCATTCGGTCGCCTTAACATCTTCAATAGGAACCTTGTAGCTCTCAGGAACAATGTACTTCACCATGTAATCAAACTTTCCACTTGGCTGCCCCAAGGTATCCCACACATTCGGTACAGTTTCATTAACATCTTCGATCTTCAGTTTCTTAGACATGTCTTCACACAGACTCTCCACAAGTGGTTTCAGGAATAGTATTTCACGGTTATCCATCATGCACTGAACACGCCTTCTCAACCAGGCACAACCTTCAGGCGTAGATGGGCACCAACGACAATTCTCTGGGCATCCTGGATTGACACCGACTTGTAGCAAATTCTTCTTAACAGTCATCAGAGGAATGGTCAGATCATCTATGTTGAAAACATAAGAGTTCTCGCCAATGGCATTGGAACTTTTGTCATGGTTAGGCATAGGAGCGTTGATCACATTCGGAGTCTCAACAGGAGGATCAAACTCAATCTGCTTAGCTTCAATCATATCTTGAATCTTGTTCTTCAGAGCCCAGCGGTTGTCGATGTCGTGCCACAGGCTATTGGAGTGGTAAGCACACTTAGCATTAGGATTGTATCTCGGAGAGGACGTGTTGACACTCTGAGGAGAATCCTTCAAAGTAATCAGCTCTACTTTCAACATGTGTTGCAAGGCTTGCGACAACGGCATGTTGATCTTCGTAAACTGTCTTCGCACCGCGTTCTGGCTACGTGCGTTGTCTCGTTGAGGTTGTGCTGATGTAGGATTGGAGATCTGCGCCCCACAGTTGAGCACGTCGGTCTTGGCTCGGCTTTTCGACCATACATAGCATTGACTTCTTTCTTACCACAAAGATCTCTTGCGACATTTAAAGATGACTCTACAGATCTTTCGCTCCGATACACCTTCATCGTTCTCTGTCAATATCATTCGGTGAATCCGGTTGAAGAGTTTCAATCGGAGATGATTGAAGAATGGGCCTGTCAGTGTTCCCATAAACATATCAACCAACTCCCTATTGGACAAGGGTGGTTTGAACTCTGCCTGCTAGATCTCTCTATTTCTGAGCATACTCTTTGAATTTCTCATCACGACCCATAGACATGCTCTGTAGTTGCATGCGATTGGGCGTCAATTCAGCATTGTACTCATATTGTCTGTAGAAAGCATCTGCTAAGTCACTCCAAATACGGATATGGTCATTCTCTAGGCGATAATACCACCAATTGAGTTCGGACAAACTCTCTTGAAAATAATGCATCCTGACTTTCGGTGTGGGGTGGATCTTCTGAACATAGGACTTCAAATGCAGCTTCGGACAATAAATGCCATCATATTTGGCAAAAGTAGGAACTTTGAATTTGGGAGGAATCACCACACCAGGGACAAGACTCAGATCATCAAAGTTCAACCCTGACATCTTCAGGTTTTCCACAGCATTCAGACGGTCTTCAAGTTGCTTGTACTTGTCATCTTCATCATAGTACTGGTCATTATCATAGTGATCTTCTCTGCCTTTCTCAGGCTCACGCTGGTCTTCTTCATGTCCCTTGACACTTCCTTCAGTCTTGACACTCCCTTCTGAGAGCTCTATCCAGCTGACCACTTTAGGACCACCTTTATAACGTCTACCCATGTTGAGAACACCAACGACCCTCTTCTTTCTATTGATGAGCTTCTTCAGATCTTCTTGGCCTTGGACCAAGCTAGTGAACATCTCCTGGCCGGGCATTACGGGCACGGAGATCTTTGACAGTCTGTTCAAGAGCCATTTCTGCTAAAATAAATAACGAGAGAATGAGAAAATCGATCTTCAATGTACCTGTTATGAGATGTTATGCCATGATATGCGATGTTTATGCAAATGCAATGCAATGATTTCAAGGACCTTAGAGATTTAAATTTGTTAAACGAGCACGAACAAACATTTATTAGTTCTCTTTTTATTCTCTCTCTTCTTTTTTTTCAAGTACAAAAGATAGTTCAAAACAATAAAATAAAAGAACAAAATCCTAAAGCTCTAAGTCTCCCATGGGCGCTTCCTTTTGGTGCCAAGGTAGGCGTTGATGTTCCGCTCCTCGTGAAGTAGCTTGGTCAACTCTAGTACCTTCTTCTCACTTGCATAACACTGAGCTTCAAATGTATCCCTTTCTTCTTTAAGCTGAATCCAAGACCTCTTCAAGTCTTCAAAATCGGTGGGATGGAGGCAGATATAGGATCGTCACCTATAGAGTTCCATAATTCTTGGTAGAACAGGCGTGAATGGCATCATGAGGTTTGAGCTCGAGCTCGCACCCATTTGAGGTAAGGTTCCCAAGGAATGGAGTTTGGTGCCCCAAAGTCTTGGTATCGATCTTCTTTACCATGCCACAAGCGTGTATGAACCTTCGGTAATGCGGAGATCGTGGTTGTAGTCGAACACAATATCTTGGAGAAGCAAATCATGAGGACCATCTCTTGAGCAAAACCAAGCGACGTAGAGCTAGAGAGGGTTGTAAGTGATACCTCCTCTTATACCAAGGATGGTACATTAGAATTCTCCACGCTCAATGAAAGTGAAGTCCTTTTGAGAGAAAAGACTCCAGCGGATATCTGAATGAGAGGTGACATTAGCCTTTGAGACCACTTCAATCTTTGTTCGTTCTTCAAGCGATGGAAGAAGGTGCGAAATAAACCACCTGGAAAGTAACGGTATGCAACACATGAGAGTTCCTTGTCTTTTGATAGTACGAGTGTGGAGAGAATGCAGAATATCTCCAAGTAAAGTAGGCACAGGATTGCGGGTATGGTACAACTTGATGGCGTTGACATCTATGAATTGATCCGAGTTAGGAAATAGAACCAAACCATAGATTAGCAAGGCCACAATGTCTTAGGATGCATGGAAACTCATAACTTTGAGGAATTCTCGGGCTTTCTTAATTAGGAACTTGGAAAGTAAACCCTTAACTCCGCTTCTTGTTTCCCAATTGGCTTCAATGTCTGAGCGCTTTAGATGTAGTGCTGATGCAATGTCCTCGTACTTAGGAACCTTTTCTAAACCGGTGAATAACATTTGGTCAAGAATAGGTATCCCAAGTAGCTTAGAGAACTCTTCCAAGGTAGGAACCAACTGATAATCTGGGAATGTAAAGCAACGGTGTTCCGGATCAAAGAACTGGAATAGGGCGTGCATCATATCTTCTTCAAAGGAGATAACCAAGTCAAGTAGATAACCATGTCTTTTGATGGGCCAGGCATGATCGGGAATTTCTAAAACCAATTCTATGAGCTTAGAAGGTACACCCATGAAGTTGATTCGGATAGTCTTTCTAGAAGCCATAATCCCCTACAAAACATAGCAAAGATAAATCCCTAGGTCCTTGAAATAGTTAGAAATGATATGCAATGTGATGATGTCATGATGTCATGTTTAGCACACAAACAATTCACACAATGAGCCTAGGTTTAAGGCTTGCATGAGGTATAGGTGATTACCCACCAAAGTTTGAGTTGGTTCATCTGTCCTATAATAGTAAGGTTCTAGGAATCTCATATCATTGATCTTTCTCGTAGGCGTTTATTTCAATACGACTACCAGTGGTAACGAAAATATCCCAAAGTCGATCTTAATGGCGTAGCATCGAGTATCGACCAACCTTGGTCTACACAAAGCCGCCATCTCACTACTTTCTAATGGCCAAGATGGGTCAATTAAGGTTCTAAAAGTTTAGTTAGTGTTGATGACACCACTGAAGCCAAATACTATCCTCAACTTGGAAATGAAGAGTATCGGGACATCCAAAGTGTCACACTAACGTAGCCATCATGTTGACCGTTTCGATATCGTCTAGCAGTCGCGACGATTTATTGCTACTTACCTAAAAGGAAACCGGATCCGGTGTAGGATCCCCAACAAATATAATACCGAAACCCTTAAAGATAAAGCAAGCAAATCAAACAAAAAGCGATAAAGTGATCTAGAAATCCCTAAGGTATTCTCTCTTTAGGGTGTCTCCCGTATGTGATTACGTAATATGGTGAGCTGACTTTGAGATTTTGTATCGCAAATGTGCGGATAGCAAGAGTCGCCACCGACTTTTCTTTTATCCAATTAAGGAAGGTGAAAAGAATAGGAAAAGACCTTCGTTAGATTACGAGTAAGGAGAAGGTTATGAAAAGGGAAGGTATTAGCACCTTTCCATCCGTAGTTATCTGAGGCTCTTAGTTGCTTCTAGATCATTTTTAAAGTGTTTCTGTGTGTTTGAAAATGTTTTGAAAAGGCATTTCGCTTTGACTTTGTAATGATTCATGTAGGAATGTATACAAAGTGTTCGGAAATGTTTCGTTTTGAAAAGAGTTTGAACTTTGACAAAAGTGTGAGGTGTAAAAAGTATTTTGATAGAGCAAGCAACTAAAAGTCTTATTACCTACTTAGAATTGGTTGTTTTTGTGTTATTTTCGCTCCTTTAGAATAGTGCTATCCTACCATTAGTTGGTAGGTAACTCCATTCGTTGGATGTAGAAGGGACATTCGAAGGGACATCGTATGGTCATAGAAAGCAACTTGTAGGAAGTATCCTAGCACATTTGAAGGGACTATCATCATTTTTCGTAGGCAACAATCGAGGGTCAAGATCATGTATTCGTAGGCGACACCGTGGGTCTATGATCTTTATATCGAAGGGACTATGATGATTTGTTTTGAAACAGCGGTGCTAGAATACCTCTACGTTCGAGGGACTTGACCATTTGTATTCGTAAAGGCAACGAGAGAGAATTACCCTAAGGGGTGCATATGTGAAAGAGTGTGTTAAATTCAGATATGTTATCTTGAAATTATGAGTGATCTATGTCCAATTTTATCTTACCATACATGCCTAATTACTAGCAGTTTATAAGGTGCAGAAAGTAAATTACGGAAATATAAAATGCGGAAAGATAAAGTCCTACGCTATTACATGGCTTTGGGGCAGATACATAATAGGAGTGCGGAAAATAAAAGTCCTAATTAAACTATTACATCTCATAGGCAGTTACATAATTGAAAAAAAGAAAAGCAAGAAAAATTGTCCGAAATGCTACAACTTGTGAACATATACAAAAATCGGAAATACGAGAAAATTGCAATAAGTAGAAAATGTTAGTAAAAATACATATTTTTGAATGAGGAAAAAGTTTTTGTGTTAGTAATGACATTAATATGATAAAATAATTTTTTGGTAATTTTCTGAATTGATTTGATAATTTAAAAACAATTAAAAGTCATTTAAATGATTAATTAGTAGTTAAATTAAATATGCATGCAAAAATAATAATTTTAATTTTAAAAATTAAATAAGTATTTTTCTGATGATTATGCAAAAGATAAATATTTTTGGTATTTTTTAGATGCATGATAAAAATGTTTGAAGATAAATTAAAACAACATGAAAATATTAAAGAAAATAAGAAAATATGAGTTAGTTTCAAAAGAGCAAAAATAATATGGTCTTGCGAGGATCGATGATGACCATTGAGAGAATCTTCATCCACTTGCCTTTACCACTCGGCCAGTGCACTTGGTGTCATGGAATTACAAAGAATGGATTAAGTATGTAGCGTGTCACGAGTTTTGAATTCAACGCGAGTCGACAAGTGGACCCGGGTTGAGCGAAGAGCGAATCGAGAGCTTCCTCGCGCATGCGCATGCATCCAGGTCAACACGTATCAGCGGCCGGAGCCCAGCTCGATCGTCTTCTCCGTGATAACTCCGGAACACCGCTAAATAAGCGAATAAAGAGCAAGGGATACCCTAAATCGAGCATTCGAGTTCAATGGTGGTGTTAGTTTCGATTAAGCGCTGTAGCTACCAGTTTGAAGCTCAACAGTTTTTAAACCCTAAACATGGAAAATCGTGTTTCTGACGTTCAAGCTATGAAACGATGGCCCAGATCTTTCATATGGAACCTCATGAACACATTAGAGTGGTTAGTTTTGATTAAAACACACAGATAATAAAAATGCAAAATCAAGAAAAATATGAATATGTATGAATGTGTATGGCTCGATTCAAGCAGCTTTGGCCATGGCTTTTGATGTATACTTACTCAAACTTACCCTAGGAACACAATGGAATGATTGAGAGAGGCTGAAAGTGGCTGGAACTTGGAATTCGATTTTCACAACTTTGAAGAATTTTTGAGAAAAATAAGGGTTGTTGTAGGGCTAGGGTTTCGTCCTTGGCTTTGTGCAATAAGCTGAGTATTTATAGAGTGAGGAGTGAGAGCAAAAAGAAGGAAAAAAGATCTCCTCTTGAATGCAAAAATAATTTTCTTTCAAATAAAATCAAATCTTAAAAAATTTGATTTTCTGTTCCATATGCAAGCTAGCACGAATTTGGCAAGTTGTGTGGGCTATCTTGGACCTCAAGTTTGATAAAAATCCAATCCATTTGAAAATATATCTTGTTTTCATATTTTATATAATTTAAATTTGAATTTAATGCTTTTAAATTCAAAAATAAATCAAAAAAATAGAATGTGGTCGTGGCAAGGCATCAATAGGTCACAAATAATATTATGAACAAGTTTGGATCATAAAATTATAGGCCCATTTGGAAAAAATTGGATTTTGACAAATATCTCCTTTTGTGCAATTGTCCAAAAATGCCCAACTTCTGAATGGTGTATTTTGCTCAATTTTCCACATTTTTGAATGTTCTTGGGCTTTTTAGAAAGCTCTAGGTGTCCTCTAACCAACATTTTTGGTTTCATCTCAATTGGAGTTTCCATGCTCAATAAATCTTCAAAACAAAAAGTTGACTTTTTGTTGACTTTGAAAAGGATCTGTAATGTTTTGATCCATGCCTTCCAAATGAAGCATTTTTTGAACATTCTTGTGAGACATGAAGTTGTAGATAATTGAATTTCCTTCAAAATGAGAGGTGGTGGAAAAATTTCTGAGAAAGTATGAAGAAGTTATGCTCAGTCAAAGTTCAATTGACTTTTCACTAAAAAACCCTAATTTGGAAAGTTTGACTTTTGTGCAAATCTTGAGTTTTCTTGATGAATCATGATCAACCCTTGATCAAATGATGAATGTAACTTCAAAATGAGGATGTTGACCAAAAATCATGAAGTTTGACTGTATGTTGACCACAGTTGACTTTTTGTCCAATACAACTGATTTTCAACCATCGGAGCAATTGTCTGAGGAAACTTGACTTGTGAGGCTTGAAACTTGACATGGAGAATATTTGAAGCATATGAGGAGGCATGATGCCCATTGGAGATGTTAGAAGTCCATCTAGATCTGAGGATAGTCAAACCCTAGGTTGGGTTGATTGTCTAGGAGAGGGTTTGTCTGATCAACCCTTGAGAAATCCTTGAGTATGGATGCATGGGATGTCTTGAGGAAGTAGGGGGGAAATTTTAGGGTATGACAATGCATGAATATACTGTGATATGATATGAATGAATGCATGAATATACTGGTTTAATGCATTGGCTATCAAACTGAATTCTTGACATCGCTGGTTCGGAGGATAGAGAAAAATGGCACAATAAGATGATTGACCAATGTCCCAAATGTTGAATTGTCGCTGGAAGAGTTGTAATGCTAATTCTTGTAGAAAGAAGAATAGCAAACTTCTGAATTGATCAGATAGTGATGAGAGGAGTGCCCCATGTGTGAGAATGCAATTGCATTTGCAATCAAGAGATATCTCATCTTCAGAATCTTAACATGCCCCGGTCTATTAAACCTTGAAATCTTTCACGAAAAGGTGCCCGGCATCCTATGTTACGAAGCATTACTTCTTGATCGTCGGCATTTCAAAGAAACTGGATATTCGATATAGAATATCATGCTTTGATAGGAGCTTTGGAATATTTCTATATCTCAAAATAACCTCCTTAGATTTACGAATCTTAGAGTGGCGGACTTTGCATAGATGGACGACATGCCCGGTGAACATTGGAGACTCCAGCGTCTCGAGTAATTACTTGATGATTGATTCTTGAAGCGACGATTGTCTAGGCTAAACACTCTTTGAGAAGGACCAAATCACCTGCTGATTGCTCTTTAAGGACCTGCCCCTAGACTGGTAGAAATTCGAGGAGCTGAATTTTGACTTGATTGCCCCCAAGTTAACAGAATCTTGAGAAAACAACTTATGGTATGCTCAACAGAGTCCTTAAACGTCTTGCCCCTTGATAAATGATCAAGTTTTTCTTTTGGACAAAGTTAAACTGTTTACTGATATTCATTATGAGAACTTATTTTATGTCAAGTAATTGTTCTACATGTAGAAGAGTGTTTATTATAACAATTATAATGCAACATTTATGCGTCTTGAAGTTTTGTATGAAAAACATTATGACTTTTTTGCGAGTGAAACACTTTTAGAGTGCAACACTGGAATTTTTTTTTTGTGTGAAAGATAAGACAAGCATATGATACCAACACAGATACTTAGCACGTATCGTAGGAGTCAGGTAAACGCGATCTCGTCGTCGTATGATTTTGAATTAACCCATGCTTCAATTAACACTTTTAAGGGTTATAGCGTGGCACAGTTCATGGGTTTTACAAAAGATTTTTTCGAGGCTCATAATTATTTGGTGTCACCCATTCTCCATGATGTTCTTCAATCCTAAGTTCAACTATCTGATTGAGCACTCATCTCTCGAAAGAAGTTATGATGGTTGAGGAACCAATCTGAGGTTTCTTGGACATGTGATCCTCATATTTTGTCTTTTGGTATTTAACCACGTGACTTGTTCTTTGCATTTCCTAAATTTTCGACTTTTCCTAAGCGACTTATTACTAAGTTTCGACTTAGCGGGCTTTTGTCTTTTTCTATTCATTTTTGAACAAGTCGTGGATCTATATCTTGTCTTTGATTTATTAAGTGATGGCGGTATCGTTTTTTGTTGATGAGCGAAGGTCGACTACCGTGGTTCGACCTTTCTCACCTTTTGAAGGATAGCGGTGGTTGTATCCTTTGTTATGTCTGGTGAGCCGACTTTGTGTATTTTGTATCACAAATGTGCGGATAGAAGTGGATAGTAAGAGTCGCCACCGACTTTTCTTTTATCAATTAAGGGAAGGTGAAAAGAGCAGGAAAAGACCTTCGTTAGATTACGAGTAAGGGAGAAGGTTATGAAAGGGAAGGTATGCACCCTTTCCATCCGTAGTTATCTCACAGGCTTTTAGTTACTCTTAGATCACTTTAAAATTGTGCTTTACGTGTGTTTGAAAAATGTTTTGAAAAGGCATTTCGCTTTGACTTTGTAATGATTCATGTAGGAATGTATACAAAGTGTTCGAAAATGTTTTGTTTTGAAAAGAGTTTGAACTTTGACAAAAAATGTGTGGTGTGAAAAGCATTTGATTTGGAGCAAGCAACTAAAAGTCTTATTACCTACTCAGAATTGGTCATTTTCGTGTTATTTTACGTTCCTTTAGAATAGCGCTATCCATACCATTAGTTGGTAGGTAACTCTATTCGTTGGATGTAAGCGGGACATTCGAAGGGACATCGGATGGTCATAGAAAGCAACTTGTAGGAAGTATCCTAGCACATTCGAAGGGACTATCATCATTTTTCATAGGCGACAATCGAGGGTCAAGATCATGTATTCGTAGGCGACATCGTGGGTCTATGATCTTTGTATCGAAGGGACTATGATGATTTGTTTTGAAGGCAACGGTGCTAGAATACCTCTACGTTCAAGGGACTTGACCATTTGAAATTGTAAAGGCAACGAGAGAGAATTACCCTAAGGGGTGCATGTGTGAAAGAGTGTGTCAATTCGGATATTTTATCTTGAAAATTAAGAATGAGCTATGTTGATTTTAGTCTTTCCATACACGCCTAATTACTAGCAGTTTATAAGGTGCGGAAATTAAAATGCGGGAATGTAAAGATGCGGAAAGATAAATCCTACGCTATTACATGGCTTTGGGGCAGATACATAATTTAAAATGCGGAAAATAAAAGCCCTAATTAAAACTATTACATCCCATAGCGATTACATTATTGGAAAAAAGGAAAGCGATAAAAGAAATCGAAGCGGGATAACACAGTGAAAAGATAAGAAAATCGGAAAATACGATGAAATCGAATAAGAGGAAAATGTTAGTAAAAATGCAAATTTTTGAATGAGAAAAATATTTCATGCTGGAAATAACATAAATATGCTAAAATAATTTTTTGGAAAAGATTTAATAATTAAAAACTAATTAAAAGTGATTTAAATGATAAATTATGAATAAAAATAAATATGCATGCAAAATAATATTTTTAAATTTTATAAATTAAATAAACATTTTATGAAAATAAATGCAAAAAGAAAAAAATATTTTTGATGATTTTTAATGCATGAATAAAAATATAGAAGTAAACTAAAATGAATGCAAAATATTAAATAAATAAGAAAATAGAAAATATGTGAAGTTTGTAAAAGAAAAGCAAATCTGGTCCTGGATTGGTTCGAACAGAGGACCTGGAGGAGTATCCTTGAACAGTGAGCGCTTTTACCACTAGGCCATCTTGCATTGGATGTCAAGGAGTCCACGACGCCGGAGCCCTAGCTCCGGTCGTCTTCTCCGGCCGTTCACTTTCTCAAACCTGCAAAACACGATGAATAAACAGAAAAGGAACACCCTACCCCCCTAAATCGGACCTTCTGAATCCAATGGTGATACTGGTTTCGACTAAAAACACTTGTATAAGGCAGTTCGATTCAAACAGCTCGGAATGCCCTAACTATGGCGTTTCGAGTTTCTCACGTTTAAGCTTGCATGAGATGGTTTATTCCTGACCTATTAAACACCCTGAGTCCATACAAACACATAAAAATCATTAATAATGCATGATTAACACAAATCGAAATTTGAGAAAAATCCAAACCGGTGAGAGTTCAAGGGCACGATCTGGGCAGCCTGGGCTTGATGTAGGAGTATGGATCGATTGCTGGGAACCTTAGGAAGGTGATTGAATGCTCAAATTGGCTTGAAACCTGCTGGAAATTGAAACACGATTTTAAGGATTCTTGGAAAATTTTGACAAAGTGAGGGCTGTGTATGGAGCTAGGGTTTCGTCCCCTTTGTTTGGCATGATGCTGGGTATTTATAGAGTGATTTGGGACGGCAAGAGAGGAAAAAATTTGATCTTGAATGTGCATTTATATTTTTTCAAATAAAATCAAATTTTGGAAAAAATTTGATTTTCTCATCAATGGGAAGGCTAGCACGAAATTGGTAAGAATCATGGGCTATCTTGGACCTCAAGCATGATATAAAATCAAATCCTCTTGAAAAAAATCTTATTTTCATATTTTATATAATTTAATTTTGAATTAAATGGTTTAAAATTCAAAATAAATTAATAAAATAGAAAATTGCCATGCATTTATGGGTCACAAATAATGTCATGAACAAGTTTGGATCAAAGATTATAGGCCCATTTGGAAAATTTTGCATTTTGACCAAAATGTCCTTTTATGCAATTGTCAAAATGCCCAACTTCGAATAGTGTATCTTGCTCAATTTTCCACATTTTGAGTGTTCTTGGAATTTTTGAAAGCTCTAAGAGTCCTCTAACCAACCTTTTGGTCTCATCTCAATTGGAGTTTCCATGCTCAATATATCTTCAAAACAAAAGTTGACTTTTGTTGACTTTGAAAAGGACACATAATGTTTTGATCCATACCTTCCAAATGAAGCATTTTTGAACATTCTTGTGAGACATGAAGTTGTAATTGAATTTCCTTCAAAACAAGAGGTGGTGGAAAATTTACGAGAAAGTATGAAGAAGTTATGATCGGTCAAAGTTTGGTTGACTTTTCACTGGAAACCTAATTTAGAAAGTTTGACCTTTGAGCAAATCTTGAGTTTTCTTGATGAATCATGATCAACCCTTGATCAAATGATGAATGTAACTTCAAAATGAGGATGTTGACCAAAAATCATGAAGTTTGTTGTATGTTGACCACGATTGACTTTTTGTCAATCTGTTGATTTTCAACCATCGAGCAATTATGAAACTTGACTTGTGAGGCTTGAAACTTGACATGGAGAATCCTTGAAGCATATGAGGAGGCATGATGACCATTAGAGATTTTGGAAATCCATCTGGACCTGAGAATTGCCAAACCCTAGTTTGGGTTGATTGTCTAGGAGGGGGTTTGCCTGATCAACCTTTGAGGAATCCTTGAGTATGTATGTATGAGATATCTTGAGAAAATGGAGGGCAAATTTTGGGGTATGACAGCTGCCCCTGTTCAATCTTCTTGTACTGGAAGGGTTAGATTGGCATGTTAGCCTTTACGTGACTGGAGGTGAAGATGATTGAACACTCAATACACACGAATTTGCACTCGGTGATGCGGAATGGGCTTCTGGATGCCATTTGGAGGCGGAGACTTCTTTGGGAATGAGTCGTCGCTAGACTCGAGGTTGTTGATAGGAGAGCAGGGCGGGGATGAGCTTAAGATGCCATCCGGAAAGGCCGTCTTTGGGGGTGAGCCGTACGCTAGGCTCTGTAGATGTTCCTGGAAGTGATAGGGAGCATGAAGACGGGCATAAGATGTCATCCGGAGGGAGTCGTACGTTAGACTTATCTTTGAATGAAGTTATTGATTTGTATTGGTTTTAACCAAATATGCGGCGATACGAAGGTGGAGAATTGTTGACACGTAGTCGGAGATGGGCTTAAGATGCCATCAAGGCAAGCGAGTCATCGCCCGAGACTACTGTAGTTCTTTGTTGATAATAAGAAGGATTCGAATAGATCTTCGTCTTGATTACTCGAGGGATAGTAATTTGGCAAAGTGTGGATGACTTCCTGTTGTGCATCGGGTGTTGGTCCACTGCCTGTTATCGGAGGATAACTTGTGATCGTTCGGATAGGGTTTCCCGTCTAGCTTCGGGTATTAATCCTGGATCCGTTGTCGGAGGACAACGAGGGTGGTCGTTCGGATAGTTTTCCCGTCTGGACTCGGGTCTTAATCCTGGACCAGTTGTTGGAGAACAACTAGGCGGTCTTCGAATAGTTTTCCGTCGGATTGGGTCTTAATCCGGACTGTTTGCGTCGAAGACTTTCACTGCTTTGGAAAACAAGAGAAATTTTGATAGAATATTGATTAGTCTTATGCAAAGTATGATGCATGATGATGCGTGTGACATATGCATATATTATGACTTTTATGAGTAATGTATGAATGCTAGATGTTGTGGTATTTCAAAACATATCCATCTTGAAGAAGATGCGGATACCTTGGAGATTTCGACCTGTTTGAGGATGGAGATCTGTGAAGAAAGATAACTTTTGATTCCTCGGTTATCTGACCAAGTTTCGGGCCTAGATGCTGTCGAAAATTCCATAAGTAGACCTGTGGGAGAGTCAGGGGTACTCTATCGGGATTTTGTGTAAATCTTCTTTGGAGAGTACTTGATAATTCTTGGGAGGCGGGTTAGAAGGACACAGGGGGAGGGGCGTCGTGATCTCTAGGCGGGAAAAGGATGTAGGTTTCCTCCGTGCACTATCGACCAAGTTTCAAGTCGGACATTCTGCTAGAGAAAGGGGCTAGCGAGAGATATCTTGTTAGGGGTAAATACCTCGGCTGGGGATGAGATGTTACTGCTCGAAGATGGGTGTAATCCAGTTAATGAACGCTGGCGGCATGCTTTACACATGCAAGTCAAACGGGAAGTGGTGTTTCCAGTGGCGGACGCCCTTGAGCGGAGCCTACATTAGCTCCAAGACGTTGGTCTCGAACTAGAAAAGTAAATGCTTGAGCTTGAGAAGCTTCCGGTCCAGTGGGACCATAAAACTCACTAGGATAAGCAGTATTATTAAACCAGACAAAGCAACAAGCTATAAAACCAAAAACGGCTAAAGCTTCAATGACTCCCGAACCATCATAGATAGCAAAAGTCATGTCACTCCCGCTCGGCGAATCTTTTAAGTTTGGCAGATTCGCCTTTAGATCAGTCTCTATTATCTAACCCGCTTCTTCCTACTAAGCCTCTTTTTCTTTCTCTCCCTCTACTTTATTTGACAGGGGCGGATAATACCACTCTATCAATAACAAGCGAGAGGTTCTTATAGTGCGGTCTGATATGGTGAAGAGCGGTAGTCATTGTCGGGATGGGCGACTCTTCAACCACTTATTTAAGCGCCGACTTCATGTAGGTGAGTTCGACCTACAATCAGGCGGGGACGGGTTTGTGAATTTAGCTCACCGATCCCAAAAAAGCGGTGAAGTACCGCTAGTTGAGTGGAATTACCGCTCAGGGACCGATGTGTACTCCGCTGGAGGAGGTTTGTGGTGAGTGACATCTGCGGGATCATGTTACGTGGGGAAGCGTGTTGGAGACTTTCGTCGTCATCTCAATTCACAGCACATAGTAATTACTTTTGCATGTTCACCTTCGCATGTTTGTAAATAGATTTTTATTATCGGATGCATATAATCATTCAAAGCAAACATTGGACTTTATACAAACAACAACGATGAAAATTGTAAAGAAGGAACTTGTATTTATTTGAAATGTGGCGTATGGTCAAGCAGTTTGTACATAGGAAAAGTAAAAAGCTATGCCGAAACAATCTCGTTAAATTCCACTATGCTAGTACTCATATATTTCAACTATCTCATCTCCTTCTTCATCGTAGAAAGTGAGTGAATTGATCTTAGCCATTTGAATCTTGAATCTTGATAGTAGTCGGAAGTAAGTGATGCAGGCGAGACATAGCCGTGCGCTTAAATCCCTAACTTTTGCCTAGACCGCCCTTCGGGTTTTCGGTCTACTGGGATACCCTTTTTGCCCGCCTTTCGGGTTTCGACTTGCCGGGTGTACATTTTTTGTATATATCCTTAACTTTTGCCGAACCCTTTTGGTTCGCAGGGATGCCCTATTTTTGCCTAGGTCGATCGACCTAGCGGGTCTCTTTATCGTAGTATTTTTTGACTATGTCTGCGTTCACGGGTGTGGGAAGTCTTCACCATCCATGGTGCTAAGTATCATAGCTCAGCGGAAAATATTGTCTTGACTACAAGCGGTCCCTCATATGTGGGAGTCCATTTCCCCAGGATCACCTTGTGGAAGAATGATGCGCTTGACTACTAGATCACCGACTTGGTAGACTCGGTGCTTGACCTTCTTGTTAAATGCTCGATCATTCGTTTACGATAGATCTGTCCATGGCGGATGGATCGAGTCGTTTCTCATCGATCAAATTAATCGGTCAAGGCGAGTTTGGATCAATCGTCTTCGCCTAACTTCTGCCTCTGGAGGACTGCGGTTGAGGTATCTGAACCTCGATTGGTAGAGACGGCTTCCATACCGTATACAAGAGAAGGGGTTGCCCTGTTGATGTCCGTCTTGTAGTGTGATAACCATGAAGAAAATGGTAACATCTCATGCCAATCCTTGTATGTCATTGTCATCTTACATATAATCTTCTTAATGTTCTTGTTGGCGGCTTCCTTGTGCCATTCATCTTAGGCCGATCGTAGAAGAATTGTGATGCTTGATTTTGAACTACGTGCGAGTTCGGTGATCATCTTATTGTTGAGATTGGAGCCATTATCATAATCTTTTCGGGAGTACCATATCGGCGAGATAAGATTATGCTTGATGAATCGAGCCACAACATTCTTGGTAACATATGCAAGCGAGGTGCTTCTACCCACTTGGTGAAATAGTCAATTGCCACAAGGATGAAGCGATGTCCGTTGGGCGGTGGGCTTGATTTCTCAATCATGTCAATGCCCACATTGCGAGGCCAAGGAGCATTAGAACATTCAGAGATCGGAGTACATGTACTCTGTCTGCATAAATCGGCATTTGTGACAAGATCGAGCATAGCGGTGTCATCTTCCATGGTTGACCAATAGTAACTGTTCTCGGAATCTTCTTAGCCATCGTGTATGCTAGAGTGAGTACCAAGCGCCTTGTGTAACTCTTCCATGATACGTTCTGCTGTTCGGTCTACTACGATGAAGTAAGCACAAGTCGTGGTTAGCTTAAGATCCGTTCTTTGAGGAAGAATTTGGATGCAAATCTTCTCAGAACTTCTTATCATTGATAGATGCCCTGCGGGATATTCACGAGTCTCAAGATACCTCTTCCGTCATAGTACCAAGGTTTCTCTTACATATCAAGCTCATAACAATATCTTTGGTTAAATCGAACTTCTCGATGATGATGCGGGGTGCCTCGTTGTCCCATCGACCTTGAACATAGACGACATAGTAGCCAATGCGTCTGCCAACTGATTCTCCTCTCGTGGAATGTGATTGAAATTGATCTCTTCGAAGTAGGGGATCAAGATCAAAACATGATCTCGATATGGAATGAGATTCGGATGCTTCGTATCCCGCTCGCATATAATCGGTGATCACTAAAATTGAATCTCCATACACTTGCAGAACTTGATTCTTAAGTCAATAGCGACTTTGATACCCATGATGCACGCTTCGTATTCGGCCATGTTGTTAGTGCAACTGAAACATAATCTGGCGGTGAAAGGCGTATGTCCGCCTATAGGGGATGTAATGATGGCGCCAATGCCATTGCCAAGTGCGTTTGAGGCTCCATCAAAGACCATGGTCCATCGGGATCCTTGTTCAAGTCCTTCGTTGGGCACAGTTCTTCACAATCTGTAACTAGCAAAACATCCTCTTAAAATTCGAGCTGCATAGGCGATAGTCATCTACGACGATGAGCCAAATGATCGGCTACTACACTTCCTTTGATAGCTTTACGAGAAGTGTCTTTGGATGTCATATTCGGTCAAGATCATTTGCCATCTTGCTATTCTTCGGAGAGAGCTGGTTTCTCAAATATGTATTTTATTGGATCCATCTTAGAAATCAACAAGGTAGTGTGAGTCAACATATCTTGTCTTAGTCGTGAGCGACCCGAGCCAAAGCGTTGCAAGTTTTCTCAAGGCTGTGAGTATCTGGTTTCCACGATCGGTAAACTTTTGCTAAGGTAGTATATTGCATGCTCTTTTCGACCGAGACTCGTCATGTTGCCCCAACACACCCATTGAGTTCTCTAACAACTGTCAAGTACATGATAAGAGGTCTTCCTTAGGCGGCATCGGGATAGGAGGATTACTGGGTACTCCTTGATTTTGTCAAAGCGATCTGGATCGTCGTTCCATTCTACTACTTGATCTCTCTTAAGTAACTTGAAGATTGGCTCCTGAGTAGCGATTAGATGTGCAATAAATCGGCAATGTAATTCAATCGGAGAAACCTCGGACTTCCTTCTCGGTGCGGGGGCATCTCTTGAATAGCTTTAACCTTGGCGGGGTCGACCTCGATACCTTTACCACGACAACAAACCCTAGGAGTTTTCGGATCGACTCCAAAGTGCACTTGTTGGGATTAAGTCTCGATCTGTGTTTTGATCTGTCAAATAGTTTACGCAAATGATCAAGATGTTCTTCTTGATGCGTGATCGAGCTATCATGTCGTCGGCGTAAACCTCATCTCGTGATGAATCATGTCATGAAACAACGTCACTATAGCGCGATAAGTGGCGCTGCGTTCTTCGATCGAGCAGCAACCTTATATGAGAAAGTGCTTGTGTAACAAAGTAGTCTTCTCCATGTCTTGAGGAGCCATTTGATTTGATTATGTAGGAGAAACCATCCATGGAAGAAGACCTTGTCTTTGGCGGTGTTGTCAAGCGAACATCAATATGAGGAAGTGGAAAATCGTCTTCGGACTCGCTTTGTTCGGATCCATAATCCACACACATTCGTACCTTGCCATCCTTCTTAGCACGGGCACCACATTAGCAACTTGTGGGTAAGAAGTATGACTAAGAAGATGTTGAACTACTTCATAACCCGACTTTGATTTTCTCGACATCTCGGGAAGCATCGAACCTACATTTCCTTTGGGAGAAAACCCTCTTTTGTCGGCATCGGTGTACCACAATATCAATGTCTAACCACAGCATGTCTTCGTATGACCAAGCAAAAACCTCAATATAGTCTCGTAGCATCTGCCCAACCTTTCTTTAACACTTTCTTCTCAAGACCCGCTCTATCTTGATCTCTTTTACATCTTCATCGGTGCCGTTCACAATCTCGACTTGCTCTTCATGCGGTTGTATAACTCGCTCTTCTTGTTGTGTGATCTGAAGTTCTCCGGCACTTCACAATCTTTCTCACTTTCGTCTTGACTTGGTAGATCGGATTATCGAGTCATATTTAGCAATAGCATATTTGTATCAGCGAGATTGAGTGATTACGCGATTGTATCACGTGGGTGTGTGTAAGAAACATAGCTTTTGAAGGGGTGATAAAGTAAAGAAAGAAAAAACAATTGAATGCAAAAGTCCAACGGTTTTATTGAATGAAAATATGCAAATGAGATAATAACCCTCATGAAGCGAGCCATGATGCCGGGCAAACACTTGGCTTTAGAGTTTATTGTTCAAAACACGGTCTGACAAAACAAAACAAAACAATTACTCTGTCTAAAGGAGATTGGTATGGCGTCTTGATCTTCCATTCTTTGAGTCCGTTGTATGGAGTTGGGAAGATCCATTCGCTAATGTCGAAGTCGTTGTTAAATCGTCTCTATAGCATGGATTCACTCTGGTGATGCGGAAGCGGTTGGCGGCGCGTTTGCGGCGTGTCATCTTGACCCTTGATGGTGAAGCCTAAACAGTCTTGTATCAAATTTGAAAGGAAGATCGGGGCTGTCCCCGAATAGTACTGCTGTGGCTTGAGCATCTTTCAAGGCCATCTAGGCGGAGCTTGCGTAACCAGGGTGGGAGGTGTGACTCGGGGATTATTCAAAAGCAGCGGTCTCAAATTCACCTTCTCAAGTATCGAAATGAATGTGGGTGGTGACCATATATTCTTCTTCACCACATCTTGTAACAACCCCTTCACAGGGTGCTTGACCGATGCAAGGTGGAGGTATGACCTTGCCCATGTATCAAGGGCGTCAGTAGGCAGAGTAAGCAGACGGATGTCCATGACAAAGTGGGAGTCAAAGTCGAGGACCCGCTTTAGCAGGAGTGAGCTCTCAAGTCGTTCGCTTAGAACCATCAAAAGCTCTCACAATAATGTCCTTTGGTCTCGGAACCAATCCTTGACATCAAGCCGATCAAAGGGTCTTTGGTAGGAAATTGAGGAGAACCGGTATCCACCAAGACATGAGACAATCCGGTGCCTTGCATTCAATAGAGATGTGCAAGGCTTTGTTGTGTTTCTTTCCGCGAATCGATGTCAGCCTGGGGTTGTTAGGCCAGGCTAGCAATACAAACAAGCTGGTCGATAGTAGTGTCTTGTGGCACATGAGCATTCTTGAGAATTTCACCAAGGCATTAGCATGAGCCTCGGACCACAAGCGAGCAAGCATGGAGATTTTGGCGGTCATCTATTTGTTCCACAACATTGTAGTCACTCTTCTTGATAATCTTGAATTTCCTCCATTTCTCGTTTGGGTGTCTTGACAACTTCCTTTGGTATACAGTGAGCGGGATGAGTCTTTGGTTCTTTCCTCTAGCTTGGGAATGGATTGAATAATTTGGAATCGGTTTGGAGTCATGTGTCTTTTGGAGGAGAGATTTACGGAGAATACTCTTCGGTTGGTCGCCTACTTGATTCGGTGATGTTGTCAATATAGGGAATGGTAGCTTGATCGTAAGATCTTGATGGTCGAAAGGTCTTGCTTGACACCATGATAGTAAACATCGGCTCCATAATTCCATGGAATAGCCTTGTCGGAGGAATATGGGATTTGGTCTTGGAGAAGCAATGATGAGAGGTGCCACCCTGAGCCTTTGGATCATGGAGGAAATTCTTATAGTGTTAACATCGGCATAGTCTTGAAATCGTCACCCAACGGTTGCTTTAACATCTTGATAGGAATTTTGTAGCTCTCGGGGCGAGTGTACTTCACCATGTAATCATACTTTCAGCAGGCTGCCACAAGGTATCCCACGAGATGGTGTTGTCTCATTCGTATTGTCAATCTTGACTTAGACATATCTTCACAACACGCAGGCGGTTTGAAATAGTATCTCACGGTTATCCATCGTACGAACCGTCTTCTCGACGAACACATCCATTAGGCGCGGACGGGCACCAGCGACAATTCTGGGCATCCTGGATTGACACCGACTTAACAAATTCTTCTTTACAATCATCGGAAGAATGGTCAGTCATCTATGTTGAAAACAAAGTATCTTCACCAACAACATTGGAACTTTTGTCATGGTTGAGCATAGGTAGCGTTGATCACGTTCGGGGTCTTCAATTATATCACGAATCTTGTTCTTGAGCCCAACAATCATGATTACTATGTCACGGGCTGTTGGAATGGTAAGCACTTAGCATTGGGATTGTATCTCGGAGAGGAGGTATTGACATTCGAGGAGGATCCTCGAGGTGTCGACTCTGCTTTCAACATCATTGCAAGGCTTGCGACAATGGCATGTTGATCTTAAATGGCTGTCTTTGTGGCGCGTTACGGCTCTGCGTTGTATCGTTGAGTTGCGATGTAGGGTTGGAGATCTAGCTGCCCCACAGTTAGTAGCGGTCGGTCTTGGCTCGCTTTCGACCATACACGACATTGGCTTCTTTCTTACCACGAAAGATCTCTTGGCGACATTGGAAGATGACTGCACGAATCTTTCCACTCTTGATACCGACCGATCGTTCTTTGTCAATATCAGCTCGGTGAATCCGTGAAGAGTTTCAATCGGATGATTGAAGAAAGGCTGTCGGTGTTCCATAAACATATCAACCAATTCCTATTAGACAAGGTGGTTGAACTACGCACTCTAGATCTCTCTATTTACGAGCATACTCTTTGAACTTCTCGTCACGACCCATAGACATGCTCTGTAGTTGCATGCGAGTGGGTGTCAATTACATGTACTCATGCATACGTAGAAAGCATCTGCCAAGTCACTCCAAGCGGATACGGTCATTCTCTGGTGATAATACCACTCCAGCGAGTTAGGACAAACTCTCTTGAAAATAGTGCATCCTGACTTTACATCATCGGTGTGGGGATTGATCTTGAACATAGGACTTGAATGACTTAGGGCAAGACATGCCATCATACTTAGCAAAAGTAGAAACTTTGAACTTGGTTGGAATCACAACACGAGGACAAGACTGGGTCATCAAAATTCGACTTTGACATCTTGGGTTTTCCTGACATTCGAGACGGTCTTCAGTTGTTTGTACTTGTCATCTTCATCGGTATTGGCCATCATCATGAGTCTTTTGGGCCCATCTTGACTACCTTCGCCATCACCTTTGTCACTTTGCTCATCCTCCTTCTGACACTTCCTTGAGAGCTCGATTCGACTAACCACTTTAGGACCACCTTTGGCGTCGCCCGTGTTGAGAGACCAACAACCTTCTTCTACGTTGATGAGCTTCTCCGGATCCTCTTGGCCTTGGACCAAGCGGTGAACATCTCTGAAATTGGAGCATTCGAGCTTGAAGATCTTTGTGATCACATTCGAGAGCCATTTACGCTAAAATAAATAGCGGCAATGAGAAAACCAATCTTGATGTGTACATGATGCAATGTTATGCTATGATATGCAATGTTTATGCGAATGCAATACAATGTTTTCAGGACCTAAGAGATTTAAATTTGTTAAACAAGCAATGAACAAACATTTATTATTTCTCTTTTATTTTTTTCTTTTTAAGTACAAAGATAGTTCAAAACAATAAAAGAAAACAATAAAATCCTAAAGCTCTAAGTCTCCCATGGTACTTCCTTTTGATCCGAGGTAGGGCGTTGACGTTCGCTCCTCATGAAGTAGCTTGAGTCAACTCTAGTACTTTCTTCTCGCTTGCATAACCTTGAGCTTCAAGGTATCCTTCTCTTCTGGCGAATCGGGATCTCTTGAGTCTTCAAAATCGGTGGGCATGTCGGGATGGAGAGCGATTATGGGTATGTCACCTAGCAGCAGGTTCCATAATTCTTGGTAAAAGCAGTAGAATGGCATCATGAGGTTTTGATCTCGAGCTCGCACCATTTGAGGTAAGGTTCCCAAGGAATGGAGTTATGGTGCCCCAAAGTCTTGGTATCGATCTTCTTTACCATGCCGTGTATGAACCTTAAGTGTAGTGCAGAGATCGTGATTGTAGTCGACACAATATCTTAGAAAGCATATCATGGGGCCATCTCTTGACGAAACCAAACCTTGAGAGCTAGAGAAGTTGTAAGTAATACCTCCCCTTATACCAAGTAGTGGTACATTGGGAATTCTCCTGATGCTCGATGAATGTGAGTCCTTTTGAGAGAAAAGACTCCAGCGGATATCACGATAAGAGAGTGACATTGGTCTTTGAGACCATCTCGACCTTTGTTCGTTCTTCAAAAGTGGAGGAAGGTGCGAAATAAACCACAGGAAAGCGGTATCAACACATGAGAGTTCCTTGTCTCTTAGTAGATGCAGGTGTGGAGAATGCGGAATTTCTCCAAGTAAGGTAAGCGCGGGATTGCGGGTGAGGAACAACTTGATGGCGTTGACATCTATGAATTGATCAGATTGGAATAAAACCAAACCATAGATTAACAAAGCCACAATATCTTCGAATGCATGGAAACTCATAACTTTGAGGAATTCTCGGGCTTTCTTAATTAGGAACTTGGCAAGTAAACCACTTAACTCCTTAAGTTCAATTAGCTTCATATACGGCGCTTAAGATGTATCTGGATCACGATGTCTTCGTGCCAGGAACCTTTTCTAAGCGGTGAAGGGCATTTGGTCAAGAATAGGTATCGGGCGACTTAGAGAACTCTTCCAGTAGGAACTAGCGATAATGCAGGAATGTAAAAGCAATGGTGCTTGGATCAAAAAGCGGAATAGGACATACATCGTATCTTCTTCAAAAGGAGATAACCAAATCAGCAGATAACCATGTCTTTTGATGGTGAGCATGGTGGAAATTTAGAAACCAATTCTTTGGTGAGAAGGTATACCCGTGAAGTTGATTAGGATAGTCTTTCTAGAAGCCATAATCCCTAAAGCGGAGCAAAGATAAATCCCAGGTCCTTGAAATAGTTAGAAATGATATGCAATCGAATGATGTCATGATGTCATGTTTGGCACACCTGAACAATTCACACAATGAGCCTAGGTTTGGGGCTTGCAAGAGGTATGAGTGATTACAAAGTTTGAGTTGGTTCATCCTGTCCTATAATAATGTAGGGTTCTAGGAATCTCATCATCGATCTTTCTCGTGGCGTTTATTTCATCGACTACCAGTGGTCGAGAAAATATCCCGAAAGTCAGTCTCGATGAGCGTAGCAGTGTCATCGACCTTAATCTGCACCAAAGTCGGCTATCTCCTTTACCTTCAATGGCCAGATGGGTGATTAAGGTTCTAAAAGTTTAGTTAGCGCTTGATGACACCACGAAGCCAAATACTATCCTCGACTTGGGAATGAAGAGTATCGGGACATCCAAAGTGTCCGCTAACTTAGCCATCATGTTGACCGTTTTGATATCGTCTAGCAGTCGTGACGATTATTGCTACTTACCTAAAGGAAGCCGGATCAGGGTGTAGGATCCCCACAAATATAATACCCAACAACCATAAAGATAAAGCAAGCAAGTCGAGCGAGGCGATAAAGGTGATCTAAAATCCACAGGGCATTCTCTTTTAGGGTGTCTCCCCGGTAGTCGCTGATTACATGTCTGGTGGGTGACTTTGTGGATTTTGTATCACAAATATCACGGATATGATCGCCAGTTTTCTTTTATCCAATTAAGGGAAGGTGAAGAGCAGGAAAAGACCATCGTTAGATTACGAGTAAGGGAGAAGGTTATGAAAGGGAAGGTATTAGCACCCTTTCCATCCGTAGTTATCTGGGACTCTTAGTTGCTCTTAGATCACTTTAAAATCATGCTTTACGTGTGTTTGAAAAATGTTTTGAAAAGGCATTTAAGCTTTGACTTTGTAATGATTCATGTAGGAATGTATACAAAGTGTTAGGAAATGTTTTGTTTTGAAAAGAGTTTGAACTTTGACAAAAGTGTGTGGTGTGAAAAGCATTTGATTTGGAGCAAGCAACTAAAGTCTTATTACTACTCGAAATTGAGTCGTTTTAGTGTTATTTCACGTTCCTTTAGAATAGCGCTATCCATACCATTAGTTGGTAGGTAACTCTATTCATTGGATGTGGCGGGACATTCGAAGGGACATCGGATGGTCATAGAAAGCAACTTATAGGAGTATCCTAGCACGTTCGAAGGGACTATCATCATTTTCGTGGCGACAATCGAGGGGTCAAGATCATGTATTCGTAGGCGACATCGTGGGTCTATGATCTTTGTATCGAAGGGACTATGATGATTTGTTTTGAAGGCAGCGGTGCTAGAATACCTCTAGATTCGAGGACTTGACCATTTGAAATTGTAAAGGACGAGAGAATTACTAAGGGGTGCATGTGAAAGAGTGTGTCAATTAGGATATTTTATCTTGAAAATTAAGAATGAGCTATGTTGATTTTAGTCTTGCCATACCGCCCTAATTACTAGCGGTTTATAGGGTGCGGGTTAAAATCTTAGGGAATGTAATGCGGAAAGATAAATCCGCTATTACATGGCTTTGGGGCGGATACATAATTTAAAATCACGGAAAATAAAAGCCCTAATTAAAACTATTACATCCCATAGCGATTACATTATTGGAAAAAGGAAAAGCGATAAAAGAAATGATACGAAGCAGGATAACTGTGAAAAGATAAGAAAATCGGAGAAAATACGATGAAATCGAATAAGAGGAAAATGTTAGTAAAAATGCAAATTTTTGAATGAGAAAATATTTCATCTTTGGAAATAACATAAATATGCTAAAATAATTTTTGGGATTTTTGGAAAAAGATTTAATAATTAAAAACTAATTAAAAGTGATTTAAATGATAAATTATGAATAAAAATAAATATGCATGCAAAATAATATTTTTAAATTTTATAAATTAAATAAACATTTTATGAAAATAAATGCAAAAAGAAAAAAATATTTTTGATGATTTTTAATGCATGAATAAAAATATAGAAGTAAATTAAAATGAATGCAAAATATTAAATAAATAAGAAAATAGAAAATATGTGAAGTTTGTAAAAGAAAAGCAAATCACGGTCACAGCATGGTTGAACAGGAGGACACGGAGGTATCCACGAGCAGTGGCGCTTTTACCACTTGCATTGGATCGAGAATTGAGCGATATGATCGTGGCGTGCAGCGTCGTTGCTTAGAAAGTCAAAACAGTCATTGGTGGATCCGGGTGGCACAAATGGATGTCGGGCATGCGAATTGCCACGCGCTCGCTGGTCGAAAAGGGAGTCCTGGCAGACCACAGCTCCGTTAGATGTCTCGAGCGTTCACTTTCAAACACGCAAAACACGATGAATAAGCGAGAAAGACACCACCCCTAAATCGGACCTTAAGATCAATGGTGATCTTGGTTTCGACTAAAAACACTATAAAGCGATTCGATTCAAGCGACTCTAAATGCCCTAACTATGGCGTTTGGGTTTCTTCGTTTAAGCTTGCATGAGATGGTTTATTCACGACCTATTAAACACCACAGAGTCCTACAAACACAAAACATTAATAATGCATGATTAACACAAATCGAAATTTGAGAAAAATCCAAATCGGTGAGAGTTCAAGGGCACGATCTGGGCAGCCTGGGCTTGATGTAGGAGTATGGATCGATTGTTGGGAACCTCAGGAAGGTGATTGAATGCTCAAATTGGCTGAAACTGTTGAAATTGAAACCACGATTTTAAGTTCTTGGAAAATTTTGACAAAGTGAGGGCGTGTATGGAGCTAGGGTTTCGTCCCCTTTGTTTGGCATGATGCTGGGTATTTATAGAGTGATTTGGGATGGCAAAGAGGAGGAAAAAAGATTTGATCTTGAATGTGCATTTATATTTTTTCAAATAAAATCAAATTTTGGAAAAATTTGATTTTCTCATCAATATGAAGCTAGCCGAAATTGGTAAGAATCATGGGCTATCTTGGACCTCAAGCATGATATAAAATCAAATCCTCTTGAAAAAAATCTTATTTTCATATTTTATATAATTTAATTTTGAATTAAATGGTTTAAAATTCAAAAATAAATTAATAAAATAGAAAATTGCCATAGCCAACATTTATAGGTCACAAATAATGTCATGAACAAGTTTGGATCAAAGATTATAAGCCCGTTTGGAAAATTTTGCATTTTGACCAAAATGTCCTTTTATCTTTGTCCAAAATTGTGACTTGAATAGTGTATCTTGCTCAATTTTCCACATTTTGGTGTTCTTGGAATTTTAAAATATCTAAGTCCTCTAACCAACCTTTTGGTCTCATCTCAATTGGAGTTTCATGCTCGATATATCTTCAAAACAAAAGTTGACTTTTGTTGACTTTGAAAAAGGACCTATAATGTTTTGATCCATACCTTCAAATGAAGCATTTTTGAACATTCTTGTGAGACATGAAGTTGTAGAGAATTGAATTTCCTTCAAAACAAAATTGGTGGAAAAATTTACGAGAAAGTATGAAGAAGTTATGATCGGTCAAAGTTTGGTTGACTTTTCACTGAGAAACCTAATTTAGAAAGTTTGACCTTTGAGCAAATCTTGAGTTTTCTTGATGAATCATGATCAACCCTTGATCAAATGATGAATGTAACTTCAAAATGAGGATGTTGACCAAAAAATCATGAAGTTTGACTATATATTGACCACGTTGACTTTTGTCCAATCTGTTGATTTTCGACCATCGAAGCAATTATAGAAACTTGACTTGTGAGGCTTGAAAATTGACATGGAGAATCCTTGAAGCATATGAGGAGGCATGATGACCATTAGAGATGTTGTAAATCCATCGGACTTGAGGTGCCAAACCACAGTTTGGGTTGATTGTCTAGGAGGGGTTTGTCGATCGACCTTTGAGGAATCCTTGAGTATGGATGTATGAGATATCTTGAGAAAATGGAGGGCAAATTTTGGGGTATAATGAATAGCCTCTCTTGATGAGTTTTGAGCAGCTCGATCAGATTAAGCGAACCTACCCGCCGCGAGGTAAAAATAATGGTTTTGAAAGAAAGAAAATCCTACTTGAGGCTCGAAGAGATGTGAGGTCTATCTCCACTTATAACTCCGGTGTTTAGGGATTTGAAACAAGGCCTATACATCATCAACAAGGTTTTCACTTTCGAAGTATACATTCGAGGAGATCTAGCGTTTTTCAATTATCATCGTCCTCCCTCGAATCTTTGCTGGCGAAAGAAATAGTGCGTTGGTATCAAAATGCTCATGAATCAAATAAATAATGATAACGAATGGATTGGTGATCTTGAATGAATTACTTCAACAAACATACTCATTGCATTAAGATAAAAACAAACAAGTTTCTACATGCAAACAAAGTTTAAACAATTAAACAAGATACACATGAAAATGTAGTAAAGAAATAAAGGCATCGTTGTTGAGGAGACTTGAGCTCGTCTGGACTTGTTGATTGAAAGTCTTCGATGGGCTTGGCGTTCACTTAGTCTGAGGTTGCCATTTACAAGCAATTCCCTCCTCGAAAAGTCAGTACTTGGTCAATTAAGCATTGAACTTTGGCTTTGTAAGGATTGCGATCCTACATTGAGTGGCCCTCTTGTTCCATCATGGTATCCACGTGGCGTTATGATCATAACCGGTAGGGAATAACTTTGGTGGGTTAAAAAGTTTAGGAACCACCAATGAACTTTGACAGAATCACGGTGAGAAGTTGTTGTGGGTCATTGGAATTGAATCGAAGACGCTTCCTCCTTTCCAGTTATTAAGTGCGGTTTAATTTTGAGAGTTCGACTACGAGAGTTGAGGAAGATCGGACAAAATTTCTTGATGCAAAGACTTGAAAGGCAGTAATGGAGGATAATGAGTAGGTGTTACAGTGACTTCCCTTGCTAGAACTTGAGATATCTTTCTTTGAATGATACCACCTTTTCTAAAGTGATCATTTGGTCTACTTCATTCTTGTATTATTCAAGAGTCTTAACTCCATCTTGATAAGCAGTTGTCTAATGAGTTTGGAAATCCCTCGAGATTGCTAATATCGAATTTGAAACCAAAATTTCCAAACTCGAGTCATTACATTTGAAAGACAAAATCTTATCATCAATTAGCTCTGAACCTTGCATTTGAAGAAACAAATCTCGGTTTCATGTCCCGGAGAGTCGACGCATGAAAGCACATTTGGCTCTCGTGAACCAAGCTTTAGCAACCCACAGTGCGGCTTCATTCCTTGGTATCCTGACACCACTCAGATCGAGTAAGGCAAAAGTAGAGAATATGATATCGGGATTGGTTGAATATCTGTTGAGCATATCGTGATGTCTTGAGTTAATATCTTGATTTAGCTCCTTCTTTTTGGCGGGGAGTAAGCAATTTTTATTGTTGAGGAATCTTGAAGGTGAAGAGACGATGATGGCGCTTAGTAGGAGAATTTTTAGCTGGAGAGTTCTCTACATGTGGATGTGCCAACTCATAAGCACATCGGATGATAAATGGTAACAAGTTTGTGAAAATTGGTGTGGTATTGCATTCTCTCTTCAACCTGACTTGCGAGATCCATGACCGAGCTTATCGACTTTTCAAGCCTTAACTTGACCTTGTGAGTTCGACCACGTTGAAGCTCGTTTATAGACTTCTGAGACATCCTTGGAGTTCTTCACGTGCGTCGAGTAGACAGTTTGATATTTTTTGGACAAGAGGAAATATAATGAGTTTGGCGTTCCTCTTTTAAATAAAATGCATGATTATGTATGATTAATGCAAAATGCTTATGATCGTGTTCCCATTCCTAAGGATCTTTATCGGACTCATTCACTTGTAAGCAATCAGCACAATAAATGGATAATCAGCTTCTTCATTCCAAACATAAAAGTTGAATACAGACGTCAATTTTTTGTAGAGAAAGTAAAGAGCGAAGACTTCATGAGGCACGCTTTTAGTTTAACAGATACAATGAAGCTGAAAAAGATCAGAAATGTTGTCCTCTTCGGGGCTTGAACTCTCTTATCTCCTTCTTGAATCGCTCCACCATGCCTTTGCAAATATAAATGAAATACTCCACTATAGGGACACACTGGTCTTCCTCTGGGTCTTGATGGTGATTTAAGGCCTCCATGGGACCTCGCGTTCTTGTCTGCTGCGAGAATTCCACAGCTGAGTAATTTTCATACAAACTCTTTGTTAGTGTTTTAAGTTGGCATCAATTTTGGTAAAACTAGGCTTTAGAAATGTCTTGATAGATGTCATGACATTCAGAGATTGAAGATAAATCCCTTGGTCCAAGGATGGTAAAATCATTTCGAGCGGGAAGCTAAAAGGCATCTTTGGAAGTCTGCGAAAAAGCGATGCGATGTCATAGAGATGTTATGACATTGAGTGTGATATTCACGTATGAGAATCAGTTTTTCTGAGATTTTCGGGAGTTTGTTGAGCACTTTATTTATGCTTTTACATTGTTAGAAAGCATGCTCCGTTAGCTAGGTTAATCTTAATTAAACCTAAATTGGTTTGTTGAACAAACCATGTTTTAGGAAGAATTAAGTGAACCTACAGCTATCTTTATGGAAACCAAAGAAGATTGAGAATTGCTTCTATAATTCAACCCCTTATTCTGACCACGCCTCGAGTTTATTTGAAGATATTCCGAGGTTGTATTTTGTGTCTTGTTAAAGATTTAACGATTGATTGTGTAATTCTAGTTTCTGGGTGTGAGCCAAACAACTATCAATTGAATAGTGCATTGGACTAGGATTTGTTGTAGATAGTTTATCACTCAAAGCTTTAAAGCAGTGTTTGTCTCTTGATTAAAGCTTTGAAGCAAGATCAAGATATTTTATTGAAGTGTGTCTTCCACAGTTCAATTAAACAATAGGTTGATATCCTTTGCGGTGATTGAGGGGAGTGGTGAGACTCGTATCTAAGTGGGACTTAGGTAAAGGGTCATTGGGTAGTGATTAAGTGAGAAGGCATCATTGGTGTGTTGGGTACATGAGTCTTTGAATTGATACTACTAATAGTGAACTTTCTCCACGGCAGGTAGCCTCAGGGCGTGGGTTTGTTAGGCAGGCGGGTGAACAACTTATTGTGTTATTCACGCTTCTATATTCTTTGTGTGAATTATTAAAGCGATTCGAGATCTTGTGTCATAACATTCTACATGACATTAAGTATCATGGCGGAAGAATTTCAATGGGCATCGGGCGGGCACCACAGCTTGTTATTTAGGTGAGATCTAGGGATAATAGTTTAAAGTAATGGATAGAGAAGGAGGTTTTGGAGAAGACCACACATGGATGGGTCTAGTATGATTCTTTGGAAGCCTCGTATGGTTGCCTTCTTGGATCGGTGGATATTAAAGCTTGGAGGCTGGCGTGAAGGATGGAAACATCCCACGAGCTTGAGGAAGATGGGACTCTTGTCTTGAAACACGAGGAGGAATGGAGCAAGCAGGAAGAGCTAGCTCTAGGAAACTCACAAAAGCATTGAATGCTGTTCGATGGCATTGGCGGAAACATCTTGATTTGGTTCATCAATGTAGAATTGGCGAAGGATGTTGGGACACTCTCGGAACTACTTTCGTGAGGGAGGAC